>SJYF01001220.1:4855654-4886360 GCA_006410515.1 Procapra przewalskii
CATCCCCCATGCCATCTCCCATGCCATCCCCCCATGTGCCATCCCCCATGCCACCCCATGCCATCCCTCTCCCATCACCAGGACTCTCAGTTAGCCTGGCCATGCTGTCGTGGCCAGTGCCCCCGGCCGTCGGCCTCCCCGAGGCCCTGCTCAGGCCACGTGCACCTGCAGATTGCAGGGGCCGCAGACAGCGCTGGAGTCGGCCGTGCCTGCCTGCGTGGAGGACCCAGCCCCAGGCGAGCACAGGGACAGCGGCACGGGGCCCAGATTCAGAGTCCCTTGGCATGGAATCAGTGTATCAACCAAGGTTCTCCAGAGAAACCCTCGGGATGTGGGTGTGTGTGTCAGAGAGAGATCTGAAGAACTGACTCAGCAGCTGTGGGGGCTGATGCCTGGGAAGGCTGCAGGGCAGCCCAGCAGCCGGGAAGCGCAGGCGAGATGTCCTGAGAGAGAAGCGCTTCTTTTCTGCAAAAACTTTTTCCCTCTACTGTCTTCAGCCGCTCAGATGCGACCCACCCACACATGGACGACCAGCTACTTGACTCAAAGTCGACTGATAATGAAAGTTAATCTCACCTGAAAGTACCTTCATGGCAAGTAGACTGGTATTCAACCAAACACTGGGCACCGTGCCCAGGTGGACTGGTAAACTGACTGCCTGGGACCTCATGGCACTTACCTGGCGGCTGATCTTGCCAGGAGCCCCTTGGGGAGCTGCCCCAGTGCCAGCTGCTCCTCCCCAACTCCTCGCAGGCCTGGCTGCTCCTTGGGGGTCCTGACCACTGCTGGCTGCGTTCCCTATCAGCACCTCATCAGCAGCTTCGCATTCTTATCATCCTCTCAGATTGGAGGCTCTCTGTACCGTCCCCATGCTGGACACACCGTCCCTGGCCCAGGCTGCCCTGGGGGGGTCAGGCTGAGCAGCCCCATGACACACCCGCAGCTGGCTTCTCTCGAGCACCGTGTGGGGCTGACCTTGACGTGGTCGCTGCTTCCTCACCAGCAAGCGCCCGTCCAGGTGCGGCGCCCCGGCGGGGCCTGGAGCCAGGGCTGTGGACGCTGTGTGGCCAGCGGCCGTCCCCAGGCCTCTCTGGGCCCTGCAGCTTCTCCTCTGCTAAGCGCACCTTCCTGAGGAAGGGCCTGTGCTCGGCAGAGACTGGCACGTGCAGGACAGGCCCTCGGCGGTGGCCCAGCCACAGAATGCCCAGTGTGCNNCACGGGCCAGCAAGAAGCCCACCCAGGCAGACACCCAGAAGCTGGGGGTAAGGGATCTCCCCCCAAAGGACCCCGTCGGGAGCGGCTGGGAGTCAGGCCCGAGCGGCTGGTGGGCTGCTCTCCTCACACTCTGAGGAGGGCACCTCCTTTAAGAAGCAGTCCCCGCCCACAGCCCCCGCGCCCCGCCAGGCCCGGCTCGTGGTCAGGCTCCCGCCGGGCGGGCGGGGTGGGGGAGCTCAGCCATCCTCATCGGGGCAGGAGCAGGGCCAGGCCCCGGCTCTCCCGGTGAGCCCGCCGCCAGCACGGCGAGCGCGCGCGGCAGGCGCAGGGCACACGTGCGTGGTGTGAATCACGGCAAGCGGCAGTCGCCACCACTGGCTTCCCGAGACCAAAAGCCGGTGAGAGGTGGCATCGCGCTGGGCTGTGAGCCCTTGCGGGGGCCCTCACCCACTCGCAGCACCAGGTGAGATGCTGGCCCTGTGCTTCGTTCACCCATTCCCATTCTATTTAACTGTTTTCACTAAACCTATTAAGCAAACCAATTGCCAGGATTGCTAGATCAAAATGTGTAACGTGCAGTCAGAGCAGAAGGTCAAGAAATGAAAACCCAGGCAGGGCTCATGATTATTCCACCGTCATGAATCACTCCCTAGCAGACCTTTCTTTTCCTCCCAAGGAAGACCACACAAAACTTCAAGAAGAGATTTATACAGCATAAATGTGTAAATTTGTTGTCTTCCGAGGACATCTGTAAACATGTAATTGGTGTCTCTATCAGTGCCTTTAAGAAATAATTCCTCCAGAACAGGCAGAATGAGCCTTATAGCAAAGCCATTTTTAAAAGAGGACGTGTTGCTATTTAGGATTATAACTTATTAATTATATTTTAAATGAGTAGAAATGCTTTCAACATTAAGATTGCAAGTCAAGTATATGCGGAGTCTCTCCTCACTCATGTATCAAACCCTGATAGGAAGGGGAACAGCAAGCGTGCGGGGAGGAACCGGGGTGGGGATTCTCAGACTCTGCCCGTGAAGACACCCCAGAGACCGGAGGAGAGAAGGGCGGCCTTCATGGCTGGTCCCGGGCCCATGGGGGCCTCTGGTCTCAGGGGCAAGGGCGGAGGCTGACGCCTGGGACAGCACCAGCTGGGGGAGCTGCCACCTCCGCCAGGGCCCTCAGCCGGGCAGAGAGGGAGGGGGCAGAAGGCGGGGTGGAGAGGCAGGAGCAGGCCCCTCTCAGCAGCACGGCCTGTCCACGCCCTCGCCGCTGCTGACCTCTGAACCAAACCCGCCCGAGAAGGCCCCACGGCCCGACGCAGGCTGGGCCCGGGGGCGCGGCCTCGTGCGGCCGTGAGAGCTGCCGGCTCCAGCCGAGGGGGTCTCCAGCACCGCAGGAGACGGGCATCCAGGAAGGCAGCTAGCAAAGAGGACGAAGCTGCAACTCTGAAAATGGAGGCTGTAACTGTCAAAATGTCAAAGTTCAAGTTATGTGTTGAATTTTAAAGTGGGCACAACAAACTGTGAATAATGAGCCATGAAAAGAGGCTGAGGGATTTTTCCTGAATGTCTGAAATCTAGACAGTGTAACAGTTAAAAGGTGTGAAAGGGAGATGAGACGTACGTTCACGCGGGCTCTCAAAGGAAAGGAGGGAGAAATTACTGAGAAATCATTATATAAAGAAGTAATTCTTTGGACTTCCCTGACAATAAACTAGCCCTCAGTGCCTGTCAAATGCTGAGTGGCGTAAACAGGTCCCACTTGGGCACTAGTGGTAAAGAACTCACCTACAGACGCGGGTAGATGTCAGAGAGGTGAGTTCGTTCCCTGGGTCGGGAAGATCCCCTGGAGAAGGGAAAGGCTACCCGCTCCAGTGTTCTTGTCTGGAGAACCCCGCGGACAGAGGAGCCTGGCGGGCTGCATCTACGGGGTTACAGACAATGAGACACAACTGAGGCGGCTCAGCAGCACACACGCCGACCCGAGACGCCCTGGAGAGAGGCGCCGCGACAGGAGGCGCAAGAAGAGTCCTCAGACCTGCAGAAAAAAGCCCTATCTACTACAAGAAGCAAAAGTCGCGTAAAATCAGACTGTTCTCATTACTGGATACATGAAGAAAAGTGGGATAATGTGTTTAAAGTGCTAAAGGAAGAGACTGTGGAATTCCCAACCGTAAATCTATCCAATCTGCTGCCGGTGAAGGTTTAGACTCACTAGGAGTCTGAAGCCCACTGCCCACCAGCTCTTTCCACCAACTCTAGAGAGCACACCCCAGTAAAAAGAAATCATAGTCCAACAGAAGCAGTGAGATATAAGAGACATAAAAAGTTATAGGAACAAATAAATTAATAAAATGCATCATTGCCTAAGTATATTACCTTTAAAAACTTTAAAAAACACATTTAGCATAAAATAAGATGATTTTTACAAAGTTTTAGAAACAAAAAGCCCAGACAGCAGACAGGGCAGTAACAGACTGATGAGAGTGGAGGGAATTATGATTATGCTAATTTTCTTATTTTCTATCTGTGGAGAATTTAAATTCTTATTACTTTATAAATTTTAGAAAAATACATGTATTTGTATGAATAATATTAATATAAAGGTAAAAACTAAAAGAATAGAAATACACTATGACTTTAAAACCTACAGCAGAATAAAGTTAAAAACGAAACTAGATCAATATACAAAAAGGAGAGGGGAAAAAAAGACAAAGAAAAAAGTAAATAAAAAACATAGAAAATATAATAATATGGCTGAATTAAGAGCAAATATTTCTGAAATCATAAAAGTTGTACACTGGACCAACCAATCAATTAAGAAACATTCCTCAGTGTAAACAAGAAAAAGGCAATATATGCATTCATTATAACACATTAAGCTCAAACAAAATGAAAAATTAAAAATAAAGGAATGGGAAGATAGTACCAAAATGGAATCTGTCAGCACTATTAACCAGACAAAATTCACTTTAAGGTAAAAAGTATCAAAAGTGTAAAAAAGAAATACTTCTGAAGGATTGAAGGAAGAGACACCCAAAAGGTATGATTGTGAGCGTGTTGGAGGCCACACTGAAAAGCACACAGTAGAGCCGGAGGTCCTCACAGTCACCGTCGCCGGGGGCGGGGTGGGGGTGTCACAGGCCTCCTGGGACCTGAGAGGTGGCTCAGGGAAGCACCAGGAGATGCCTGCAGCTTGAGTCGCTTGGCTGAGCAGCTTGATCCAAAAAATGGCACCTACACACTGAGACAGAGAGCACCGCCTCAGGACACAGGCGGCAAGCACCCCTGTGCAGGGCCTGAGCACACGTGGCCGGAGGCTGTCTGGACACACCCCGTGCAGCCCGCATCATACACACTGTCGGCTGACCTCCACCACTGACTTTGGAAATCAACAGCAGAAAGACATCATGTAGAAATGTCAGGCCACAGGTCAGGGAGGCCAGGTCCCACCCTCGCGCGGTTCCTGGTGCTGAGATGGGTGTGGGGTGCGGGGCACCTAGCTGGGTCTGTCCGGTGGAGAATGAAATGGGGGCAGAGCTGGGTGGCCGCCTGCTCAGGAGCCCACACACCCTCCCAGGCGTCCACAGGCCACTCAAGGGCTCCCATGTGCTCACAGCATACACGGAGGGGGGTTCCGGGCAGCATCTCCCCAGGCCCACCAGACCCCACAAGCCCAGGAAGGTGCAGGGGCAGGGGTATGGGCCCCTCTCAAGCCTGCAGCTCCTCAAGGATCCCCCATCACTGCATGCCTGAGGCAGTGAGAGATGTGGCTGGGGCATCCAGGTTGCTCTGCCTGGGGAGAAGCCCCCCGGAGAAGCTTTCTTGCCTGGACACAAGAGCCTCTGGGTGGTGCTCATGCCCCCTGAGGCCATGCCCATCCTGGGCAGTCACACTGAGTGAGCGAGGGGGGATGGCAGCTGGGCCAGTTCAGCCCCGCAAAGAGCAGCCTTCCCAGGGCACCGCCCCGGGCGGCCTTGGGCCTGCGCTGCACGCCCCTGCCCTGCTCTGCTTGCCTCCTCCTCCCACAGGTGTTACCCCAGGTAAGCAGCTGGCACCCCAGCATGGGCTCAGCCCAGGGGACCACAGGCTGCCAGGTGCCGCTGGGAGCCGGAGTGGCTGGCATCCTGCCGGGGGACCTGTGCCCAGCTGCAGGAGCCAGGGGATGGTGAGCATGGCTGCTTCCTCCTCACTGGCATGTAAGCTCATCTCCATATGTGTCTGCCATTTCCTCCTTTCTTTCCCCCATTTCTCACTGTCTGTCGTAAGCAGTTTTCATGGTGATTAAGGAGACATCTCGATACGTCCCAGGCTGTCAAAGGGGACTGTGACTCCAGAGCAGGAGAGAGGGCAGCCTCCTGGGAGGACCGCCCAGGCGCCGGGCCCCTCCCCCGCCTCTGTGCCATCCCTGGGACAGAGGGCCAGCACGTTCATGGGCGAACACTCCCGGTTCGGAAGAGAAGCACATTCCAAGAGGCCTGTGCGGGTGCCGGATCTGCGCTCAGCGGCCTTCGGCAGTTTACCCCGGGTCAGCGGAGGGCTGACGGAGAGGGGCTTGTGGGGCTGTGAGGGCAGAAGTGGAGCAGCTGCGCGGCCCCGAGGCCGTCGGGTCAGAGGCGGGGCGGGCAGGGCAAAGGCGCTGGGGCTCCAGCTGTCCTCACACTTCCTCTCGACGCCCTGCAGCTCCTCCCAGCCGCTGACCCCAGGCCAGTGCCAGGCGCTCGGCTGCCACCGCACTGACGCTCGGCCTCCCCGGGCCTCCTGGGGCGCCCCCCTGATCCACAGCGGACCCACGTGCAGCTGCCCAGGGTCCTCGGACCCCCACTTCCTTTCCAGACCGGCTCCCTCAGCCCTGGCACAGTCACCACAGCGCATGCCTCATCCAAGGACGCTGCTCCTCCGCCACTCCCCCTACCGAGGGGTCGATCAAGTATTCACTAAAGGGGCGCATAAGCACAGACTGGATGACTCTGCGCGGCGCACACACCACCGCACAGCCAGATGGTGCACACGCAAGTGTTGCCATCTACTGTGCTCACGGTCCAGAGTCTGCCATCCCTATTCCTCCAAGGCACTCCTTCTGGTATTGTTGTAACTGTCTACGGATTATTGTCGCCCTGCCTTTGAAAAGCTATCAGATACCAAGTGTGGTGAGGCTGTAGAGAGACTGACGCTCACTCACCAGTGTGAGAGTATCAGTGAGTACAGCCCTGTGGAGCCACCTGGTATTATCCAGGAAAGTAAATCTTTAGCAGGTGTCTGTCTGATAATCCAGCAGCTCCGCCCTGAGGTCTATGCCCATCAAACAGCATGGCGTGGGAGGGCTATTCTAATAGCCCCAAGCTGGGACCACACAGGTGTTCATCGTCAGCAAAGGGATGATCTGTGGTGTGTCTTCAGCAGGAAGGGTCTGCAACAGCAGGTGCCAGCAAGCATGACTCTTACAGACGCAGGGGGGAAGAAGCCAGATGTGCACACTGTCTGACTCCAGTCATATGAAGCTCAAAACCACAGAAAGCTGATCTGTGGCTCTCCGGGGTTGAGGGGGGGACACAGTGACAGTGTGGAGCGGGCAGGCTCCCTGAAACCAGGCTCTGACGACCCCACTGTGCTCTCTGTAGAACTTCAGTGAGTTCTGCGCTTAGGATTTTATATTCTCTTCTCCTCAGAACAAGTTTTTTTCCCTGAGAGTTACTCTATCCATATTTCATCTTATTCCATTGTGTTTCTCTTCCTGTCCTAAACAGGTATGAGCCTCATGTGTCTTATCACCCTTCCAGGAGTGCTGAGTCACAGTGGGCAACCGCATCTGCTCAGCTCTCTTCATGTCCTTCAGGCCAAAGGACACTGTGTTCTCAGGTTCCAGAGAAGTCTTGTGATGGTGGTGGTGGTGGATGGCGGTGGTGAAAGTGATGATGGCAATGATGATATTTATCTCAGAAAATGTGACAAAAACAAATGAATTATATAGTGCATGGATGATCAGATACAAGATGAAATTAAAAACCAAAATATTAGTAATTTACGCCACAGTCCCAGTCCCAGATGGGTTTCTGCAGTACGGTTCACACAAGTGAGCCGAGCAGCCCAGGCGCCCTGTGGGCACTGCAGCATGCCCCTTCCTGCTCTCAGCCCTGTATGCCAGCACTGACCGAGGACGGGGCAGACCTTTAGACGGTGCAGCACCTCCCGCCACCCCCTTGTTGTAAGTACGTGAGAACCCGCCCCTGGGGGTGGCTCTGTCAAACACACAGGCACACACCCACTTCGACAGCCAAGGAACACCCCCTCATTTCCATCTCCCACTTGGTCATCCAGACGGCCAGGGAAGACAGGCGAGGACAAGTCCAGAATGGCAGCCCCCAAGCCTACCGCTGCCGGGACTTCCCAGCAGAGCAACAGGCCCACTGCGGGACCAGGCTCACGCACACGGGGAAGCGAGGCAGGTTTTGTCTGCGGCAAACACAGACAGAAATGATCCGAGCCAGACAACAGGCCACAGTGGCAGCGACCGCCTGCCGGAGCCACTGAGGGACCCCTGGCTCTGAGGGACCCCTGGCTCTGAACTACAGACGGGCGCCTGCCGCCTTCCTGAGACGCTGCCGTGACTCTGGTGGATTTCTCCACTGTTTTGGTCTTTGTCTGTGGGCAGGGATGCGCCTGCAGCCAGAGCGTGTGGCAGACAGGAGGGCGATTGTTCTCACTCCCTACATGTCCTGCAGCTGGACGTATGCAGTCAGGACAGCGGCCCACTCGCCCCTGCTCTCCAGGTCTTGTCTTCCTCTATGAATCAAAAAAGTTAAGTAATTGATGGCTTTTTCTCCAATTATCATGGAGGATCTCGGCAATGTTTCTGGTGATTTCAGAAATTTAGGGAAGGTAACTACCATTACTCGCTTGCAGCAAATCAGGGGAAATGAGTGTGTCACCTCCTTTAAAACAGAACCATGGGACTTCCCTGGAGTTAAGACTTCACCTTCCAATTCAGGGGGTGTGGGTTCGATTCTTGGTTAGGGACTAAGATCCTGCATGCCTCCCAGACAAAAATCTAAAACATAAACAGAAGCAATAAGAAACAAATTCAATAAAGACTTTAAATTAAAAAGAAATTTAAAAGAAACGAAAAGAACAGATCCCAGCCAGCCATCAGAGCACCTCCTCCAGGAAGCCTTTGCTGATTCCTCTTCCTCCGCCCTCCAGGCTGAGTCCACGCTGCTGCCTCTCAGGGACTCCACACAGAGGCCACAGTCAGTCCCACAAGCACTCGGTCCATGTGCTCACAGCCTGCGGGGGCTCCATCGGGTCACAGCTCGGGGCTCCCACCGCCCCCCTCAGTAGTGGCCCCAGGAGCCTGGGACACCAACTGACCTCCCCCAGCCCAAAGCCACACAGGCCAGACATCAGTTTCTGGGAAAGCGGGAGCAGCAACCTGAGACTCCAGAGAGCTCGGGGCAGCGTCAAGTCTGGGGTCTGAACACCAGCCCCGACTCAGTGTGGCTTGGAACCCAGGACCCATGAGCAGCCCCACTGGCTGTGGACGTGGGCCTCACCAGGCACTGAAGCCGCCGTCACAGCAGTCAGCAGCGCGCCATGCCCACCTGAGCACCAGGTGGGCCCTGCAGAACACTCAGGCCACGACCTGGCCTGAACTCCAAGATGGGGGCCCAGGTGGACCCCAGTGGGGCATACGGGCAGGATGAGCACCCCCATGAGGGGCGGGATGTTGTCACCGCATCTAAGGGGGTGACACTCTCTGGTTATAACAAACTCCGGCAAGGGGCAGCCTGCTCTAAAAGCTAGCAGAGGGCATCCTGGGGGGTGCTGTGCCCCACCCTTCCTGTGGGAACATCTGAGGACAGTCTTCTGATGTTGGGCCTCCACTGTCTGGGTCTCCCCAGCAGGAGAGTCTCCCCAAGAGGCGAGTCCTTGTTCTGGGCACCTCCCCGGCCAGGACACACTCCCTGTCCCTCAACCCTCCAGACCCCGCGTCCCAGGCACCTTCCTTTCGTCGCCTCTCCTGGAGGCACCCGAACTCAGGGTCTGTGTGATTTATCTCCATTGCACGTGGCAGTGTCAGGTCAGTGAGGATGGAGCCGAGTGGCTTCAGGGGACCCAGGGTCTGACAGGACCAACACACAGCGGCCCTAGCTCCGAGCCCCCTCCAGGGGGACAGTCTCAACACCACCTGAAGCCACGATCTCCTCCCACGTCCTCAAGGGCTGCTCAGCCAGGAAGAGCCTCAGCAGCTCTCACACCCCCAGGAATGACGCAGGAGTGACGTGCCGCCTTGGTCCCCCTGGGCGGCACCACCCGTTCAGTAAGGCAGTCGGGGTGGGCCTCCCTGGGAGCTGCGTGGGGCAGATGCGGGAGGACAGCCATTCTCTGGACACCTGGCTGCTTATTCTCTGAGCAGCTGGAGGTTAGAGGAACAGAGAGAGGCTGACGGGGTACGTGGGCAGCAGCTCATGCCCTCGGCTTTGCAGCCCCCAAGGTCCCTGGCCAGCTGTTGTCGCCGGGTGCCTGCGGCTCCCGGCCCCACATGGACCCTCGCCGGCCTCAACCCCTCCAGTTTCCAAGGCCTGCTGCCAGGACGGGACCTGCCTCCATCTCCCTGCCCCCTCCTGTCTTCCGTGTGGCGTTCATGCTCCCAGGAGCCCCTCCTGCCTCCTCTCTGAGGCCCTGGCCCTCCCTTCACAGACTCTCATCAGGAGGAGACTTTGGGGTTGGTGACGAGGCTGAGTTTCCAGCTGTGGCCCCAGGGCCGCCGGAAGCCCCCGCGACCCCATGCCTCCCAAGTCACGCCTGGAGGAGCCTGAGCACAGTCTCTGGGCTCTGTCTCCCCTCTCCTCCAGTGAAGCAGGGCAGGTACCCCCTCGCGGAATCCTCGTTGGAGACTTGGCGGTGGCTGCTCAGATGTGCCGACCCAGCTGCTCTGAAAACAGACAGCAGCGCCGCAGCCGGGCTCGGGCCTGGCCGGTGAGCCCTGCACGGACTGCCGGGCCTCACCCTGCCCAGCCACCCCGGGCGCAGATGGCTTCTGAGCCGCACCTGTGGCCACAGGCCCCACAGGCCAAGTGGAGCCCCGCAGGGCAGAGAGCCCTTCCGCCCTCCTCCGCATGATCTCCTTGCTCCTCGGGGCCAGGAGGGGGGCACCGTGGCTCCCCCCCCCCCATGGCTGCACCGCCCCTTGGGGACTGGGAGCGTTGAAATCCCCAGGTGGGAAAGGGAGTGTGGAGCTGCGTAGACCACGGAGGGTCTTGAGGACTTTGTGAGGAGGAGGACTTGCGAGCCAGAGCGAGGCCCAGAGAGGCCCCTTGCAGCCACAGTGTAATTCACCAGGACCTTGGACTGAACCCAACCACGTGCCCAAGTGTGAAAGGCCCAGCCTTATCCTTAAGCCCCCTGGCCTACTGGAAAATCTCTTCTGCATTAATGCTGAGGAAAGACAGAACCACCTTGCCCCGGGAGCCGGGCCTGAGTCAGGCACACTTCCTGCCCCGCTCTGGCAGACAGCCGTGCTCACGAAGGATGCAGGCCAGCCAGGACCCCTGGACACACCTGCACCCCGGCGAGAAGAACTGGAAACCTGACTCCACCCCAGCCTGGCTGCCCCACACCCAGCCCAGCCCCGAGGGCAAGTCAGGACCCCTGGCTGAGCTCCCGGCTTTGTGAGCAAAGGCTTGGATTTACTTTCCAATGAATTCCCAGGTATTTGCACAGACATTGTATGTACACAGGTTCCGGAAGCAGTGGTGGAGCCCGCTGGCCTCCAAACTTGATCTCTTTGAGGAAGAAAGGAGCCCACAGGTGAGCAGGAAGCATACTTACTTCTGGATGGGGGTGTGGTGGGGGCACCAGGATTCAGGGTCTATGATCAGGACAGTGACATGGTGGGGGGGGAGGGGAGATCCAGGGATCCAGGGATCCAGGGTGGGGGCTGACCAGGGTGACCTTGGAGCAGATAGAAGCATGTCACCCTCACTAGCAGCACCAGGCTCAGAGGGTTGTGTGTGGCTGCTGTGGAACCAGCTCTGAAGAAGCAGACAGCCCACAAAAGTGTCTTTGTCCCTGAAGGCAAAGTTCCAAAGTTGACTGCGGTTGGAAATACAGATTAAAAAGAGAAACTGTATCTGAAATCTACTAAGATTTAAAAAGCAAGCACTTTATTTTCTCCCGTTTTAGTATGAGAACCACAGGTTTAACTCTGCAGATTCATGCTCGCTGGAATGTGAGGACAGGACTAAGTCCTGACCCTCCATCCTCGGTGCCCCCCTCCCCACTTATGTGCACACACAGCCTGGGGGTCCCTCCTGTTCCAGAAAACTGGCCACATCCTCTGAAGACCCCTCCAGCACACAAATACCCTAGTGTGTTGCAGCACAAGAATGGCAGCCCCAGGTTTTTTATCAGAAAACAAGAGAGAAAGAAAAAATCAATCAACTAAAATTTTTTATAGGCTTTGTGCAATTTCAGTGGAATCTCGTGCAGAATTCTCCAATTCGGGGCCTTGGCTAAATTCTGCTTGGCATGAAGGGAAATAATTCCTTATCTGTGACTTCTTTGTCATTTCACTTTCTATTTCTTCATACTCCACCTTCCACCTCCCTCTGAAAGTTACAAACTTGCTGCTTTCTTACAGGCCAAAGAGAAGAAAACCACTGCTTCATGAGCTTCTCAAAAGCCCCTTCTTTGTATATTCCTGCCTTCTTTGCCAAAGATAAGGTGTCCACAGGTGTATGGGTTTATCTCTGGGCTTTCTATTTTGTTCCATTGGTCTATATTTCTGGGCTTTTTAAACTGGCACCATACTGTCTTAATGACTATAGCTTTGTAGTATAGTTTGAATTCAGGAAGGTTGATTTCTCCAGCTCCATTTTTCTTTCTCAAGATTATTTTGGCTATTTGGGGTCTTTTGTGCTTCCATTATGTGAAAAATGCCATTGGTGATTTGATAGAGATTGTGTTGAATCTGTAGAGAAAAGACAGCCTCTTCAATAAGTGGTGCTGGGAAAACTGGACAAATACATGTAAGAAGATAAAATTAGAACTCTTCCTAACAACATACATGAAAATAAACTCAAAGTGGATTAAAGACCTAAATGTAAGGCCAGAAACTACGAAACTCTTAGAGGAAAACATAGGTAAACACTCTGCATAAATTACAGCAGCGTCCTCTTTGACTCTAGAGTAATGGAAATAGAAACAAAAATAAATAAATGGGACCTAAATAAACTTAAAAACTTTCACAGTAAAGGAAACAACAAACAACATAAAAAGATAACCCTCCTAATTGGAGACAATAATTGCAAATGAAACAACTGTCATAGGATTAATCTCAAGTTATGGAAGCAGTTCATGTAGCTCAATACCAGAAAACAACCCAGTCAAGAAGTGGGAGAAATGCTTAGACGTTTCTCCAGAGAAGACATACACATGGAAAGATGCTCAACATCACTCATCACTAGAGAAACGCAAAATCAGAACTAATGAGGTGTCACCTCACACAGGTCAGAATGGTCCTGTACAAACAATCGATGCTGGAGAGAGTATGGAGAAAAGGGGGACCCTCTCGCACTATTGGTGGGAATGTAAACTGATTCAGTCAATATGGGGAACGGTGAGAGCACGCGCACACGCTCCGCCACTTCAGTCAGGAACAGTGAGAGCACGCGCACACGCTCCGCCACTTCAGTCAGGAACGGTGAGAGCACGCGCACACGCTCCGCCACTTCAGTCAGGTCCAGCTCTTCGCAGCGCTATGAGCTGCAGCCCACCAGACTCTTCTGTCCATGAGATTTTCCTGGCAAGAATACTTGAGTGGGTTGCCCTGCCCTCCTCCAGGGGATCTTCCCAACCCAGGGATCGAACCCACTTCTCTGTGCCTCATGCACTGTAAGCAGATTCTTTACAACTTAGCCACCAAGGAAGCCCTCTGGAGACCAGCATGGAGTAAAAGCTAGGACTAAGACTTCCATATGACCCAGCAATCCCACGCTGGGCATACACCCCGAGAAAACCACAATTCAAAAAGACTCATGTACCCCCAGTGCTCCTTGCAACACTGTTTATAACAGCCAGGACGTGGAAGCAACCTAGAGGTCCACTGGTGAATGGATGGGTAAAGCAGTTGTGGTACATATAGACAATGGAATATTACCCAGGCGTGAAAAGGAGCACAGTTGAGTCAGTTCTGGTGAGGTGAAGGAACCTAGAGTCTTTTTTACAGAGTGAATTAAGTCGGAAGGAGAAAAAAAGTTTTCATATGTTAACACACACACATGGAATCTAGAAAAGCGATACTGACAAAGCTACTGCAGAACAGAAGCAGAGACAGAGACGCAGAGAGTAGGCCTTGGACACAGCGAGGGAGGCAGAGGCCCTGCAGCCTGGGAGCTCACACGCCACGTGCGAAGCAGGCCGCCAACGGGAAGCCGCCGCCGCGGCACGCAGGGAGCTCAGCGCAGCGCCCCCGAGTCTGCGACGCAGGGGGCCACGGGCCGGCTCGAGAGGGAGGGACGTGCGCGTGCTTACGGCCGGCTCAGGCTGTCATACGGAAGAAGCCGACGCAATACTGTGAAACAGATAGCCTCCAGTTAAGAGCAAATTCTTTCAAAAGTCCCTCTCACATGCAAAGTATCTTCTCAGCAAGGCGGCAAGCCTGCGTGAGGCCGTCCTGCTTCAGCTGCGCCTGTGGGGATGGCCTCCACGCTGGCGCGGCCCTTGCCCCGAACACGCAGACCCACTGCGCACAGAAGGTCTGCAGGCCACACCTGAAGTCATGAAGGAATTGAGGGGCAAGCCTCCGGGTGCTCGGACCTTGGGGGTTTGGGGAGTCACCCACAAACGGTGAGCCGTGAAGAAAAAGGGAGCTCTGTTTGATGACACTGGCTTCAGACGTTTTCTCACCGGAGGCCTTCTGGCCCTGGCATGGGGAGACCCAGCGTGGCTGTCCCCGGGTAGCTCTCCATGTACTGGCCCGTGTCGGTGCACAGGTTGGCTATGGAGCAGTCAGGAGCCGCCGACTGGCGTGTGCGCTCGACCTGAGCTCAGCGCCCGTGGGGACTGCGGTGTCTGAAAGTTTAATACGATGACGTCAGTGGCCATCACAAACCATGAATCGGCATGTGGGGACGGGGAGGTGGACATCACAGAGCCAGCTGGCCTGGGCGAGTCGGGCCTGGTGAGGAGAGACGGTCATCAGAACCACGTGTGGACTCGTCCGTGTACACGTGCGATGTGTGTACACCTGCGCTGAAGTTCTTGTGTGAACTGTACACAACTTGTTAGTCGATGATTTGGTCATTCTCAACTGGATTTATAAATCTGCTTCACGAGTGAAAGGCCCTTTTCAGGGGCGTCTCCCCACGATAGTCAGGAATCTCTCTGGGGTGTCCTCACAGACAGCACAGAGCGAGAAGGTGTCTCTCCACTGGAAAGCCTGTGTTCTGAAGGGAGAAAAAACCGGGAACGAGAAGAGAAGGAAGGGAAAGAAATACTAAGCAAAGGAACGAGAGTCGAAAACCTCTAAACCTGGCAAGAGCCACCAACCTACAGGGGAGGCCCGGGTGGCTCAGCGGTTAGAGCAAAACAAACAAGAAACTGCCTTCAATGCAGGAGACACGGGCTCAGTTCCCGAGTCAGGAAGGTCCCCTGGAGAAGAAAGCAGCAACCCACTCCAGTCTTCGTGCCTGGGAAATCCCACAGACAGAGAAGCCTGGTGGGCTAAGTCCATGGGGCCACAAAGAGTCAGACACGACTGAGCGACAACAAAGAACCCTACAGGTTCTGCAGACGAGCAGACCCAGACAGGACAGACTTAGAGTCCACAGCAGACACCCCAGACCAAACTGCTGAGAGCCAAAGACACCGGAGGAAAAAGAAAAGCCCTGAAAACTGCCAGAGAAGAGCTGACATTCTCCTTTAGGGGAAAATCGTTGGGATAATAGTATATTTCTCATCTAACACCACGGAGGCTGGAAGGAAGGGGCTTGATATTTTACATGTTAAAAGGAAAGAACTGTCACTTCAGAATCCTATATAATTCAGAAATGTCCATTAAAAATAAAGAGGAAACCAAGACATTCTCAGATTAAAGAAAACCAAGAGAAGTAGACCTCTCCTAAAATAATGGCCCTAATAATAAGAATATGATATAATATCCCCAAACAGCATGGAAATGATGATATCCCTAGACAGAATGGGAATGATGAAAAAAGAATTTGTGAACATCAGCAGGAAAGGAAGAACACAGAAAGTAAAAACAGAGTAAAGTTAAGACACTTTTCTTGTTGAAAAGACTGTCCTTTCTCTATTGAGTGTCCTTTCTCTTGACACACTTGTCAAAATTCACTCGACCGTATGTGTGGAGGTTTGCTTCTGAGCCTTCTGTTCTATCCCCTTGAGCCACAGGTCTGTCGTTACGGGGCTATCATGCTACTTTGATTACCACAGCACTGTAGTGAGTTTTGAAATCAAGAAGTATGAGTCCTCCCCTTGCATTCTTTTTTAATGTGTTGGGTTATTTGGGCTCCCCTGAGATGCTACATGAATTTTAGAATGGGCTCTTCTAATGTTTTAAAAAATGTTATTGAAATTTTGGTAGGTGTTGCATTGAATCTGTAGGTCACTTTAGGTATTATTGACATTTGAACAGTATTAAGTCTTTCAATCCATGAACATGAAATACTTTATTTATGGCTTCCTTACCAATGTTTGATAATGTTCGTCGTACAAGTCTCTCACCGCCTTGGTTACTTCCTAAGTAGCTTATTCTTTGGATGCCACTGTAAATAGAATTGTTGTCATTTCCTTTATAGATTGTTTATTGCTTGTGTTTAGAAATGTGAATGGCTTATGTGCTGACTTTGTATCTCGTGACTTTGCTGAGTTTGTCTTAGTTGTGATAGTCTCTTTGTGTAATCTTTAGGGTTTTCTATATATAAAATCATGTCATCCACAAACAGATCATTGTACTTCTTCCTTTCCAGTATGGAACCCTTTCATCTCCTTTTCTTGTCTAATTGCTCTGGCTAGAACTTCCAGTACAAAAGCAGGCATCCTTGATTTGTTCCTGGTGTTAGAAGAAATGTTTTCAGATTTTCACGATGGACAATGTTCACCATGGGGTTTTCAGACATGGCTTTTATTATATTGAGGTACTTTTATCTCTTCCTAGTGGGTGCTGTGGAGAAGGAAATGGCAACCCACTCCAGTGTTCTTGCCTGGAGAATCCCAAGGATGGGGGAGCCTGGTGGGCTGCCATCCATTGGGTTGCACAGAGTCGGACACGACTGAAGTGACTTAGCAGCAGCAGCAGCAGCAGTGGGCAGTGAGTTTTGTCAAATGCTTTTTCTGCATCAAATGTGTTGGATAACGCAGTTTTTTACCTTCATTCATATGGAATAGTGAACATTGGCCAGTTTTTGTATGTTGAACCATTCAGTTCAGTCGCTCAGTCGTGTCCGACTTTTTGCGACCCCAGGGCCGCAGCACGCCGGGCCTCCCTGTCCAACACCAACTCCCGGAGTCCACCCAAACTCATGTCCACTGAGTCAGTGATACCATCCAAGCATCTCATCCTCTGTCGTCCCCTTTTCCTCCTGCCTTCAATCTTGCCCAGCATCAGGGGCTTTTCAAATGAGTCAACTCTTTGCATCAGGTGGCCAAAGTATTGGAGTTTCAGCTTCAGCATCAGTCCTTCCAATGAACACCCAGGACTGATCTCCTTTAGGATGGACTGGTTGGATCTCTTTGCAGTTCAAGGGACTCTCAAGAGTCTTCTCCAACACCACAGTTCAAAAGCGTCACGTCTTCGGTGCTCAGCTTTCTTTATGGTTCAACTCTCACATCCGTACGTGACTACTGGAAAAACCACAGCCTTGACTAGACGGACCTTTTTTGACAAACCTGTCTAGGTTGGTTATAACTTTCCTTCCAAGGAGTAAGTGTCTTTTAATTTCATGGCTGCAATCACCCTCTGCAGTGATTTTGGAGCCCAGAAAAATAAAGTTGAGCCATTATTAAATTCTGAAAGTATAACCCACTTGACTGTGGTGTGTTCCTTAGAGTGAAAGCGAAAGTCGCTCAGTTGTGTCTGACTCTTTGCAGCCCCATGGACTGTACAGTCCGTGGGATTCTCCAGACCAGAATACTGGAGTGGGCAGCCGTTCTCTTCTCCGGGGCATCTTTCCAACCCAGAGGTGGAGCCCAGGTCTCCCACATGCTTGCGGACCCTTCACCCGCTGAGCCACCGGGAGAGCCCACACGCCCCTTGTAACATGTTACACACTTCTGTCTGTCGGTGTTCTGCTGAGAATGTTTGCATCAATAGTTATAGGGATATTGGTCTGTGCTTTTCTTTTCTTGTGGTGTCTTTGCCTGGCTTTGGTGCCAGCAGGCCTCATTGAATGAGTTAGGAAGTGCCCCAACCTCTTCAATATTTTTGAAAAGTTTAAGGATTGAAAGTAGTTATTTAAACATTCAGAATTCACCAGTGAAGCGGTCAAGTTCAGATTTTTCCTTTGTTGGAAGACATTTTATTACTGAGTTAATTTCTTTACTGGTTACAGGCATAGTCAGATTTTCTATTTCTTTGTGACTTAGTTTTGGCGGGTTTTTGTGCTCCTTGGAATCTGTCCATTTCACCTAGATCATTAATTTGTTGGCATATGACTATTCCTAGCACTTTCTCACAATTCTTGTTTCTATGGAATCATTTGTAGTGTCCCCACTCTCCTTTGTTTTAATATTCGAGTCTCTTCTCTTCCTCCTTGGCCCGCCCGCCTTGAAGCTTGTCTGTTCTACAGACTCAGCTTTATCGATTTGCCTTGTTGCTTTCCTCGTCTGCATTACGTTTACCTGCTCTGATCCCTGTTATTTCCCACCGTCTGGCAGCCTTGGGCTTTGCTTGTTCTTCTTGGCTGCCTAATCTGTGATCCAGGCCATCCATTCGAGGCCTGCTCGCCTTTAATGCGAGCGTTCATGGGCACCGCTCTCAGTGCATCCCATGAGTTTGTTCGGGTTTTGTTCTCATTTGCCTCTAAGTACTTTCCATTTCTCTTTTTATTTTATCTTTTGACCCACTGGATGCTTTAAAATGTGTTGTTTGCTTTTGTGAATTTTTCAGCTTTCCCTTTGCTATTGATTTTTAATTTTATTCTATTGTGGTCTGAGAAGAAACTTTGCATGATATCTATCTTTCTAACTCTGTTAAGACTTAAACTGTAGCCTAACACACAGTCTGTCCCGGAAAATGGCCTTGCGCGCTCAGCCGGGTCTGCGCTGTTTGTTGGGTGGAGTTTCTGGGTATGCCTGTCAGATCTAGCTTATTGCTGTGTCGGCTACATTCCCTGTTTCCCTGTTTCCCTTCTATTGGCTGTTCTGTCCATCACTGTTGGTGGGCAGTGAAGCTCCAGTCGCTGTCGCAGAGCTCTTTCTCCTTCCGCTCTGCTCCGTGCGCTCCGCACGCTTTCACCGCTTGTCGTCAGGCGCATACACGCTCGTGGTTGTGATCTCTTCTGCTGTGGTGAGCATTTAATTAATGCATGACGCCCATCTTTGGCTCTTTTTTAAGCCTATTTGTCTGAGGTCAGTGAAGCCACTGCTGCTCTATTTTTGTCCCTGTTTGTATGGAATGTCTTTGCTCATCCTTTACATTCAGCTTGTCTGTGCCTTTGGCGTCCAAGTGAGTCTACTTAGACCACAAACAGTGGATCGCGTGTGTTTATCTACCCTGCCAATCTGTGTCTTTTCATTTTCATTTCTTTAATCCATTTGTGTTTACAGTGATTACTGATAAGGAGGGACTTAGTTCTGTCATTGCATTACTTTTTTCTATATGGCTTGTAGCGTTTTTGCCCCTTATTTCCTGTATTCCTGACTTCTTCTGTGTTTAGTTTGTCTTTTGTAATAAACATTTAAAATCCTTTCTGATTTCTTTTTGTGTATGTCCCAGGGCTGTTTTCTTCATGGCCACCACAGGGATTCCGTTTAATAACCTAAAGTTATAATGCTCTGATTTGAATTTGTTTCAGTCTAACTTCACTAACATACAAAGACTCCTCCTTTACGGCTCCTTCTCACCCATTTCTTTGCCGATGTCACAAAGTTAGATCTCTATACCTTGTGTGCCCCAAAACATAAAGCAATTGTTCTTTTAAAGGCATTAGACTCTTAAATTATGTCAAAAACGAGATGTGGAGTCACAGATGGAAGCTCTAGTAATGGAAGCTGTTGCACGTAATGGTCGGTTTTCTTTAGTCTTCGGTGTTAGACTTTTACATCAGGTAGAAAACAAGAAAAGTGCAGTTATAAGCCACTGTTTCAACACCATTACCTGTCATAATTGCACACATATATATATGCACACACCTTTATCAGGGCTTCCCTGGCACCTCAGCTGGTAAAGAAACTGCCTTCAATGCAGAAGGCTCCAGTTCAGTTCCTGGGTTGGGAAGATCCCCTGGAGAAGGGATAGGCTACCCACTCCAGTATTCTTGGGCTTCCCTGCTGGTTCAGCTGGTAAAGAATCTGCCTGCAGTGCGGGAGACCTGGATTCACTCCCTGGGTTGGGAAGATCCTCTGGAGGAGGGCATGGCAACCCACTTCAGTGTTCTTGCCTGGAGAATCCCCATGGACAGAGGAGCCTGGTGGGCTGTCGTCCATGGGATCACACAGAGTCAAGACACGACTGAATGACTAAGCGCGAACAGCACAGTGTATGCCTTCACTAAGGCCACTGTCTCTCTGCATGACTTGGAGGTCTGGTCTATATGCTTTGTGTCGCTCTGCAGGACTCCCTTGAGCATTCCCCACACAGCGGGTCTCGTGGCAGCCAGCTCCGTGGGCGTTTGCTCATCTGAGGGTGTCTCAATTTCTCACTCATTTTTGAAGAACGGTTTTGCTGGAACATAGACTTCTTGGTCAGCAAGGTTTTTCTCCTTCAGCATTTTGAACGCATCTGCCCGTTGTCTCCGGTCTTGAAAGCTCTGACTATGATGAGAATGTCTACCAGGGGATCCCTTGTGTGTGGCGAGTCACTTCTCTCCAGCTGTTTTCTAGACTCTGTCTTTGTCTTTTGAAACTGACTGTAACACGTCTCACTGTGGGTCTCTTTGAGTCCATCTGACTTGAAGTTCATTGAGCTTCTTGATGCTTATATTTATGTCTTCCAACTAATTTGGGAGATCAGTCATTATTTCTTCAAATCTCTCTTTGGCCCTTTCTTTCTCCCACAAGTCCCTCACAGGTGTTAGCTTTTCTTCAATATTTTTTCTTTCAGTTCCTCAGGCTCAGTAATTTCCACTGTCTACCTTCAAATTCGCTTATTCTTCCTTCCACCTGCTCAGATCTGCCTTTGAATCCCTCTGGTGAATTTTTCATTTCAGTTATTGAACTTTCTAGTCCAGAATTTCTTTAGCAGTTCTCTTTAGATTTTCTCCTTATTGATCATTCAATTTTGTTACAATATTGCTTTCTTGACTTTATCCACATACTTTTTTTAGTTCTTTGAACATATTTAGCAGTTTTTTCTTGACAAGAGTTGTTTGTCTAATATATCTGCCATTAGATAAAGATCTATCTATCAGGGACAGTTTCTGTTGAATTTCTTTTTTCTTTGAATGAGCCACACTTTTTTTGTATGCCTTTTGGTTTTTTTATTGAAAACTGGAGACTTGAATTTAATAGTATGGAAGCTTTGGAAATCAGATTTTCCCCTTTCCCCAGAATTTGCTGGATTTTGTTACTATTTTTTTTTCCACTTCTCTGACTGTCATATGCTCTCTTTGGTAAGAATCCGCCTGAGGCATAAACTTAAAGTGTTTTCTTCTGTGTTTTCTGAACTCTTCCCCAGGCACGAGTGGGCACTTTCTATTTTTCCATGTATATGCAGTCATTTTTTTTGAAATGTCCTTCTCCTGTGAGAACACTAAAATCTCAACTAGCTGCTGAACAACCATCAGCAGGAGAATGCTGGATCCCACCAATAAAAAATACCCCGTGTCCAAGGGCAAAGGTGAAGTCCCAACACAATGGCAGGAGGGGTGTAATTGCATTTAGAACCAAACCTCATAACCTCCAGAGACGCTCAGGGGGGAAGACAAAACCTATGCACACTGCCAAGGTTCCTATGACCCAGCGGATGCATCCAGCCTCCACCAGGCCCTGGAAACAGCAGGAGAGTTCCAGAAAATACCCACTGCTGCTTCACCGGCTGCACTAAGCCTGTGGTGCAGGGGTCACAACAAACTGTGGCAAATTCTTCAAGAGAGGGGAATACCAGACCAGCTTACCTGCCTTCTTGACCTGTATGCAGGTCAAGAAGCAATATTTAGAACCAGACTTGAAACAATGGACTGGTTCCAAATTGGGAAAGCAGTACCTCAAGGCTGTATATTGTCACTCTGCTTATTTAAATTTTATGCAGAGTACATCATGAGAAATGCTGGGCTGGATGAAGCACAAGCTGGAATCAAGATTGTCAGGAGAAATAGCAATAACCTCAGATACACAGATGACACCACGCTTATGGCAGAAAGTGAAGAGGAGCTAAAGAGCCTCTTGATGAAAGTGAAAGAGGAGAGTGAAGAAGCTGGTTTGAAACTCGGCATTCAAAACAGTAAGATCGTGGCAGCCAGTCCCATCACTTCATGGCAATTAGATGGGGAAACAGTGGAAACAGTGAGAGACTTCATTTTCCTGGGCTCCAAAACCACTGCAGACGGTGACTGCAGCCATGAAATTAAAAGGTGCTTGCTCCTTGGAAGGAAAGCTATGACAAACCTAGAGAGCATATTAAACAGCAGAAACATTACTTTGCCAACAAAGGTCTGTCTAGTCAAGGCTATGGTTTTTCCTGTGGTCATGTATGGATGTGAGAGTTGGACTGTGAAGAAGGCTGAGCGCCAAAGAACTGATGCTTTTGAACTGTGGTGTTGGAGAAGACTCTTGAGTCTGCAAGGAGATCAAACATTTATGATTTTCTTTAAGATTGACTGGTTGGATCTCCTTGCAGTCCAAGGGACCCTCAAGGGTCTTCTCCGACACCACAGCTCTAAAGCATCAGTTCCTTTGTGCTCTGCCTTCTTCGTCGCCCAGCCCTCACGTCCGTGCGCGACACTGGAAAGGCCGTCACCTTGACTATGTGGGCCTTTCTCAGCAAAGTGGTGCCGTTGCTTTTAACATACTGACGAGGTTTGTCACAGCCTTGCTGCCAGGAAACGGTCATTCTCTGACTTCATGGCGGCAGGCATCGTCCACAGTGGCCTCCGAGTCAGCGCTCCCTCTTTTTACCTTCTCTTTGTCACGAAGAGATGGGACCGGTAGCTGTGATCTCAGGTTTTAATATTGAGTCTTAAGCTGGCTTATTCACTCTCCTCCTTTACCCTCGTCAAGAGGCCCTTTAGTTCAGACTTCCCACCAGCCATAATGAATGTGAACAGATAATGGAGTAACATCTAAAACATGATTGGGGAAATATCTGTCAACTGAGAGATTTATAACTATCCCTTAAGAATCAGGGCCAAATAAAGACACTTCAAAAGTGCTCACTTCAAAGACAAGGAGCTGAGCAACCACAATCCTCACTAAACAGAAGTTAAAGGCGTTCTTCAGCCAAATGGTAGCTACACTTAGAATGCACAGGACAGAAGAAACTGCGAAATGCAGGGGATTCACTTCTAGTCACTTATTCAAGTTTTTTAAAAGTATCTTATAAAATAGGTTTTTTTTGCTTCCAAAAAAGACATAAAAACATAGGCAATAATAACAGTTCAGAAGGCGACACCAGAGATGACTTGTTGTTATTGTTGCTATTTGGTGACTAAGTCGTATCTGACTCTTAACCCACCAGGCTCCTTTGTCCACAGGATTTCCCAGGCAAGGACACTGGATTGTGTTGCCATTTCCTTCTCCAGGGGATGTTTCCAACCCAGGAATCAAACCCGGATCTCTGTGCCTCCTGCACTGGCAGGCAGGGTCTTTACCACTGAGCCACGAGGGAAGCGGCCGGTGATAGTGACACCTTGTTATCTGGGAAGACAAGGAGAGAAATGTTGAATAATTTTCTATAAAAAAGTTCATCAGAAAGACAGGGACTGAAAGGGACTAGTTAATGGTTTTGATTCAGGAAGAGAGAGAATAGAGAAAAACCCGAAGAGAGCAGAGGAAAGGGAGCGCGAAGAACCAAAGAAACGACCGAACACAAGCGATCGGAAAGAAGACAGCGAGGTTTCCTTCACAGAAGCACAGGTGAGACCCTGGCAGGACTAGGTGAAGATGAAGAAGACAGAGATTACGTACTTAGAATGGAAAAGGGAGGATGATTACAATAGAGAGGACACTTTCCAAATTACAAAAGAACTATGAACAACTGAGCATTGATAAGTTTTAAAACCTCTATAGAATTCCCAGTAATTTTAGCAGTGTAGATTGTCAAACTTAGATCAAGATGAACTCAAAAACTAAATGGCCCTATAGTCATTATAAATAAATAAAAATGCATTCAAAAATCTATCTTTGTCAGAGGTTTCCAAGCCGCTTGTCATTCCTGTGTTTTCAACTGGAAAATGTGATAAATAAAGGGAAGCTAAAGAAGGCTCCATTGTCTTCCTTTAAGTATCCCGACCCACAGCACGTGAGCCACGAGCCTCGGGGGCCCTGCCTGCTGCCCCGCGAAGACTCACTCCAAAGGTTCCATCCGGCGTGGCTCGTCTGAACGCACGGCAGGACCCTCGTGCTCACGACCCTCACACTCCCCGCGGCCCAAGTCGCATGGGCTGCGCGCGGTGCTCAGTACCCGGCTGTGTTTCTGCAGACTTGGAGAGAGCCTCCATCGGGTTTTGCTGCCCCAGTGGTAGCTGCTCCGTCTTCCTGGCATGCAGAGGCCAGCTCCCAGGGGACGGTCTGGAGCTCAGAGAAAGTCCCGCGGCAGCAGGCTGGAACCCAGGACTCACAGTCTGCTGTGGAGCCGCAGGCACATGGCCACGCAGAGCCAGTGTGCTGCTGAGCACACCCCCAGCAGCTGGGAGTGGCCTTCCAGGGCTTTTGAACAGGCTCCCTGGTGCACTGGATGCCAACATCATGCCCAGCAAACGTGGCCTCCGAGACAGATGGCGATGCTGCCGACAGAAGATGGAACGACCCGAGACCCATTCAGGGTCTCAGGGAGCGCTGTGCCACCCTGCAGGGAGCACAGGCTGGCTGCCTCCCTCTGGGAGCCCCGGGCAGCAGCCCGCAGGCTGGGGTTTGTGCTGAGCCCTCCTGAGACCCCGGGCAGCAATCTCCTCCTCCTCTCTGGGACCCACCCAGACCACTCTGCCACCCTGGTCTTCAGCCACATCTCCCGCTCACCTCAGCCTGCCCTCTTCCAGCCTGTGGAGGGCCGAGACACCGGGTGCTGGGAGGCTGAGTCACCCCCCGGAGCGCCCTTCCTCTCCGCTCAGCTGGTCTCTACAGTCTCTCTGCCCAGCCCCGTCAGAGCTCCCCGGACCTGTGTGTGGCTTCCTTCGCCAGCGTTGCTCGAGAATACGTTACAGCCTTCCGGGGTCTCCCCCTGCAGAGCCTGGATGAATGGCCCCTGAAGCCAGGAGACCCCCACTCAGAAGAGCCCCACCTGCGGGCAAACATCCTCAAACAGAACAAGGGCAAAACCGTCCTTCAAACAAGATTTAAACCAAAAAGAGAAATCGGGGAGATGGTTTAAACTGTGACTCTTTCCATCAGCTTAGGGCATTGCTTAGAGGCAAGACAAAATCAACTTTAGCTTCCACTTGGCTCAGCTGTCCAGACTGGCACCATCCAAGATGGTCATGACTGTGTATGAGGTTTACATTTGAATTCTTTAGAATTAAATTAGATTTAGAAATCAGTTCTCATCCTCACCAGCCACATTTCAAGTGCTCAGTGTCACATGCAGCCAGTGGCTGCTGCACTGGACAAAGTCAGCCTCAGCCATGAGTGCGGAGAACATAGCTTTGGGAGCCAGTGTCTCATCCCCTCACACACGCAGGCACGCATGCCCACAGACGCGTACAGAGCTCTAGCCTCTCGCACCACCTCTTGGGAAACTTGTATGCGTTCATATTGTTCCAAAAAACGCGAATTCAGTGAGTCCATGTGCAGTCGCTCTAACCTGGTGGCCCCAGGGCAGCTCCTTCCTCCCTCCCCCCCCCAACCAGGAAGGGGTGTTCTCGAAGTGGGGGTGGCGGGAGCATGGAGGAGACCGTCCAGGGGCGTGAGAGGACCACAGGCAGACTCACCCGCAGTAATGCAGGAGGCAGCCCTGTCCGCAAGACTCAGGGGAAACAGCACAAGGGACACTCCGTGCTGATAGGCCACACTCTTGGCTACAATCCTTGCATTTAAAACTGACCCTTAGCACCAATCAAGTAGCAAGAAAATGAACTATTTAACTCTCATTTTTAAAGATGTACTTCTGGCGCAGTGGTTAGATTTCACCACCCACAAAACCCAGCTGCTAAATGCTGCCCGGTGTCCCACAAATCAGACCTAAAGATGCAGAGGAATCAGCCCCAAACACACGTAAGTCTCCATGTGTGAGCGGGTATCTGAGCAGGAGTGTGAGCAGATGTGTATGACCAGGTGTGTGAGTGCCTGTGTGGGCACCTGTGTGTGAGCATCTGTGTGTGAGCACATGTGTGTGAGCAGGTGCATGTGAGCAGGTGTGTGAGTAGGTGTGTGAGTACATGCATGTGAGCATCTGTATGTGAGAATCTGTGTGTGAGCACCTGTGTGTGAGTAGGTGTATGAGCACCTGTGTGAGAGCATGTGTGTGTGAGCATCTGTGTGTGAGCCCTGTGTGTGAGCCCCTTTTGTGAGCCCTGTGTGGAAGCCCCATGTGTGAGCACATGTGTGTAAGCAGGTATGTGAGTAGGTGTGTGAGTACTTGCATGTGAGCTTCTGTATGCGAGAATCTGTGTGTGAGCACGTGTGTGTGAGCACGTGTGTGTGAGCACGTGTGTGAGCACGCGTGTGTGAGCATCTGTGTGTGAGCACGTGTGTGTGAGCATCTGTGTGTGAGCCCTGTGTGTGAGCACGTGTGTGTGAGCCCTATGTGTGAGCCCCGTGTATGAACCCTGTGTGGAAGCCCTGTGTGTGAGCACCTGTGTGTAAGCAGGTATGTGAGTAGGTGTGTGAGTACTTGCATGTGAGCTTCTGTATGCGAGAATCTGTGTGTGAGCACGTGTGTGTGAGCATCTGTGTGAGCACGTGTGTGTGAGCACGTGTGTGTGAGCACGTGTGTGAGCACGCGTGTGTGAGCATCTGTGTGTGAGCACGTGTGTGTGAGCATCTGTGTGTGAGCATCTTGTGTGAGCACGTGTGTGTGAGCATCTGTGTGTGAGCACATGTGTGTGAGCATCTGTGTGTGAGCCCTGTGTGTGAGCACGTGTGTGTGAGCCCTATGTGTGAGCCCCGTGTATGAGCCCTGTGTGGAAGCCCTGTGTGTGAGCACCTGTGTGTAAGCAGGTGTGTGAGTGCCTGTGTGTAAGTGCCTGTGTGGCCCTGCCTCTCAGAGCTGCCTTGGGAGGCATGTGTATGTGGGGGTGCCTGGGCTGAGGGAGGCTCAGGGCAGATGGCCCATGGGGTGCCTCCTCACGGCGCCCTGTGCCCCGGAGCAGCGCCCCCTAACCCACCTGTGAGCCCAGCCCTGTTGTTTCAGCTCCAGAGCTTTGTGGTGGGACCGCCAGGGCCCAGCGACCCCAGCGGGCATGCAGCTCGGGGATGGGTGTCGGGCCGCGTCATGCCAGCTGCTGCTCCGGCCGGAGGTGGTGACTGGCAGCGTGGGATTTCCGCTTCCCTCTCAGACAGAGCAGGCTGGAAACGCCACAGTTTGCAGGGAACGAGAGTTCCTGCAGCAGGGCGGCAGCAGCACCGGGTTGCTGGGATGGTCAGCCCTGGACACCCGAGCGTGCGTCCTGGAGACAGGCGGCTCAGCCCAGGCGGAGGGCGCTCAGTGAGGCGCTGGGGACAGGGGTTCACAGGCGGGGTGCCTCCCTCTCCAGACGACGGTCTCAGGCTATGGGGCTTCTGACGGGGCTACCATTTTAAAATCGGTGTGAAAGCTACTTCACGAGGCTTAGCACACAGACCCCACCTCTCTAGGTCACAGTTTCCCTCTGTCCCCAGCCCGTGTTAGCCAGGACATCTGACCTCAAACAAGTCAGCGTCATCAGCGCTGCTGCTGCTGAGGCCTGTGCTCGGCACCTTTGACGGCTCGGCTCCACGCTGGGGAAGCGCCTGACCAAGGGCTCTTGACTGAAGGTGTGGAGAGCTTGGTGCATCAGCGCTCACGCTGAAGGCCGAGGTGAGCCCCTGCCCGGCGCCCCGGCCTGGCAGCCCGCCCCCGCCACGCCTGCGCGGGGTCCTCTCTGCACCGGACAGTCAAGCATCGGTCCGGTCGCAGCTCCTCGCCGCCCCCACCGGCGCCGCAAAGCGCTCCTTCCTGTCCTTCACCCTCCGAGTGAGGACCAAACCACACACACGGCGCTCGGGATGCGCGTCCCTGCTCCTACCCCAGCCCGTCCACACGCCGCCTCCACAGCCCCTGCGGGCGGCCTCCCTGCCCAGCTGTGCTCAGCCCCTCCTGCCTGGCCAGGCTGCCCCTTCCCTAGCGCCAGCCTCACTTGCGTGGGAAAGCATGCGCTGGCCCCCTGGCAAGTCGCCATGCCGTGAGCTTCTCTTCAGGGGTGTTGCCCACGTTTACGCTGCATGTTCTCGACTGGTTGTTTGACAGACGTCTGCCTCTCCCAGGGATGCGACCTTCAGGGGGCGCCGCGTCTGGGTTTGCTGAGGCAGCAGCCAGCAGCTCGAGGGCTCAGGTGCTTAACACACACTTGCCAGTGAAGGCCTGCAGTCCTGGGCGCAGGGAGCGCGTGCTCTGCAGAGGGAGGAAGCTGCCCTTGGCTTTAGGTGGCTGGGTCTGCAGCAGGGTGGTGAGATGCCCTCGACCCAGCACTGGCTCAGGAAAGAGGAGCAGCTGAGGCGCCCCTGGAGTGTCACCGCGGAGGCCTCTATGGCCTCCCAAGGTGGGGGGGGCTGGCGACACGGCAGGAGAGCGAGGGGCGGGCAGGTATGGACAGGCTGTGCCTCCACGTAGGTGACACAGCAGCCCAGCCCAGCGGGTGGAACGGCTGGAACCCGGGGAGACCAAAGGAGCATCACGGAGGCAGGAGGCGGCCAGGCCGCTCAGCGTCTGGCAACCTCAGGACCCCAGGGCAGGAGGGGCCTGGGCGGCGCTCCAGGCTGCGGTTACTTGCTTCAGAAATAGGCCCCTCCTGGGTAACGCTCGGGGTGATGATCGGCCCCTCACTTGTAGGCATTCTCCACAGGGTCTCAGGAAACCGCAGCTTTGAGAATTGTAGCGTTCACCGCTCTGGCAGGCCAGGAGCAGAAGGGAGGCCGGTGGGGGCAGACGGGGCTCCACTGGGAGGTGCTGTGCTCGGCGCTCCCTGTCTCAGCCTGTGGAGCGGCCAGGCAGGTTCAGTGTGTGGGCTCATGGAGCTGCCCAGCCCGGGCCCTGTGGACAGAGGCCCCTGACCAGCAGCCGGGACGTGTGTTAGAGCAGGGACGGTAGGGGCGTGGAAGCAATGCCTGGGGAACCTCTGAAACTGGTCCCCCAAATGCTCTGCACCCCTCTAGCTCTGAGCTTGGCAGGCAGGGGCCCTGACGGCCCAGGACAGGGGCAGAGGCTCTGGCAGCCTCCCCTGTCTGCACCTCAGCACAGACTCACGTGGGAGGGGCTGCCGTGGGCTCTGGGCCCCGTGTTCGGGACCCCCAGGGGCCAGTGCTGCCTGTGCAGGAGGGCTAGAACCTGGGGGGCTTCATCCTGGGGCCACGCTGTCCGCCTGCCTAGCCCAGCCACCAGCCGGCACCCCACCTGGCCAGACCTCCCTGCGGAGTCCCTCCTGACCATGGGCCCCTGATTGAAACGGAGTGATGTCCTGGGGCAGAGACAGTGCCTGACGGCTCCGTGCTGGCTCCTCCAGGGCCCGGCTGCCTGCCTGTGTCCTTGCCTGCCCTTCACAGAGGCGGCCCTTACCAGGTAATGCCAGGGGACACTTGTCACACCGTCACCATCTCAGCCTGCCCTATGCCCACAGGGGGTGACCCACCTGGGAAAAGTGGACAAAGTGGGTACAGGCCCCGTGCCAGGCGGGCTCACAGCCAGCCCCAGGCTTGAGCTGGTACTCAGGTGCTGCTGCCCGCATCTCCGGGCGATGCCCTGGCGGAAGGGCTGCACGCTCTGCGGGGTCAGGCTCCCCACCTGCCACGCGCTCCTCGAGGCCAAGGCAGAGCCTAGCACCCACGGCCTGTGGAGGGACCCGGGCAAAAGGGTCAGATGGGCTTCAAGAGAGGAAAGCACTGTGCCGTGGTCTCGGCCGCAAGCCTTTGCTGACGCCGCGGCGCCTGGCACCCCCTCCATGCCCTGGGAGGGTTGCGTCTGCAGGCAGCGCAGGGGGCGGTAGCGTGGGCCACTCTTCCTCCCAGGACAATCGCGGCTGCCCTGCCTTGAGGGGACCGCAAGCCTCCCGGCCCAGCTCCGGGCTGCCTGCCAGCTGCCCCTACTCGGGAAGGGTGTCCAAGCCCCAGGGCCCCAACGACCACCCGGCTTGAGGACGGGTAACCGTGCTGGCCGCCCCGCCCTCTGGGCGCTGGGCAGGGGTTGGCACCAGCCGCCCCTGCCTCTGGGCCAGGTCCAGCCTGCCTCAGAGCCTGCCTCCTGCCCTCTGCCCTGCATTCCTGGCCTCACCTGCAGCCCCAAATCCCTGCCGTGCAGGAGGCAGGATGTTCCCCAAAGGTACACAGCTCAGGAATTCACCCTCTCACCTGGCCTGTCGCGGCCTGAGCCCTCAGCCCTCAGGGCTCACACAATCATGTCTGCTTCCAGAGGAGGCGGCAACTCAGGGCAGGGGCGTTCCCGGGCAGCACACCCCACACGCAGGAGGCCAGGGGCAGACGTCTTTGGATGTCAGACAAGGGGCAACAAGGTCCCTGCACATCAGGCTCCCGAGGGCAGGTGGCCCCTTGGTGCTTGGAGAGACACAGACGTTATTCGGGCGGTGGGGGGTTTTTTGGGTGTCTGGAACTCTTCTTCTCCTCCAGGTGTTTGAGCCTAGAGCCTGAGGAATGCCAGCGGCCACAGGAATGTTATCTGCTGGGAGGGGCTCAAGATTCCGTGAAGCAACCAAGCCAAGCCAAGATACAGCCTCCAAAATCAACACGTCCGGAAAGAAGCAGCAGCTGGAAAGGGAAGGTATGGTGAGTAGGCCCTGAGACACGGCCGCACCTGCCCTCCAGGCGCACGGCGTGCTCGCCCAGCTCACACGGCACTCGCTCTTGGTGGGAGGCCAAGGCCCCCGGAACCAGGACGTGCAGGGCAGGGGCCCACCATGCCCTCCCCCCCTGCACGCTGCGCTCGCCCACGGAAGGCACCACAGAGGTTAGATGGGTCTTGCACGCATCGTTTCGTCTCC
>SJYF01001220.1:4886961-4897852 GCA_006410515.1 Procapra przewalskii
ACAGATGAGTCTAAGACGTGTCTGAAGTTACCGTGTTCATCGCCTGGGCCCTGGGATTCCCAGGGCCTGATTCCTGAGTCTTAGCACTGACCACGCGGCCAAGTGCCGGGCCTTCCACCGCTTTCATCGATCAGCATACAGTTTGCTTTTTAAGAATATGCCCAAAGCGGGCCTCATTCTCTCTCAGCTTGTAAGGGGCCCCTCTCCACAGGGCCTCAGCCCAGGCCCAGCCTCACGGCCCCAGAGCCTTCACTGCCTCTTGCCTGGCGGTCCCGCGCAGCGCTCAGGTGCGACAGGAAGGGGTCTCGATCTGCAGTCACCAGCGGTCTCACCTCCAGGATGGTCCTGGGTTTAGTGTAAAGTCCAGTGTCCCGGGAGGAGTCTCGGCTCCGAAACCAGGATCTCGTCTCCCTCTGACTCTCTAAGATCAAGCCTCTTTGTCTTAAGTCAGGCAGATTTTTACACCAAAACCTCTTCTGAAAATTCAGGTGGAACTTTTAGTGATGGGGCGGTGGAAGGAGCTGCGGCTGTGCTCTGGACTTTTGGTGAGAAGATGGCAGGAGGACCAGACTCGAGACGCTGCAAAAGCCCTGCAGCTCCTCCCTTTTCCTCAAGAAGGGCTATCATTTTTGCTGACATTCAGTGTGGCTTATATTCACCAGGGAGAGAAAGCCCAGGATCCAACAGATTCCTCTGGTGTGACCAGCAGGGGAATCACATGGGCTTTCACAGCTGAGCAGCAGGTCACGGGCCAGGCCGCCTGCTCGTGCATAAACATCACCGCTAACTGCCTATTTGTTACCCAAGGCTCTCCTCCAGGGCTGTGGCCACTGGGTCTGGCCCACTCTCCTGCGGGGGAGAGCCCTGCGAGGCGGCACAGGGTCTGCCTCTTCTCAGCCCTTCCTGGGGCTGGCCTGCACCCCAGGCCCCTAGCAGGACCCACGGTCCGGCAGCAGCACATGGGGTGGGAGATACCAAGGGTGCCATGTGGCTCCTATGCCAGCCCCCCGGAGGGGGCTCCTGGCAACTCAGCCACGCCTGGGGCCACACGAGGGAGCCTGGGCACGGGGCTGCTGGGTGAGCTGCTTCTGCTCAGGTCAGGAGCCGGGCCTGGGGCAAAGCTCCCAGGGAGAGTGGGTCACAAATCCATGCCTACGTCTGCCCGGGCCTTAGACAGAGGGGACACGGAAAGGCCCTTAGGAACATGTCCTTGAGCACACGTGTGCACACGTGCGCCACCCTCATGTGCATGTCGATCATCCCAAGAGGCACGCAGACAGGCAGGTGAGTTCAGGGCCACCGAACAGCATTGCCCAAGGAGGCCCAGAGCCAGAAACCTGTGCCAAGAGGAGAGAAGAAGAGGGACAGACATCTGAGGAGGCGGCTAGACAGACCACGGACGGGAGGGGCAGGCCCACAGCCACTGCCCTGACGCTCGGCCCGGGGGGCCCACGTGAGGCTGTCTCTTCTCCCGGCATGTTTTCTTATTTGTTCCCAACACACTGAAGTCACGCATTGGCCAAGAGCTCAGGGCCAAGGTCGCCACATGTGTGAGTGGAAAGAGCTAAGCTGCTGAGGGAACCACAGGAACACACCTGTCCTTCCCTGACCACCCTCTCCTCTGCCCAGGAGACCTCGCGCTCGGAGCTGAGCTCTCCCCCGGTCCCCAGGGGCCCCTGCCAGGAGCACACTGGCCTGGAGCGCTGCCTCCCCAGGCACCTCAGTGCCACCACCTTGCCTCAGAATCTGCCGGTGCGCCAGCTGTGCGGCACGGACAGAAATGTCAAGAGGCCACCCCTCCCTGTGGGGAAAACGCCCCCACCCAAGGGGCACAACGGAGTTCTTAACAAACCCACACTGATTGCCAGGCTTTTCTGGGGGAAAGTAAGTAAGATGCCTAGTCAAGGAGCGCTGAAGCAGGGGAGAAACTGCAGCAACTCCCTCCTCCTGGCGCCTGGGTTCTCATCTGGTGCCGCCCCCACAGCTGTGATGTCACAACACAAAGTGCAGAGGAGGGCAGTGAGCTCTGCCAAGAAGGCCCTTAGTGTCCACAACTGAGACCTGAGGAGGCCATGTGCTTCCCTGGGCGTCTGATGACTCACTTGGAAGGAAGGCTTGTCAGGGTGAGGGAGTTTGCTTGTTAGGTAAACGCTTTGGAAATTGTTCCTTTTTATAAGTGTTGGTGTGTATGCATGTATGTGTACCTGTCTATGTATGCATGTGTGTATGTATCTGTGTGCATGTGTGTGCATGTGTGTACACGCATGCCTGTCTATGTATGCATGTGTGTGCCTGTGTGTATGCATGTGTGTGTATCTGTGTGCACGTGTGTATGTGTGTATCTGTGTGTATGTGTGTATGTATCTGTGTACATGTGTGCCTGTCTATGTATGTGTGTGTATATGTGTGTGCCTGTGTGTAGTTGTATGTGTGTATGCATCTGTGTGTGTGCATGTGGGTGCCTGTGTGTATATGCATGTGTGTGTATCTGTGTGCACGTGTGTATGTGTGTATCTATGTGTGCGTGTGTGTATGTATCTGTGTGTACACGTGTACCTGTCTACATATGTGTGTATGTGTGTGCCTGTGTGTATATGCATATGTGTATGTATCTGTGCGTGTATGAGCGCATGTCTATATATGCATGTGTATGTATCTGTGTGTGTGTGTACGTTGTGCATGTCTATGTATGCGTGTACATCTGTGTATGAGTATTACGTGTGTGTGAGCATATGTGTATGTATGTGAGCATGTGTGTGTGCATGCATGTCTGTGTGTGCACCTGTGTGTGTGTATTGCATGTGTGGGGGGCGTGTATCTGTGTGTGCATGTCTATATGTATGTGTGTATCTGTGTGTGTGCATGTATAATTGTATGCATGTGTGTGTATATATCTATATGTGTATGTGTGTCTGGCGTGTTCATATCTGTGTATTATCTGTGTGTGTGTATCTCTGTGTGTGCATGTATGTATCTGTGTGTACGTGTGCATGTTGTGTGTTTCTGTGTGTATGTCATGTGTGTGTGCACCTATATGTGCACGCATGTGTGTGTCTTTGTGTGTGCATTTGTGTATCCATGTGTATACATATCTGTATGTGTGTATCTGTGTGTGTGTTGTGTGTAGTATCTGTGTGTGTCTATGTGTATGTGCACCTGTGTGTGTGCATGTGTGTGTGCATGTGTGTGTCTGTGTGTCTATGTGTGCGTGTAGTGTGTGTGTGTGCATATTATCTGTGTGTCTGTGTGTACATGTCTGTGTGTATGTGCCTGTGTGTATCTGTGTATGCATGTGTGTGTGCTTATCTGTATATGTGTGTCTGTGTGCATGGGTATTATCTGAGTGTGTGTGTCTGTGTGTGTGTGTAGTGTGTGTCTGTGTGTGTGCGCCTGTGTGTATCTGAGCATGCATATGTGTGCATATCTGTGTGTGTCTGTGTGTATTGTCTGTGTGCGTGTGTCGATGTGTGTGTGTGTGCACCTGTGTGTGTCTGTGTGTATTATCTGTGTGTGTCGATGTGTGCGTGTGTGCACCTGTGTGTGTGTCTACGTGCATTATCTGTGTGTGTGTGTCGATGTGTGCATGTGCGTGCCTGTGTGTGTGCATGTGTGCAGCGCGTCACTCTCTTTGGGCGGCTTGCTCACCTGGGACTCCTCGCCTCCTCCTGGTTGCGGGTGGAGAAGTGACCGGAGCCGTAGGAGCCAGACTGGGCAAGACAGTTCTGATGTGGTTTAAAAATCTTATGAATAATCTCAAATCAGGAAGATTTCCCGCAGCCAGGGAGAAACTGGAAATCCTGCAAGAGAAGGCTTTTCAGGGCTTCTGGTCCAGAGGGAACTGGAAGAGCAAATCAGGGCAAGCCAGTGCTCTTGGCCTCCGGAGTCTCCTGTGCACCCTGCAGACACGGGGTGCCAGGCCAGCGCGCCTCACAGTCGCCACGCCACTCTCTCCCACTGCGCACGGCGCCAGCCAGTCCTCTCACAATGGGAGGAGGTTTGAAATGGGACACAGAGGTTCCAGTTCCGTTGCTCACCTTCCGACGATTTCTGTTCAGGAGCCAATGACCTAGCTGCAGCTCCTTAGTAAGTGGGTCCCACTCTTGGGCCAAGTGTGTCCCAGAAGCTCTCAGAGCTCAAGACAACGCAGCAAACCCGCTGAGGCTCAGGGCACTGCTGTGATGGCAGCTGAGCTGTGCTGAGGCCCACCTCCCTCCCTGGGCAGCGGAAGGTCAGGGAGGGAGGCCCTGCCCGCGGGCTCGGTTGACCGAGGCACAGGGGCTGCGGGGCCCAGCAGTGAGGCACGTGATCTCAGGGCTCAGGTGACATCTGAGGCAAAGACAGCCCCACACAAGGCCGTAACTCGAGCCCTGCAGCTGGTGGTCCCCGGCGGCGGCAAGAACAATGGCCGGGGGTGTGGAGGCCCTGTTTTGTGCGGGGCGCCGTGCGAACATGAGCACACGTGTGCATCTGCGGGTCCTGGGAGGAGAGGCCCTCCTGCGTCCAGATCCTCTCAGCTCGGGATGGGCCCCTGCACCTGCCATGTGGGCCTCAGGGCTGCAGGGGCGGGCCGGCAGCTCTGCACGTGGACGAAGCACTTCTGAAAAGCCTACTCTCTAAATCGGCCTCTTCACGGCTCCTTGTGGTCCTGTACAGGCTTCCACAGATTGGCCTCAGGCAAGCCCTCCTCGAAGTTGAAATCCTAGGTCAGCACAGTGGCAGGCCAGCCTGGGCACCCCACTGCTGATCAGCCTGCAAAAGGACTGAGGAGTCGAAATTTTACCAGCAGTCTGATGGTGCGTCTGGGATGAACTGTTGATACACAGTTTGCAGACTCCTTTTTCCAGCGGAGCCTCGAGTTCTGAGTGATGTCATGAGCATCTCTGAGGAGCAGAGACGCCAGCACACAGCCGAGCTGGGGAAGTGGGAACCTCTGGGGCATCTGGATGCTGGGGGCGGGAAGCGAGTCTGTTCTCTTTGCAGAAACTCAGGCTCCTCCTCGGCCTGCGGCTGGCAGAGCCTTGGCCTCACAGAAGAGTGGAGTGTGACGGATGCGCGTGTCCAAGCGTCGCACGAGGGCAGGGGCCCCTGCAGAGGGACCTGCCACACACGGGCCACCGACGCACGGAGCCTTTCCGGAGACAAGTCTGGCCACACGTATCTGGGGTAGAAGCTTGCAAAGAGTCGGACACGACTGAGCGACTGAACTGAACTGGTGAACTCAGGAGCTTATGGTGCTGGGGGAATGGACACTTACGCCTGTTGATTTAAATCCTTTTTTTTTTTTTTCCTGATGCTACAAGATACCCTGAGTAACTCTGAGGCTGCTCTCTTCCCTTTCAGAGGAGGCAGAGCTGGCCTGTTGAGCTCAGTCCCATCTCTCTCTGGACCTCGGCCTGTGTCACCACGTCTGGGGAGCCGTTTAACCACAGAGATGTTCTGCTGGCTCAAGGCTTCAGACCTGGCCCCACAGCCCCACAGACGCTCATCTCCAGCAGGTCAACCGGCTCCCCATAACAAAGTCCTGCAGGCGGGGTGTGGAGACAGGGCCCCTCTTAGGCCACAGCCAAGGGGCCACGTGAGCTGAGATGGACAATCAGCCTAGGTACCCGGACTTTACTTTTGATGGTCTCTAAAATAAAGCCCTGATATTCAAGGAGCTAATGTGAGATGGGGGAGGCCAGAGCGACAGACAGTGGACGCGTCACATCCGAGTCACACGCTGCTTCCCTGTGGAGCATTACACTGCACACTTGTCTGTGGTGGGTGCTCCTCAGCGCCACGCGCCTGCTCTGGGCGAGCTTTCCCACAGCCAGAGCCCGAGATGAGCCGAGAAGGAAAAGCGTTCCTGTACCTGATCAAGGACTCTGCAGCCCCACACTCGCTGGGGGTCAGAAAGCAGAGACTGCGGGAGACACAGACCAAGCTGACCGCCTGAACTGACAGACCTGCTGAGCAAAGCCCTGGGCCCCGGGGCCTGCAGGCCAGCTGCAGCCCTGTCGTCTGAACCTGGGGTGCCAGCCGTGAGCCCCGCTGCCTGCCCACCTGAGGTGCGACAGCCAGGAGCGGGCACTCAGGCACTCCAGAGACTCACACTCGGGGTCCAGCCCTGAGCGCACTCCTGGAGGACGGGCTGGACGTAAAGCAGCCCGGGGGCCCTGCCTGAGCTCGTCCACGTGGGCCCCTCTGCCTGCAGGGGGGACCCCCCGCCACCTTTGCTCCTCCGGTCCGCTCATCCCCCCGGGCACTCGGGCGCACTCGGCTGGCTCCCTGGTGCAGAGACGCCCCTCAGGACTTGAGATGCAGCACGCCGTCCTCTGCTGTGGCCTCGTGCTGGGCTGGCCGCTCCCGCCGGCAACCGGCCCCAGAGCCAGGACCCTGTGCTCAGCCAGAGGCGTGGGCTCTCCCAGCCCGAAGGCTGGGAGGCCCCGGGGCTGCCCACACACAGTCTCCCTGCGCCCTGGACACAGGCTGGTCCTGAGGACTCTGAAGACAGCTCGGACCACTTCCCCCGGGAGGGGGGCCGGCCACCACCTTGTCACAAGGCTCGGACACTGAGGTCGCCTGGCCCCTCAGCAGGTCCTTGGCAGCCCTGGAACGGAGGTCAGGCCGTGGGGTCCCACGGCAGCAGAAAGGCAGGTGGAGCCGCGGCCACAAGGCCCCCCTGATGCCCAACAAGGGCGCGTCGAGGCTGGAGGCTGTGCTGGCTCAGTCGGTCAGCCGAGGCACCTCCACGGCCAGGAGGAGCCCCCGGCATCGTGAACCGGTTAGTTAAGGGAGAGGCTTTCTTCAGGTCCTCGTGACAAAGCCACTGTCCCAAAAAAAGTTCTGAGAAGAAAACAGTCGGTCAGTTGCTGGCCCTTCAGCCCAAGGACACCCTAGCCAGGGCAGGCCCTGGCTTCTGCAACGTCGCGGGCAGCTGGAGGCCCCGCAGCCGGTACTGCGTCAGCATCACGCAGGCAGTCTGCTTCCTGCAAAGCACCTGCGCCGTCGTGTCGACTCATTGCTTCTCGCGTTCTGCCCCAGATGGGCACTTCTGACGCCCCGTGCGTGTGAGCCAGCGCTTGTTTCCAGACACCTCCGGGGTCTTCTCAGTCCAGAGGCCCTGATCCCCTCTTCCCAGCTGGCCTTCGGCTCCTGCATGGGCCTCCTTCCCGGGACTCGCCGGGCAGCATGGGGAGCAGCCACGCCGGGGTGCAGGTTTTAGGCCACCATGAAAGCCCCTGGTTTCTCTCAGAACAACATCTGTGGGTTCCGTGTTGGATCCCGGGCCCCAGGGAAACGTGTTCACCAGTCTGGTGTCTGGAGTGGCAGGCTGGCTGGGCACTCGGCCCCCGTTTCTTCTCCAAGCCCATTTCCCGACAGGAAAGGGGACCTACCATGAGCGCTGAGACCACGTGGGGCACGCATGATGCAGCCAGAAGGTTCCCACGCGTCTGTCAGGCTCCGGAAGCACCACCAAGTCTGTGAATTACAGTTCTTTATTTCAGCCACTTTGGGTTTTCTGCGCATTTTCTTTTGTCAAAAGGAATATCCTTTGCCCTCATTTTTATTGTGTCCTGATGAAACAGCAGCTTTACAAAAGCAAGTAAGTGTCATAGCAGCGAGCACACAGAAATGGCACAGGGAAGACAGAGGGCTGTGCAGAGCAGTCACACAGCACAGCAGGTGAGCGCCAGGGCGGCTTAGCACACAGGCCCCTCCAACGAGCCGCAGACACACAGCGCAGTCACTGACCCAGGCGGCTCCCCACACAGAAGAGCCACTAGGGCTGGTCAAAGTTCTGAGAGCAGGAAGCTTATTGTCCACTAGATTATTCTGAATAAAGTCAGCCTTCGGAGAAAAAAAAAAAAAAAAACGACCAAGCCAAGAATGAAAAAAAATACATACCTGTATTAAAATACACACTCCCCACGTGGGGTACTCAGATCCTGCCCCACAAACCTGCCAGGCCGCGTCCGGTACGGCGCCCACACACCCCAGCCGCCCGACCCCTGTTGGCGGGCCGTTCATCTCCAGGGCGCCCCTCGCCTCACGGTTCTGCCACTCCCAGCTGTGGCTTTAAAGGCTACACGGCTGGCCAGGAAGAGCCTTAGAACCAAACACGACAATTTCAGTGAAGTCAGCTGACTCCACCCCTGCACTTCATTTGTCCCGTTAGTTATTTGTGTTATTAAATCTTTGTTTTTACTGGACTCTGGTAGAAGATTTGAAGTCTAGAAAGGATGTCAGATAATGGGATTCTATCTGAAGAGATGACGACTCTATTAAACTATTTAAACAATTAATTAAACTTTCAAGACGAAAAAGTGACCAAAAGTAAGTATATTTTGAAGAAAACTAAGATCCTGCCGAAAGGAGAAGCTTCAGCACACATTTTTTTGTTGTCTTTTCCATACATATTTTTTCTTTCCTTTTTTTTTTTTTAAACATTGCCAATTAGATGGGTTTAAAATTCAACAGGCATTTTTTTTTTTATTCAAAGGAGACCGTTTCAGTTTGAAGAGGAGCGAATTGAAGGCAGAAATTCCTCCCTGCTGTGCCCGATCAGCTATTGATTAGGGGAGGGTTGCTGACCTGAACCATCGCCAGATAATAGGCTGCAGCCTCACGGAGCACATTAGTCGTAGGAGACCCAAAGCCGCCCTTTTGTGGAGAACCAAAGGCTCTGGTCTCTCTGGAGGAAAAGAAATGTTAATTGAAAAATTCCTCAAATAGGTGAAGGCTCTGAAGCTGCTTTACAGAAAGGTGTGAAGCCACAATCAGGGGGCAGGAAGAAAGGGCCGTGCTCCGGGCGGGTGTGCTCTCTGATGCTGCTGGCTAATCTCCCATTCACAGGGCCCTTTCAGCAAGGCCTGTGACAGCTGGACCTGCGGCCGGTCCGGATTAATTGGTCCCTCAACAGGGAAAGTAAAACAAAGAAACTTCCTACTGGATGCCAAGGACTGAATCTGACTATTTACATAAATAATCAAGGCATGGCCGTCTCTTCTGTCGGTTAAGGGCCTTGGACAAACAGACACGTTGCCACTGCCACAGCTTCTCGGGGATCCTCATGCGGAAAAGCAATCCCGAGCCCACCAGGCATCTGTGCGTGACCCCTGCCCCCGAGGAGGGGCGTGTCTGTGTGGACAGGAGGCCAAGGGCAACGAGGAGCCTGGGGCCAGTTGGACGGAGGCTCCTAGCCAGAGTCCAGGCTCCGCTCCTGCCGTCCACGCAGGCCAGGGCTCAGCGCTCACCCCCGCCCCTCCTCCGACCCTCACCCTGTCCACACCACCAGCCAGACCTGCTGAAAGAACCCCCTCACCACAAAGCCGAAGCGCTGACACGCCCCAGGCAGGGCCTCGGCGCTGGCAGTGGAGACCTTCCCAGCTCCAGGCACCCCAGGGAGACACAGGCAGGCTCTGCGGGCGTCAGAGGCAGGAGCAGGTGGGGTTCCCCGAAGAGGATGGGCTGCGGGAGGACGACCGGGACAGCTCCCACCTGCTGCTGGGAGCCCTGGGCCCCCAGTGTGCGCCAGATCGCTCAGCACCCTACCCAGGAAGCAGCCGGACAGACCAAGGCTGGAGCAGACAGCGTCTGGCTGTCAGACGTCTCCAGAGCGCGCTTGCTGACTGAGTCAGAGCCTCAGAGGCCTCCCGGAACCCTACCCCTGCCCCTCCCCGAGCAGAGACGGGCTCTTGACGCGGAGTGTCAGTCCTGCCAGGAGTAACTGAGGTGTGCAGCACAGGTTCGGGAGTTTAAGCAATTAAAGCGATTAATTGAGTTAAATAATCTGAATCTTTCCCTTCTCGCTAACCTAGAGAGGAGATGATGGCTGAAACCAGTGTGTGCTGTGTCCCTCCCGCAACCTCCAGCATCGCCAGTGACCGAAGGGGACGTGCAGTGACCGAAGGCGGCGATAGTGACAGAAGGGGGCGCGCAGTGACCGAAGGGGGCGCACAGTGAGTAAAGGGAGACGGTGAGTGAACCTAGGTCAGCCCAGTGAGAAAAGTGTGGGGAGGACCCCGCACATGGCTCCGCCAGGGCTGGATAGCTGACGGCAGAGCCTGCCTAAGGTGGAAAGGGCCGCGGGGACTCCGGTCCTGCTGAGAGCGGGGTCTGGAAGCCTGAGCAGAGTGGTCGGGGCCTGGGGGACAGACAGCCACCTCAGCTCGGTGAGAGCCGCAGGAGGGGTCTCGTCGCTTCCAATGGGCTGGACCTCCAGGGGTGCTTACAGGGACCCCGCTGCACGTTCTCAGGCTCAGGACCTCACCCGGGGCAGAGGATCAGCACAGGGGCCTGGCCCGGGTGAGTTCATGCTGCACCGCGTATGCTGGGTCTTGGGTTCCTCGGTCAGGGACCGCTCAGAGCCACCAGACAGGCAGCCTGGGGCCTCCCTCCCAGGGAAGGGCTGGAGCCGCCAGGGAAGGACTTCATCCTGCAGCAGCAGCTGAGGGGTGGGCACGGCCCTGACTGCAGACGGGATTGGAGCTACTCAGACAGGCCTCGGCCTGGAGGGAGACCGCGGAGGCCGCTCTGGACTTCTGGCCGGTCGGCTCCACACGCTCAGCCTGGGCTGGGTCTTTGTCTAAGGGTCCTTCCCGCCACCACTGCCATCCTCACACCAGGCTCCTGGGCACAGCCTGGCCTTCCCAGCGTGAGAGCCCCGCTCCAGGAGAAGGGGGGCCGCATCTCCGCCCCTGTGGCTGCAGGACGAGCTCCCGTGGGCCTCCTCCGCCGGCCCTTCTGCTCTAAGGCGTCTACATTTCATCAGGATGCTTGAACCATCAAAGGGAACAGAGAGGAAAGTTCTCTGTAAATGGGCGATGCAAGTCCCTCAGAGGAAGCCCCGGACAGAGTCCCCCAGGAAGCAGCGGGGCAGCAGAGGCCCAAGATGGAGGTCGGAACTGAC
>SJYF01001220.1:4898119-4908246 GCA_006410515.1 Procapra przewalskii
CTAACGTACAGGAGCGGGCAGTGCGGGAGGCACCCAGGAGCCCCCGGGGAGACACTGATGCGCAAGGTCAGAAGGAACTCCCTGCAGGAAAAGCGCAGAATCCCAGGTCTTATGAAGATAACTCAGTCCTAACAAATATGCTTACAGCAGCAGAAGAGGCCTAGAACAGAAACGTCCACAAAAGCGGGTGGGATAAAGAAACAGAACCTCTGGGTGACGGCCAGCTCTGCCCGAAGGGATTCCAAGCCAGCAGCACAGCCACCCAGCCTGGTGCCTGGCCTGGCCAAGGGCCTGGACCATCTCTGCCTTCTTGGACTGTTCTCCACTTTAAGCCAGAAACTAATTTTCTGAGAGACATGATCACTTTGACAAGTGAGGACAGAAAGTGGTCATCTCCCCAGAGAAGCTTGCAAGCTCCTGCTATTTTGACCCCGGTTTTGAGAGTTCATAGCAGCAGGGAAACCCGAGCCTGGAGACCCCGCGGCCTCTGGGTTCCTTGGGGACATTGCCAGCGTCAGTCAGTGGCATCTGGTCCTTTCAGACCATGGACGTCCTCACCCCCCACGCTGTTGATCTCAACACAAGTGGACCCAGAACCCTGGTGCCACCAGACCCCGAGCCTCAGTGTGAAGAATTGTCTGTCCCAGTGATTTTGGCCCCGGGACTAGGGAGGAAGAAGGAGTTAGTGACCCCAGCCTTCCTCCCCGAAAATTCCCCATCAGATTCTCAGGTTCTCCCAGCAAGAGAAGAGAACAGGAATGGCCGCTCTGGACACATGGAGGTCACCCTCGGAGTCCTGGGACGAAGCACCGGACCCCGCGGGAGGAATACAGCGTCTCCGAGGCACAGCCAGGCAGAGCCCATGCCCCACGACTCCCACGCCCACCTCCAAGCACGACGGCCGCGCTTCTGAGTAGCTACTTTGTCACGGGGATTCAGAGTCCCAGGTGTGCCCTAAAACAGCAGTTCACAGTAGGAAATATGAGTGAATGATGAGTACACATTTTCATAGTCCTACTTGAAAGTAAGTAAAAAAATATAAATAGAAATGAATATGTATCAAATTTGGAAAAATTTAAAGTATCTATATTTGTTGTTAGTAAGGATATGGGACACACACATTGCCAGTCGCTGCTAGGAAAAATGCACACGCTCACCCTTGGAGGGCAATGAAACGGCGCAAAATCCTGCTGCAAACCGCTAGCCCCGCTTCCTGGAGAGTGTCTCAGAGAACCAGTGCGTGTCACAGCAATGTTTATGCCAGGCCGTTCTTTATGATTTTTTAGTAATATTAATAAATAGGACATTAATAACCAACAAAAGGGGTTAGGTAAAAATTACAAAACGTGTGTAAAAGGATACTCTGTAGACTTTATAAAATCCCACTTTAGAAAAGAGCTAACGGCATAAGCTGTGCTCACCCTGGCTTGAAAGCTCGTTGCATTGCAGTGCGTGTGGCTCATCGCATTGCTGTGCGTGTGGCTCGTCACATTGCTGTGCGTGTGGCTCGTCGCATTGCAGTGCATGTGGCATCACAGCCTGGAAATTATCGGGAGTTTACATTATGCTGGCTTCTTGCCAAAATTCTTTTTAAAAATTGGCTGCAGAAGTGGACAACCCCAATTCTGATGAAAATTTATGTAACACTATGGAGCCTGCTTGCTTCTCGCTCTGCTTCTTCCATTGACCTAAAGTTTCTCTTCTTTCCAATGAACATGAGCTCCCTTTATGAACAGGAATAAAGGGAAGATAGTTTTCATGTTTGTACATCTACCCTCTTCTACTGCTCGGAAATTAGCCTAAGCAAATAAACTGAGCTCTAGAAAAGACCATTTTCAAAAGAAATTCATTATCTATAAAACTAAATAATTTTACTAATTCAAATATTCAAATAAATACTTTTAAGAGAAAATGTTTAAAAGTCTATCAACTCAATGGAATATTATACAAACAAGATAATACTTGAAGGGCAGAGAAGTGGTTCATCATAACATAACACAAAACATCAAGATATAAAATCATAATCCTGTAAATACCTTAAAATGATACACAATCTATAAGCAATGAACGTGAGTGGGAAAGGAAGGCGGGAAGAGCATACGCCACGGCGGGACCAAGACAGCCTGGGGTGCTGAGCGAAGCTGCTCTCCGCTCGCCTCTGCTGCTGCGTGAATTGAAACAAGCCATACTCTTTATTCTTGAGTGTAAAAGCCATGTATAGGCTTCCTTCCTCGAGGAGAGAAGCTTTCTCTGCCTGGGCGAGGATTCAGCCACTGCGCACTCTCCGCGCTGTGCAGGGCGGAGGCCTGCGGACCCGCCAGCTCTCACAGCTGCAGGCCTCCACCCATGGGGTCCCTGCGTGGGGAGGGACAGTGGACAAACTTCGAGAGCGGCCCACAACTGTGGACCCTGGGTGTGAGCTCAAACGGTCTCTCGACTCGGTTCTGAAAGGTTTCAAGCTGGGTTTTGTGAGGCACGCTGTGGCGTGTCCACATGTCCTCAGAGAACACGGACACACACCAGCCGCTCCGGCCCGTGCGGCCCTGCACACCACCCCCCCCAGCAGGCCTCCGGTGGGTGCCCACCTCCTCTGCCTGGACTTTCTGGGGGTCCTGATGGCCAGCAGCAGGCAGGGGGTGGACCAGGCTGCAGGCCAGGCCCGGCGGCCAGAGGTACCGGGCAAAGGTTTGCCTTGTGGTGAAAACAGCTGCCTGCGCACAGCAGGGGGGAGACAATGTGTCAAACCAAACTTCGGGGCCTTCACATTTTCCCGCCTGGGGTCGGCTGACAGCAGTGATTGAAACACAGATTGAAGTAACAAAATATCCAACACGTTCTCTGAACTCTGCTCACCCTGACGCGACACCCGAGCCAGCCCGGGGCTCGGCCTGGGGGAGCAGGGAGCAGGCGGGCGAGCACCCCGAGGGGCTGACCGCGGCAGGGCCTGAGTTCCCCACTCCCCCAGGGCGGCGATTAATGCTGCCACCAAATGTGTGCTGTACCTGACCCTGATCTCATCAAATCCTGCTGCCGCCATCTGCTGCTTTTAATTCCTCCGCAATATTTGTGTTTGCTGCCTCCCTGCGACAGCGGGGCGGGGAGGCCCTTCCCTGCGGGCGGTGGGAGCGGGTTGGCTGGCCAGCCGGGCCAGAAGGCATCTGTTGCTCATCGCCCGCAGCATCTGCTACTATTTCTCACTTTCCCCGCTCGCTGTGGGACGCAGTCTCTCCCAAAGGTGGCCTCTCCACGCTCACTGTCAATCCCGTCATTGTGGGCCGCGTTCCCACGGTGCGGCCCGTTGCCATGCTGCTGGCCTGTGCTCGCGGGCTGTCTGTAATCCAAGACATTGTGCGACTGGGCTCTGCCATTAACCCTTTTCGTCCGCATCAAGACATTCAATTAAGCCCTGCAGGAGGGGCAGATTGAGAGGGAGGGCCCCGGGCGGGAGGGCCGGCCCATTTCTAGGGAAGTTTACAAGGACACCGATGTCACTAGCCAGTGGGCGCTGTCCGAACAACACTCGCTCTCGGAGGCACAGAGATGCTCCGACAGACGGCTTCCTCCTCTCTCACGTTTTGATTGAAGATGCTGTGAAAGGAGGCCTTGTGTTCCCCCTGCTCAGGAGGCACCGCCGAGCCCTGTGGTAAGACGTGTGTGCGGACGCTGCTACTTACGCGTCTGCTAATGGGGTGCAGCCTGGCGCGTGTGGCGCCCCAAGCTGGCAGCTCTCATGTCCTGTCCAACCCCGCACGTTGGCAGCTTGCAGGGACCCGTCCTTCCTTCCCTCCACCTGTCTGGGCCACGAGGACGAGGAGAGCAGGGTCCACGGGGCCCCACGCACTCCCCCTGCTCTGACACACGCCCGCACTGTGGGCAAGCTCGTCCAGCCTGAGACGCTGCTCCACCCAGGGCCCCCTCTCCTCGGCTGGTGCGGGCCCTTGTTTCAGGCTGCAGGGTCCCTCCCGTGGGAATCAGTGCTGCGCAGCCACAGATTTCCTCAAGTTAAAGCAATTTTAATGTCCCTAAGTACTACCACACTGAGTGTCAGCGTAATGATTCTGGATTCTCTCTGTTTGCGAATAACTGGCACTTTAAAGAGAGGGGTGTGCCCAGCAGGGGTGCCTGTAAGGGATGGAGCAGGGTCGGGAACCACACCTGACCCCAGCTCACTCCTCAGTCTTTGACTGCAAACATGGATGAGAAAAAAACAAATCCACAGAATTCAGGGGGACGGCAGCAGGTTAGATCACACGGAACAGCAAGCAGGAATGTAGCTGTCCTCTGACAAAGTAATTGGGGTGTTTTCAGACTGTCTTACAGATGCGTGAGACGGCAGGAATGCCCCTCGAGGGTCTGGGCTGTGTTGCCCTGTGTAGCTCCATTTCCAAGAGTGGCTTCCGTCTGTGCCCCAGTCCAGGCTCCCCGGAGCCCCCAGCCTGGAGCCAGTGTGCCCACAGGTGTGCAAGGAAGCTGTGCAGTGTGCATGTCCCTCCCAGGTGAGAAGCCACCTTCACAAGTCCCGTAGTTTGCCTCCCAATCCCAGCTGTGTTGCCGCCCCTCCTCCCGTTACTGACTGCGAAGTGCCCGACCCCCAGTGAGAGGCAGGCTGAGCCCAGGACGCTCCCTGGGCCTGCGGACTCGCAGATCCTGCACTCCCTGCCCACCTTGCGCCTGTCTTGCTGATGCTGCGTGTCTTCTGGACAGAAAGGAACAGAAAAGTCAGATAAGAATTCCCAGGAAAGATGGTGTTTGGGGCCACGTGGTCTGACTGCGGTGTGTGCCCGAGTCCTGGCCTGACTCTCCCGTCTCCATGCTGCCCGAGATGGCCAGGCCGCCCCGCGCTGGGCGGGGACCTCAGGCAGCCTGTGTGGGGGCCGGGGTCAGGGCTAGGCAGCAGGCGTCCAGCTGCCCAGCACACAGCAGGCTTTGGGGCCAGGGCCTGCAAGTGGGGCCGGGGCTGTGGCGCCCGTGCAGGGACACGTACAGCTGCCCATCCATCCGTGAGGCCCCGTTCACCCGACCCAGGCTGGAGGGGCCACGTCCTATTTCTGGGAATGCTGACTGCACCCACAGGCTCCCTGCAGCCCTGGGGGACAGGAGGCACACGTTCTACCCCAAGTCAAGCCCAGCTGAGGTCACTGTGGCCGATGGCAATTAGGACAGGCAAGGGGGGGAGCTGGGAGGGGAGGGCCGGCTTCCTCCTCTCAGGGAGCAGGCCTGGCACTGCCCTGGGCCTGGGCCCTGACTGCTGGGGGCCTTACCAGGGCCTGGGGGCCTCAGCCCGCAGAATGCTTGCCGTCTCTGTCAGCTGTCTCACTCCTGACACCCAAAACTCGGCCTACTCCCTGCCGCCCCCACCCCCCGTCCCCTTTACTCAAGCCTTCCCACTGCAGAGCACACCCCCAGGCACCTCCTCCCGCCTGTCGCTCCTTCTCACCTTCAATTGCACGGGTGTCTTCTCCCTTCGGCCCCCAGAGGAGGAGGGAAGAGGTGGGGTGCGGAGGATGAGCAAGGGGGCCGGGAGGTTCTGAGCCCACCCCCCTGCCTGCCCGGCCGCCCGTCCTCAAGTCAGGCCCGCACTGGTGGCCCTGGTGTGGGGGGCTGCAGCGCAGCCTCTCAGGGGCCCCGTCCCCCCACCGTCCATCGAGCAGATGGGGCAGTGGCTGGGGTCACGGGCTGGGGATGTGGCATCAGCTTCTAAGGCTGGAGGGGAGAGATGCTTGGAGCTGACACACGGAGACAGCCTCTGTCCCAGTACCAGTGGTCAGAGGGGCCTGTCTTCCACCAGGCTCTTAACAGGCCCCAGTCTCATCTAGGCCATGAAAGGGCCACTAAACACCCTTGACTGGACCTGTGGTGGGAGGCCGACTGCCCCCCACCCAGGAACACAGATTCTCTGTAACAGTCAGGGCTCAGGAGATACAGGCCAAGCCCAAACCCAGACCAGAATCCGGCCTGTGACTCAGGCTTTGCTTCTCACCCAAAAGACAGACTCCTCCCTTGAAGCTGCAAGTGACTCAGTCCCGGGAGCTCAGATGGCTCTTGATGGGGCAGCTGGGGGGAACTGAGGCAGGACCGCCTCACCACACTCACCGCCTCTGGTGCAAACACAGATGCCTGCGCTCGGGAGGGACGGCCCCACTGAGACGCCCAGCTGTGACTCTGAGATGCCTGCTTGTCAGGGGCCGGGGAAGTGGCCTCGGCTGGTGGAGTCCTGGAGCTTCCCTGTTCTTCTCTGGAAGTCGCCTGTCCTGGGTGCTGTGCAGGCAGATTCTCTCTGCTTCTCCAAGAGCCTCTCGCGACAGAGCAGCAGCCTTATCAGAGCCACCCCTGCGTCCTGCACCCTCCCCTGGGGGGGCCACAGCTGCCCACCGTGCGCGGGACCCTGGGCAGGGTCCAGGAGGACCCTGCACAACCACTCACCCCACGGCCTGGTCTGCGGCCCGTGGGTCTTTTTCATTTTCCTTAAGGGCTTATCTGAAGAAAAATGATTCTTATTTACTCATCTTTTTAAACACTCTCGTTGGGCACAATTTACTTTCAAGAAAGCAGCTCAGAGAGTCATAAATCCAAAGGTTCAGAGACTAGCCCTAGGGCCCTGCTTCTTGGGCAGTGGGCAGGCCCACCACGTGTCCAGAACTGCGGAAGGTTCAGGGTGCTCGAGGGGCCAGGGTGGCTCCCAACGCGGGTGCACAAACCGCGTCCAACTCTTGCCTAGACTCTGCCGTGTGTCGAGTGGACACCACCCGTTCCAGGGCCCTCGAGATGTGGAGGCAGACTGCTTCCTAAGAGCAATGGCGAATGGGAGAAACCGCTCCTGGAGAATGGGTGGGTTTCCTAAGACCACGACGTGCAGAGCCACTTAACTGAGTCTGGAAGGAAATCCTTGGTTGCCATGACGCCCTGGGGCTTTCCTCTCCGAGGGCAATTCTTTTTAATTAAAAGCCTCACAGCTCCTCCCCTGGCAGCGAGGCCTGTGCTCTGACCCTATTTCCAGAGAGGCTGCACAGAGGCTCAGGTGAAAGGGGAGGAAAGGAAGAGGCCTGGAGGCAGAGCTGGCAGTGCTCAGCCCCAGGAGGAAACGTGGAGAGCTTCTTGGACCAACAGTCACCAATGATCGCTCTTTGCTTCAAATAAACTTAAAATGAGAGTGAAGCCAACAGGCCCTGCCTGGATCGGGACCAGAGGACAGCTTGCTCCTGCAGCTGAGCCGGGTCTGCAGTCCAGACGCCGCTTCAATTTCTCTCCCGGGCTTCCTGCACCCGGGGCCGCTTCTTTCCTGGCTCACCAAGGACGCCTCTCATCTGGAAAATGACAGGGTGGCGCTAAGAAGAAGAAGTACTTGTTTGGGGGAGAGCAAGCGGAACACCTTCTGTGTGACCCTCCGCCCTCTCCGGGTTGGTGTAACTGGGGCCTTCAGGGGCAAGACGTGTCCAGCAGAAGTCGCTTCACGGTGAGTCCGGGGCCCATGTCGTCCACGCAGGTGGGGATACACTCCCTGTGCCCCCTGCCACAGGACCCAAACGCCCCCCGTTTAGGCCCTGCCCAAAAGGACAAGGACCCCAGAGGCTCTGGTCCTGCCCAGCAGTCCTCCAGGCACAGGGTGAGTGCGTGAGCAGCAGGGACTCTCAGCTAGTTGCCAGGCTGGCTGCATCCAGAAGAGCCGAGAGGCACTGCCCCCCGCACCCCCCACCCCGCCGGGAGAGGTGCAGGGTGTCCTCGCTGTGGGACCCGGGGGTCCTGTCCGGTCATCCCTCGGGCACAGGAGCCATGGCACCTGCCCCAGGAAGGCCTCGGCGAGCCGCTTGCGGCCCTGCAGGCCACCCTGGGGCTGCCGCTTGAGCCGAGTGCAGCCACCTTGGCGGCCGCCAGGGCTCCAGGGCCTGGGGCAGAGGGCCCTTCCCCGGGAGGGACGGCTGTGTCCCAGGGACAGGCTGGTCTGCCACGTGAGGGAGGCCCCGACCGGGACTGGACTCCCAGGAGACGTTGATGGGGCAGGAGGCCAGGCCCACAGCAGGCCAGGGGGCCCTCAGCTGGGGGGCTCCCGGGGAAGCCACTGCACAGCCGACAGGCTCTCAGATCCGGCCCCATTACTGCGAAGCAGGACCCCACCAGTGGAGCCAGCCAGTGTTCACTGTGGGGAAAGCCGGGATCACCTACCATGGCCCTCCTGAGCGCCTGAGGAGGCCTTCCTGTCCCCACCTACCAGAGTCGTCGCTGGAGTGGGCCCGAGGGGAGCTGCAGCCCAGACCCCTGGTGACCACAAACTGCGACACGTGACAGACACGTGTAACAAGCACGCACGGCCTTTCTCCGCCTTTGTCCACCCCGGCGGCGCTGCCCGCTTCATCGTTAGTCAGCTCATCGGCCAGTTTAGCGTCTGTATCAGAGCCTCTATCTTAACCTGACCGCTGGGCCCTAAACAGGCTCCCTGAAAGTCTGCACGTCCAGCCCCAGACCGCCAGCCCTTTGAGGGGCAAGTCTAAGCTGCAGCAAAAGACGATTCGGAGGAAGGAGATGCGGGTGGCCATGTGGATTCACACCCATGTTGGATCAGGCCCCAGGAGCTGAGTGAGACCTCCCCTTGCACAGAGCACCCTCAGCCTGGCTCTCTGCCTTCAGATCCACAGGACCCAACCCAAGGACAAAACAGATTGGCCCAACGCTGAGAGCCGCCAGGATGTAAGCCTCTCAAGGCCAGCATGGCGTCCACCTTCCGACTGACTTCTCACGGGACGAAGGCACTGGGAATGCAGAGACAAGTCCACGTGACTAGTGGCCCTTGAGTAAGTGGGAAGCTGGTGCTCAGGCTCTCGGTGTGACCCAGAGGCGCGTCGCTCCGCGGAGGTGCACGCTGCCTCCTTTAGCCGGCAGGCTCTTGGTAAGACACTGCCAGATTCTTAGCTGAACTTTCCAAGAGAACCAAAGTGCAGTCTCCCCTGTTTGCCGATGAGATTCTGACGCAAGAAAACTGCAGAGTGGGGCTTCCAGCCTCTCCCGCCCTGACTCTCAGCCGGCGTCAGGAGGCAGAACTGTGACTATCCGGGGGACGTGTGGGGACCACCGTCACCTGCGGTGGAGGGCAGACGGCCGGCCAGGACCCGCCCTCGCCCAGCGAACAACGCTGGACTAGTGTTTCTAGGGAAGAAGCTCAGTGGAAACAGCACCACCTGCCACACGGGCCCCGGGAGACAGGGAGTTAACAAGGGTGGAGCGTGTCTTACGAAGCCCGCTATTGTGCTGCTGTGCCGGACAGAGGTCTGGAATCCGGTAAATCTGACACAGAGAAAATCTGATGCCAATACAAATTCAGTTCTTTACATTTCTAAACTTACTGACCACGTGTAAATTCAATAAATACCTGACACGTGCCAGGAATGTGTGAGAAGCAGAGGAAAGAGATGAAAGACGCATCGACCCCAGCGAAGATTGCAGACTGGAGAGGAGACGGACCCCAGAGGAGCAACGTCTTCCTGGAGGAGGTGCTGTGGTCTGGGCCCTGAGGCATGTCCTCAGTGTCACTGTGGATGGAGTGAGAGGAGAGGGCAGACCAGGGGGACATGGTTTCATCCTGCAGCCAGTGAGGCTGTGGAGCGCCTGATGGGAGATGACCCGCCCTGCACGGCAGACAGACGTTTGCTCGGATTTTCCAGGAAAAGCAAAGCACATGTGTGATCGTTCTGGGAGAGTCAACTGTAGAAGTATTGACACCAACGTGCCAATAAGAGACACTCCAAGTATCACCCACTGTTCCTTCTGAAATCACATTAAGTTTCTTAAAACATTCTTTTACCTGCTTCTACGATACCTGAAATAGTAAACTGCTTTTTCTTAAATATATATTTTTTTGTCAAGCTATTTAGCTTTTCATTAATTTGCCAGTCGTCCTCCAACTAACAGACCTAATGAGATTTGGCTAAATTCCCTTTGAATGAATCCTCAAGCACATGTGGGCAGATGTAGGCCTGCAGGACTGCCCTGCTCCTGCCCTGGGGCGCAAACACCAGGGAGGAGGGGAGTATGTGCGGTATAGAAGCGGGGGTCCCCCAGCGGCTCCCAGGAGGCCTCAGGAGGGGCCGGCAGGCCGAGTGCTCCTCCTGAGAGACCTGTGCGCCCCCTGCCCCCCA
>SJYF01001220.1:4917815-4931034 GCA_006410515.1 Procapra przewalskii
CCCCCCCCGCCTCCCGCCCGCGACCGGGGTCTCCCCCGGATGAATCCCACAGCAGCCAGGGGGCCCTTCGGCAGAGCAGAGCTAAGGACCCCTGCCCCTGCCCGTTCCGTCGCGGGGTTTCTACCCACATAAACCACGTCTCCTTACAATTCAGAAGCTCCCAGTCGCGCCTGCTCCGTGGGGCCCAGCAGCACGTTCTGCCCTGCATCCGATCTCATCGGCTGTCTTGGGATGTGTTCCCGGCTTCACGCACAGCATGCACATCTTGTCTTTTCAGGCGCTGGTTTCTAGTACATCTCCACTCACTGGGGGCTTTGGACAGACAGATTCTCAGAGAACACTGAGGAAACTCTGAAGCAGATCGCATGGTGTGTAAGCTCAGTTGTGTCTCACTCTGTGCCGCCCCATGGACTGTACCCTGCCGGGCTCCTCTGTCCGTGGGATTTCCCGGGTAAGAACACGGGAACGGGCTGCCATTTCCTCCTCCAGGGGACCCTCCCGGCGCAGGGGGCCTTCCTGCGTCTCCTGCACTGGCAGGCGGGTTCTGTACCACTGAGCCTCCTGGGAAGCCCTTCAAAGCCATTTCATCAATCACAGTGACAGCAAGTACAGTAAATTAAATGATCTCCCTCCAAGCCCAGCACTTCAGAGCCTGACCTTGTGCGTAAAGCGGGTCTTTACAGACAATTCAGAGTGGAGGGGGGCTCACACTCCCCAGATGGCCCTTGACCCAGAGGCCAGTGTCCTCGCAGTAGCAGGAGAGGCACACGGGGGGGCACTGAGAAGATGGAGCTGGAGAAGAGGCCAGGGCGCCACTGCCTGAGCCCAGAAGCCAGGGAGCCAGGGTTGGGGGCTGGCACAGAGACCCTCGGAGCCTCCAGAGGGACGCGCTCACGGGCAGCCCTGACGTTAGACTCTGGCCGCAGAACGGTGGGAGACCACGCTGCTGTCGCTTAAACCTGCCCGGCTCAGGGGACGTGCTATGGCGGCCCCAGGACTCGGTCTAGCACCCAGGAGAAGAGCATCCCGTCAGTTCCAAGGAGGGCAGCTGCCCCAAGGCAAGAGCCTGCAAAGCACCAGCGTCTCAGAGGCGCTTCCAGACCGGCCCTCGGGCCACGCCCTGCCCTGGAAGCCCTGCAGCCACGCCTCCCTGCCTGGGACCCCAGGACGACATCCCCCTGCGGACTGCCTGTGAGGTGCCGCGGGCACGAGCTGAGTGGGCTGGGTGAGGGGGGCCCCTGAGGGACACGGCCTCGGCAGGAGCGGGGGGCTCTGTGGCTTGAACCAATGAGAGAGCTTCCCATTTCACTGCGCTGATAAACAGCAGACAAGGGCAAGACTAGACTGCTCTCCTCACCAAGGAAGCGCGGAGGTGTTGACTCAAAGGCAGAGACTTGGCTGCTGCTTACCGTCCGCACGACGCAGCATGGACGCCCGGGGCGCCTGGCGCGCGAGCTCCACGGGGTGAGCACGCTCCTGGCTCGTCTCAGGCGTCCGACCCCGCGGCCCTGAGCAGGTCAGAACCTGCAGCGAGCAGGCAGCCAGCTGCGCTGCTGCGAGCCTGGAGAGCGGGCCGAGGACTCGCCGGGAGGGTGTGTGGGGCCCTCACCCTGAACACCGGCAGGGCCAGCGCCCTGGTCACAGTCTTCACACCAAAGAGCTTAATCGGTAACCTAATCACACTTCCAGGAGGTACAGAAAAAGTGAGCGAGAAAATCTTGTAGAAATTCTTGGCACTTGGTAGCTCGGCGTCTAAGAGCACAGTTCGCAGCTGATCCCAGGGACCAGCTCAGCGAACACTGCGACCTGTCGTCTCCGTACGGGGAGCGCGGTGCCCACACAAAGGGACCCTGCGGGTGGGCAGGGGGAGGGTGCTGCCTGCACCCCACCCTCTATCAGGACAGATCCCTCCAGAAATGCAGCTGGAGGGAAGCAGCTCAGGGACCAGGCACGCTGTGCCCGAACCTCCAGGCCAAGACCCGCCTCCAAGTCACCCGGCCACACCCACGCGTGCCTCCCACACTGTGTACATGGCTCCGGGCAACTACCATCTCAGAAAGACGCCGCGAAGGGCCAGACGCCGCGCCAAGCAACTGCAGGAGCCGCAGCCCGGCGCCCCGGCTTCCCACCTCTCTGGCTCTCCCGCGAGTCTCGTGAGTCAGCTTACAAACACTGAAACTGTCGCTGTCAAAGGGAAAAGCAAGAAACATTCCTTGAATATTTCAGAGCAAAATGCTTCTGAAAGCCCTTGGTTCCTCCACAGAAAACATATTTAAAGAAGTGTCATGAGTCAGTAGCAGCTGCTCCCCCACCTGTTATTTATTCCCATCACTAACGCTCTCGTGGCATTTTGGAAAGAGCGGAGCATTTTCCTGCAGAAATGCTCTGGGTTCTGGAGCACACCTGGCTGCGTCCGACTGCTGTGAGACAAAGGCTCCCGGGGCGTCTGAGCAGAGCCGGCCTCCCCGCCGGCCCACAGGGCCGAGCCCCGAGCCAGACCCCCTCCACAGCCCTCTGGCCTCCCCGCCCTTCTCTGGGCCTGTTCCTGCAAGGACTCAGGCGGACCTATCTGCAATTCTCCCTGCCAGAGGGCATCTGGAGTGAGGGTCTTCGGAGCACTGGACACGCACTCTGAGGGTCCGACCTCAGACGCTGGCTGCTGGTGCGGCTGGAGTGAGGGGGCCAGGTCCACGTCCCCATCTGTCTGTAGCCCCCAGAGAAGCTGAACCCTGGACTCACTTCCTCCTGCTGCTGCAACAAATGGCTCCAAACAAACAAAACCACATCCTGCAGTTGGGAAGGGCAGAGACAGGCCCCTGGGCTAAGTCCCACTGTCTGCACGGCTGCTCTTCAGGGGCGTCCAGGGCACAGTCCTTCCCGCTCCTCCAGCTCCTAGAGGCCACTTTTGGCTTGGCTCCTGGCCCCTCCATCATCTCTCTGGCCCTGACCCCTGCTCCCATAGTCACGTCCACTACCTGACTGACCACCCTGCCCTCCTTCTCCCTTATTAGGACCCTCTGGAGTTTTGCCAAGAGTACGCACTGGTCAGAGCAAACACCCTCTTCCAACAACACAAGAGAAGACTCTACACATGGACATCACCAGGGCAACACCGAATCAGACTGATTATATTCTCTGCAGCCAAAGAGGGAGAAGCTCTGTACAGTCAGCCAAAGCAAGACCGGGGCTGACTGTGGCTCAGATCATGAACTCCTTATGGCCAAATTCAGACTTAAATTGAAGAAAGTAGGGAAAACTACTAGACCATTAAGATATGACCTAAGTCAAATCCCTTACAATTATACAGTGGAAGTGACAAATAGATTCAAGGGATTAGATCTGATAGCTGCTGCTGCTAAGTTGCTTCAGTCACGTCCGACTCTGTGTGACCCCACAGACGGCAGCCCACTGGTCTCCGCCATCCCTGGGATTCTCTAGGCAAGAACACTGGAGTGGCTTGCCATTTCCTTCTCCAATGCAGGAAAGTGAAAAGTGATAGTGAAGTCGCTCAGTCGTTTCTGACTCAGCGACCCCATGGACTGCAGCCCACCAGGCTCCTCCGTCCACGGGAGTTTCCAGGCGAGAGCGCTGGAGTGGGGCGTCACATCTGACGGAGTGCCTGAAGAACTATGGACAGAGGTTCAGGACATTGTACAGGAGGCAGTGATCAAGACCATCCCCAAGAAAAAGAAATGCAGAAAGGCAAAATGGTTGTCTGAAAAGGCCTTACACATAGCTGTGAAAAGAAGAGAAGCAAAAGGCAAAGAAGAAGAGGAAAGATATGCCCATCTGAATGCAGAGCTCTGAAGAATAGCAAGGAGAGATAAGAAAGCCTTCCTCAGTGATCCGTGCAAAGAAATAGAGGAGAATACAGAATGGGAAAGAAGAAATGTCTTCAAGAAAATCAGAGATACCAAGGGAATATTTCATGCAAAGATGGGTACAATGAAGGACAGAAATGGTCTGGACCTAACAGAAGCAGAAGATATTAAAAAGAGGTGGCAAGAATACACAGAGAACTATACAAAAAAGATCTTCATGACCCAGATAATCACGATGGTGTGATCAGTCATCTACAGCCAGACATCCTGGAATGCAAAGTCAAGTGGGCCTTAGGAAGCATCACTACGAACAAAGCTAGTGGAGGTGATGGAATTCCAGCTGAGCTGTTTCAAATCCTGAAAGATGAGGCTGTGAAAGTGCTGCACTCAATATGCCAGCAAATTTGGAAAACTCAGCATTGGCCACAGGACAGGAAAAGGTCAGTGTTCATTCCAATCCCAAAGAAAGGCAATGCCAAAGAATGCTCAGACTACCGCACAATTGCACTTATCTCACACGCTGGCAAAGTAATGCTCAAAATTCTCCAAGCCAGGCTTCAGCAATTTGTGAACTGTGAAGTTCCAGATGTTCAAGCTGGTTTTAGAAACGGCAGAGGAACCAGATATCAGATTGCCAACATCCACTGGATTATCAAAAAAGCAAGAGAATTCCAGAAAAACATCTATTTCTGCTTTGACTATGTTAAAGCCTTTGACTATGTGGATCACAACAAATTGTGGAAAATTCTTCAAGACAGAGGAATACCAAAACACCTCAGCTGCCTCCTGAGAAATCTGAATGCAGATCAAGAGGGAACAGTTAGAACTGGACATGGAGCAACAGACTGGTTCCAAATCAGGAAAGGAGTACGTCAAGGCTGTATGTTGTCACCCTGCTGATTTAACTCATATGCAGAGTACATCATGAGAAACACTGGGCTGGAGGAAGCACAAGCTGGAATCAAGATACCCGGGAGAAATATCAATAACCTCAGATATGCAGATGATACCACCCTTATGGCAGAAAGCAAAGAAGATCTAAAGAGCCTCTTGATGAAAGTGAAAGAGGAGAGTGAAAAAGTTGGCTTAAAGATCAACACTCAGAAAACGAAGATCATGGCATCCAGTCCCATCACTTCACGGGAAATAGATGGGGAAACAGTGGAAAGAGTGGCTGAGTTTATTTTCCTGAGCTCCCAAATCACTGCAGATGGTGACTGCAGCCATGAAATTAAAAGACACTTTCTCCTTGGAAGCAAAGTTATGACCAACTGAGACAGCATACTAAATAGCAGAGACATTACTTTGCTGACAAAGTTTTGTCTAGTCAAAGCTATGGCTTTTCCAGTAGCCGTGTATGGATGTGAGAGTTGGACTATAAAGAAAGCTGAGCACCGAAGAACTGATGCCTTTGAACTGTGGTGTTAGAGAAGACTCTTGAAAGTTCCTTGGACTGCAAGGATATCCAACCAGTCCATCCTAAAGGAAATCAGTCCTGAATATTCTTTGGAAGAGCTGATGCTGAAGCTGAAACTGCAAGACTTTGGCCACATGATGTAAAGAACTGACACATTTGAAAAGACCCTGATGCTGGGCAAGATTTAAGGCAGGAGGAGAAAGGGACAACAGAGAATGAGTTGGTTGGATGGCATCACCAATTCAATGGACATGAGTTTGAGTAAACTCCAGGAGTTGGTGATGGACAGGGAGGCCTGGCGTGCTACAGTCCATAGGATCACAAAGAGTCGGATATGACTGAGTGACTGAACGGAACTGAACTGACCACGTTGGGCCACCCAGTGACCCAGCACTGCCTCCCAGCCCGGTGTCCTCAGCTGATCACAGGGGCAGGCCCGGCTGCCACGGGAAGCAGCACGCTCCCAGGCTCAGGGGCTCTGGAGGCCAGCAGCTCCGGGCCTTCTGTCCACCACCGCCTTGATCTAGGTAATTTTTTAATGATCTCTTTGAATTGCATCAGTTTCTATCATCCTTGAAGCTGATGCTTCACCTTCACCTGACCATTAGTGAGTGAGTGAGTGAAGTCTCTCAGTTGTGTCTGACTCTTTGCGACCCCGCGCACTGTAGCCTACCAGGCTCCTCTGTCCATGGGATTCTCCAGGCAAGAGTACTGGAGTGGGTTGCCATTTCCTTCTCCAGGGTATCTTCCCAACCCAGGGATCGAAGCCAGGTCTCCCGCATTGGAGGCAGATGCTTTAACCTCTGAGCCACCAGGGAAGCCCCTGACCATTAGCTGGGCCCTAATTCCAGGAAGCTGGGAGGTGGAAAGGACAGCGGAAGGAGTCTTCCACCCGCACCACTCTGCCAGCTGTTGCTGAGCACGCAACACGGAAGACGCCCAGCTCAGGGTGACCACAAGGCCACAGGTGGGCAGGACAGCGAATGGCCACCGGGAGGCCCTCTCGCCGTGGCTAGTCCAGCCACGTGGATGGAGCCTCCTGGGGCGCATGTCCTTCCCCCAGAAGTGAGCCGGGAGCAACAAAGTTTCCTGTGGGTTGTGTTTTCTTGCCAGCTTGTGGGGAAACGCACAAACGCAAACCCCAATGATCTGAATGAGTGTCACATGCTAATTTGGAATTTTCACTTCCTCAGTAAACCAAAGCGAGAAAGTGAAAGTATAACAAGAGGTCAAAACCTACTTCTTAGAATTTCCCAAATTTCTAGAGGTCGTTGGATTTCCTGTGGAGACGGCAGGCTGTCAGCATGGAGTATACGGCCAACGCCGGGACCATCACAGCGTCTCAGCGCCCACGCGTGAGGTTCCCAGTCAAGTCTGGAGGGCCTGGGTCTCGTGACCCCCTCACCCTCATGAGCTGCGGAAACTGGTGACTGAACCCCCATGCGCCTCAATTTTTCATCTGTAAAGCTGAGCACCAGCCCAGCCCAGCCCAGGGCAAGAGCTTCTGTTACTCCAGGAAGAGCCTGGACCTTTCCAGGAGGCTAATCCCAGGACCCAGGGGGCTTTGATGCTGGAAGGAAGACTTGCTGGGAAGACTAGCCTGCAAGTGCGGTGCGCTCAGCACACCTAACGGACAGAGGGAACAGGGGCCGCGCGAGAAGCAGCACGGGGCCGGGGCTGCCCTGGGAGGGAAGCAGCTTCCCTCAGCCCCGTATCCTGGCCTCCAGGCCCCTCTTCCTCTCCTCAGGATCAGACCCACGCCAGAGAGTGCTTGTTCGCAGAGGCCCGGCCTGGGAGGGGAGAAGTTACAAAGTTACAAAGAGGCAGCTCCTCTGGGCCAGTCCATCCAGAACGGGGGCTCTGCAGACGAGTGCGGGCCGACAGGGGCCAGGCAGTCACCACGGACAGGGGCAGGAGGCCCAGCCTCGTCTCCTTGTTGATGGGGTGGAAACTGTGTCCCCCCCGTCAGAATCTGAGAACTATGGCCTTGCATCCAAATCCTTCTGGAAAGGTGTTCATCTGAATGCTGTCCCTGGCCACCAGGGAGCTGCACGGTGAGGGAGGCTCAGAAACCTCTGGAACTTGGTCTCGTCGGTGCTGGGACCTTGGGCTTCAACCTCACATGTGAGAATAAGGATTGAATGACACGCGCTCGGTACAGGGCGGGGTCCCTGGCTCTGGGTGGCGGTGTGAAGAGCAGGTTGGAGGCTCGATCCTGAAACGGCGGCAGGGAGGCCCTGGCCCCGGGCAGGGCCCTCGGCATCGCCCCGTGTGCTTGCTGAGCGCGGGACCACGGGCAGGAAGTGCTGCTGAGCAGCTGACCCTCTCGCTGACGCTGCAGCAGCTCCTGCCACTTTCACTTCTGGTCCCAGCGCTGACAGTCACTGTCATTCTGAAACTGCTTCCCTCTGGCCACAGACACCTGTCAACACACAGCTAGACTTCCATGCAGTTTTCAGGGCCCGCTCCTGAATTTTCTGTTTTTGCATAGTAAGACTTTACTCATGTGGGACTTCACAGCACAGTAGCAAAAGGTGGTTTGTGATAACAGCCAAAGTTACTAATGATTAGTGTGGTCAGATCGTTTGAACCATAGTACTTCATGAGGAATTTCTCAACCTGCATCTCACCGCATTAGGTGCGAATAACCTGGGGCCAGCTGCTCGGTATACCAGAACTCAAGTCGGCACCCCGTGAGAGTGACCGATATCCCCACCTCACGTGTGGCCGGCGCCACAGCCATCCTGGGCTCACGAGCCCACCTGGCCGCTTCTCTGGGCCCCTGATGTGGGCTTGACATCTGCCCGTCGCCCCAGCTGCAGGGGCAGCGAGACGCTTCCCGCCCCTGCATGCGAGGACTTCTCAGAAAGAGCGACTCTGAGGCCGGAGCGGCTGGAAGAGGACTCCTGGCCCCCAGACAGAGCTGCAGTCTAACTGCCGTCCAGGCCCAGAGAGGACGGCAGGCCGGCAAATCTCGCTCGTTTCTCTGTTCACTGAATGTTTCCAAGCTCTCCTGTCGCACCACAGTGTCAGCTGACAAGGGCCACAGGCCGGGTGCTCTGGCACCGCCAGGGGCCAGCGGCTTGTCTTCTGGGCTTTCCTGTGGTCGGCAAACCCCAGAGCATCCGGGCTCAAGATCCACGGGAGGACCAGGCTATGACTCTGAGCCTGCTCACAACGGAACCCCAGAAATCACGGTGAAGCATTGCAGGGTGTGAGGCCCAGAGGCAGCCACACGGCTGACCCTCGCTGCCCACAGTGAGGTGTTCAGAGCTCTGGGCCTTGGCAGGAGGGGCAGTGGAGCCCAAGGACTCTGATGCAAACTGAATTCAGATGAAATGAACCGGAGCAGAACTCTTCTTTTACCAGATGGTCTGTCTAAACAGGTGACTTTATGTCTCAAAAACTTTAAGTTCCTGAGGATATGAGGGGCATGGAGCAAGGCCAGGAAGGGTGAGGCAGGACTGTTGGGAGAAACTCTCTAGGATCGTTACCCAGAACTGCAGCGGCTTTATGCTACAAAGGTGGCTGTATATCTTCCTTGCCTCCTGAACCAGAAGGGTGGAGGGTGGGAGCAGGTAGGGAGCAACATGGTCCTTTGTATCATTGCTGGCTGACTTGTGGAATGTCGCTTATTTCACCCAAAGAAAGCTGCTCTCTGGGCTTCCCACTGGCCCTGACGCCCTCAGCGGGAGCCCTCATCCTACCTCCAACCATTTCCCACCCAGTCTCCCCACAGCCCTGTTCCAGGTGCCAGCTGATGAGATTTACCCAGAGTCCAAGAGGACCAGCAGAGTGCCACGCCTGCTTCCTAACCCTCTGCGAAGTGCTTAGGAGAGGCCACCTCCTCGGCCACTCCCATCCCACTCTCCCAACTGCACCAGAAACCCTGCTTCCACCAAGGGCTGGCCTTCAGCAGAGAGAGGGAGCTGGCTTCAGAAGCAGAAGGGGCCCAGTAGGCAAAGTACTGATGGCAGCCCCAGAGGGGCCCCCGGGAGCATGAGTGGGAAAAGAAGGCTGAAAAAAGCAATCAGCATCCATACTGGGGATCAGTGTCCATACCAGGGACTAGTATTCATGCCAGGGACCAGCGTCTATGCAAGGGACCAGCATCCAAGACGAGGACCAGCGTCCATGCCGAGGACCAGTGTCCATACCAAGGGCCAGCGTTCATACTAAGCATCAGCGTCCACACCAAGGATCAGTACCCATACCAAGGGCCAGTGTCCACGCTGCGTGTGTCTTCTCTGAGCCAAGACTGAATTCGTGACCAGGCCAGCCAAGGACAAACTGTGCTGTGGCCAATTTCCGCATGGGCAGAGGTAAGGCAGGAGTCTCTTCACCTCCCCCAGGTGGGAGGCTTGGGTGGAAAAATTCTTACAAAATTTCTAAACAAGGAAAAGAGACATATGATACATGTGAGCAGAGACAGTTCAGCACAGTAGGAAGGAAGGCAAGGACCAGCGTCCAAGACAAGGACCAGCGTCCATACCCAGGACCAGCACGCACACTAGGGGCCAGTGAACGTGTCCACAGGCGTGAACTTGCCCACCTCTGTTACAGAAGTCAGTTGTGCTCGTAAAGCAGAGGTGATGCACAGAGCCTTCGGGGTGATAGGGGTGCTGGCCCTCCGTCTCACCCAGGCAGCTGTGCTCATAAACGTACACTTCTCAAAACTCATGCAACAGTGGGCTTACTGTGTGTCTACCATATCACATATTGATTATATTGCAAATATGGTTGTTTAGAAAAATTAAGACAAAAGTACACCCACCTATGAAGAAAATGCAAGCCACACAGACTGCAGGCTGTAAACACACTGCGGGGGGTGGGGGGGGGGTGGTCTGCAGAAGGGATGTTTTCCCAGGACGCCAGCCCTCACTGCTCTGGTTGGCCTGCTAGGCCCTTCACTGGGCCTGAGACTTTTCTGGGTCATGGGAAAAGGAAGGAACTATTCCACCCTTTAAAATGTCTGTGAAACACCCAACATGCAGTGGGTCCTCCATGTGGACAACAGGTGCCAGGTGCCACCACTGAACAGATAAAGTAGATTAATTCTGATCACTATTTTCACTAATCATGATTCGTTTTGTTGGTGAAGAACTGGCGGGATTATAAATCGTACAGATTTTCTACTGGAAATTTATAGACGGTTAGAGTCTTTAAGTGTTAATTCCTTCTGGCAAATGAATTTCAAGTCTAGAAATTTATCATAATGAATAAATGACACAGTCACAAGCATTTGTGTGCAAAGATGTTCAGTGAAACATTATTTAGACCACAGCCATCAGATGTCTACAAACGGGGAGAGCAAGTGTATGCGGACACAGCTGAGGAGGAGAGCAGTCTTCCTCCGACCGCCAGGCTCATCCCGCTGAGGACAGGAGAGCGCCTCGGAGCCCAGGAGGGTCCCGCCTCCTCACACCCAAGGGGACACCCCCCGGGCCGTCAAAAGGGAGCCACCCGGAGGTCACCTGGAACAGTAGATAAATAAAAAATAGCACCCTTGGCTTTGGGATGAACAGGAAGGGGAAGGTGAGCACATAGACTCCAAGTTCTGTTTGGGTCAGTTTGTTAGCGTCAGTGTGTTCGCTGGGGACACACCAAATCCACTCAGGGCAGCGCAGCCAGGACTGACTCACAGGCGGCTTCACCACAGACAGTGGAGGACAGAGCCCACCTCCCTTCCTCAGTCGCGTGGGAGAGCCCTACCTCCCACAGAGTCCCCTTGGGGCTGGGCAGCAAGTTTATGCCATCAGAACAGGGTGAGAGTCAGCAGAAAGGCCTGACAACTGGGACCAAGGGCAGTGCCTCCCCTGAGAGTGCAGAAGTGGCCAAGAGGGGCTGTCGCTGCATTCAGAGCATCGGGGACCCCACCCTTCACCCCGCGCCTCCTAGTCAGATCGTCCCCCACAGCCCAGTGCCCATGACTGCCGAGCCAGGATCGTGCAGTTGGGACCCTTCCCTCTTGCTGGCCTGGAGAGCAGCACAGAGGCTCACCAGCCTCCTTCCCTCTTCCCTTTCTGTCAGAAGAAACAGAAAGGGGCCTCACCTGCCTTTTTCACCTTAATTGAAACGCCTCCTGAATTTTGGATGTTTTCCACTCGTAAGTATGCCCTTTTAAATATTGCACTTAACTTGACTTTTTATTCTCAAGTTGTTTCTAAGCTTCTAAGGAAGGGGCTGAAAGCTGTGAGTCCCGGGCACCCACTCTAATTCTTAGAGTCATGTGCTCAGGCCATGCGTCTGTGAGTGGCAAACACAGAAGGTACTTCCTCCCACTTGAGATGCAGGAGCACAGCCCGAGGGGACCATAGAAACATCACTGATGCTGCAAGAGCACATCACAGGTCACTTCTGTACACGGGGAGGTGACTCGAGACTGGCCAGAGCCGTGCGCGGCACTCCTGCGCCCTAAAAGCGGAGAGACTCTCAGCCAGTTCCATCTCCACAGGTGAATTCACATTCATGAAGCCTCCTGTCAAGTGTCCAAGACGAGCACATTATCCCTTCTGATCCAGTCATATTAAAATCCAAATTAACTTAAAAATTTACTAACTTTTTGCTAATATTGGTGTGAGCACGTTAGAAGTAAAACCCAGTATGTACAGAGCACAGACGCCCCCAGCAGAAGTTGATGGCAGAGAATTCAAACTTGATCTCATAGCATTCTAGGTCTTCATGCTTCTTCCCAGTCAACATTTCCGGGGTTTTCAGAGGTCGCATCACAAGGAAATGCAGTCACCCCAACAACCCGCTGCCAGACCATCCAGTCTTCCATTCCACACGAGCCCCGCGATGGTTGTGGACACTCTCCTCTTGCCCTGGCCCCGCTCCCTGTCGGGGCTGCCGTCACCCACACCTCACTGCTTCTGTGTGTGCGTTAGAAAAGGAAGCCCCGGAGTCTGTGTTGCCGTACTTTTTAAACACTGCGTCATGCTGGCGCCTTAGGGACCCCATTCTCGTTTCTTTTAAGACTGTAATCTCCAGAATGTGCAGAAGGCAGTGGCACCCGACTCCAGTACTCTGGTTTGGAAGATCTCATGGACGGAGGAGCCTGGTGGGCTGCAGTCCATGGGGTCGCTAAGAGTCTGACACGACTGAGCGACTTCACTTTCCCTTTTCACTTTCATGCACTGGAGAAGGAAATGGCAACCCACTCCAGTGTTCTAGCCTGGAGAATCCCAGGGACGGGGGAGCCTGGTGGGCTGCCGTCCATGGGGTCGCACAGAGTTGGACACGACTGAAGTGACTTAGCAACAGCTCCAGAATACGGAATCAGAGAAGCTATATGTGGGGCAGTGGATGTTTCCTTAAGAAACGAGAAATATGAAAAGGGGAGAGTGTTGTTTTTCGGGTTTTATTAGCAAGAAAAGGCAAGCATGACATCAGCCGCACCTCCCAGGGTGACGCCAGCCGGATAGGTGTCTCCAGAATGGAAATGTTTACTTGTGCAGATAGACACCACTCAAGGCTGTTCCGGGGGAAACGCGAATCTTCTGCCTGGACACACAGCATCTTCAGGACGTCTGCCTCTGAGTGCTTCCAAACGACAAGCGCCTGACACTGCTGAGTGCACTCAGTGTCCATACTTGTCACGAGAGGCTCGGTGTCGGTGGAAGCACGCCAGCACGCCCCACGTCTGAGGCCCCAGCTCAGCCCAAGTCCCAGCCCCACCCTTCTTGATGTTTCTGTAGACACCCAGCTCCCCTTTAGGAAAAATACCTAACTTCCCTACTCTTTTTCTACAGAATTCATACTCTGAGAAATTACCAAACGCACGTGGCTTTGTTTGCTGGATACCAAGCGCATATCCTCACAGCACATTTGTGTCTAGGTGACCATTTATTTATATAAAAACAGAAACTGTCTGCCCCTCAGACAATATCTGTGTTTGCTTCACGCTGTGGTCCCAGAGTGCAGGTGACGGCAGGAAATAAAACCTCTGTCCCGACCGGTCCTCACGGCTCAGACGCACTCC
>SJYF01001220.1:4931420-4944522 GCA_006410515.1 Procapra przewalskii
GGAGCCCCCCGGAGCCGCGTGGAGAGCAGGGTCTTTGCAGAACTGCCCGAGGAAGATCATCACTGTTCAGCAGCACAGACCATCTCCAAGCCTGGCTGGTGAGGGCAGAGCCTGGGTCTGGCTCGAGAGCCCTGAGCAAACCTGCTGCATCTCTACCTGTTGGATTCGATCATTTGGTCTCACAGGCTTCTCGTCAGAGACAGGAAGGCCCCCTCAAGACCACTGTGCAGTGCACACACCTCAACGAGAGACAGCGCCACACACACCATTGATTGTGCCATCGCAATGCTTCCCCCGTGGAGAGTCCCTGCCCGTGCACAGGAGGAGAGTGCAGCCCCTCGCACACTCGCTCCGCTCCACTGCCCACTGCCGGGCTCCTCGTTTCGCGGGCTCCCTGCCCATTGCCAGCAACCTTTCTCACTGTCTTTAAGCGAATCCCAGACATAGTATTATTTCATCCGTAATATTTCAGAGTTTTCTCTAAAAGTTAAGTACCCTTCTCTATTCAACGTAGCAGTAATGAGCTCTCACATCTAAAACATTTACAAGTGCTGTTTAATATCATTAATACGCCTAATTGGCATTTACATTCATCCAGGTGGCTTGTGAACTTTTTAAACTGTTTTTTAACCATGTTGCTTCTAATCTGTGGGTTCCCTGATCTTTCTCCTTTTGCTGAGTAGATCCTAGTGATGTCCTGACTGTGTCCTCAGCCCCCTGAACTTGCATAAACTGGTAACTAAATCAAGACATATGACCAGATTCAAGTTCAGTTTTCTTGGCAAAATACTTCCTCAGTGGTGTTGAAAAAGACCTATACAAAAAAGGTCTTAATGACCCGGATAACCATGATGGTATGGTCACTCACCTAGAGCCTGACTTCCTGGAGTTCAAAGTCAAGTCACTACGAAAACGCTAGTGGAGGTGATGGAATTCCAGCTGAGCTATTTTAAATCCTAAAAGATGATGCTGTGAAAGGGCTGCACTCAATATGCCAGCAAATTTGGAAAACTCAGCAATGGCTACAGGACTGGAAAGTGTCAGTTTTCATCCCAATCCCAAAGGAAGGCGATGCAAAGAATGTTCAAACTAGCACATAGTTGGGCTCATTTCACATGCTGGCAAAGTAATGCGCAAAATCCTTCAAGCTAGGTTTCTACAGTACATGAACCAAGAACTTTCAGATGTAGAAGCTGGAATTAGAAAAGGCAGAGGAACCAGAGATCAAATTGCCAACATCCATTTGGTCATAAAGAAAGCAAGGGAATTAAAAAAAAAAATCTACTTCTGCTTCATTGGCTACACTAAAGCCTTTGACTGTGTGGATCACAACAGAATATGGAAATTCTTAAGGCAATGGTAACATCAGACCACTTTACCTGCCTCCTGAGAAACCTGTGTGCAGGTCAAGAAGCAACAGTTAAAGCCAGTCGTGGAATGATGGACTGTTTAAAATTGGGAAAGGAGAACGTCAAGGCTGTATATTGTCACCCTGCTTATTTAACTTTTATAAAGAGTACATCATGAGAAACGCTGGGCTAGATGAAGCACACGCTGGAACTGAGATTGTTGGGAGAAATATCAATAACCTCAAGTGTGGAGATGATGCCACCCTTATGGCAGAAAGTAAAGAAGAACTAAAGAGCCTCTTGATGAAGGTGAAAGAGCAGAGTGAAGAAGCTGGCTTAAAACTCAACATTCGAATAACTTACGATCATGGCATCTGGTCCCATCACTTCATGGCAAATAGAAGGGGGAAAAGTAGGAACATGGCAGATTCTATTTTCCTGGGCTCCCAAATCAGTGCAGAGGGTGACTGCAGGCACAAAATTAAGACACTTGCTCCTTGGAAGAAAAGCTATGACAAACTCAGACAGCGTATTAAAAAGCAGAGACGTCACTTTGCCAACAAAGGTCCTTATAGTCAAAGCCATGGTTTTTCCAGTAGTCATGTACAGATGTGAAAGCTGAACCATAAACAGCAATGCTGAGCACTGAAGAACTGATGCTTTTGAACTATGGAGCTGGAGAAGAGTTTTGAGAGTCCCTTGACAGTAAGGAGATCAAACCAATCAATCCTAAAGGAAACCAGCCCTGACTATTCACTGGGAGAAAGGACTGATGCTGAAGCTGTAGCTCCAATACTTTGGTCGCCTGATACGGAGAACCAACTCATTGGAGAAGATCCTGATGCTGGGAAAGACTGAGGGCAAGAGGAGAAGAAGGGGGTGGCAGAGGATGAGACGGCTGGATGGCATCCCTGACTCAGGGGACATGAACTTGAGCAAACCCCGGGAGACAGTGAAAGACAGGGAACCCGGGCATGCTGCTGTTCATGGGGTCCCAAAGAATCGGCCACACCTGAGCGGCTGAACAACAAGGGGGTTGCTGGCTGACTGCTCAACGACACAGCGGGTGCGGGGGCTTCACGCTCTCCTGGGCCCGTTTGGGGTTTGAACACAGGTCGTACCATTTGCCTCTCAGCCACTGACTGCTTTCAGGTTCACAAATACACATGCGAGACATCAGGGTTACTAAGAGGAGCTGGTTCCAGGGCCGAGCCAGGAGGGTTTGTGAGCCTGAAAGTAAGACACACCCAGAAACGTGGGGTGAGCAGAGCAGCCAGCAGGAGCGGGAACCACCCCACCCTGGGCACAGTGGCCTGTGAGCCTCCGAATAAGAGGGACAGCGGCGTCTACGCGCGGATGGGAGGCGACCGCCCGTCACTGCAGAGGACGATCCGTAGGGGGAGGGACGCGACAGCCGTGTCGCGATGAGAGCTCTCTGCACTGCGCTTGCAGCACTTCCGTAAGCCCCAGAGTGTGTCCACATGAAAAGTATGCGAGCCTCACCTTGCTCACTGGCCTCACCACAGCCCCAGAAGGTGGCATGTGGAACACGGGGTTGAGGTCTATAGGTGGGCCCCTGGGCGGGGTCACCCACGCTCGGGTGCTCCTCCGAACTCGAGGCCCAGGTCCAGCACCAGCTTCACCCCTGCCGCAGGGACCCGCCTTTCCAGCCCCTTGTCTCAGTCATCACCGCTCCCCACTGCCTGGCTCCCAGCGGTCTCCTTGGAGGACGTGCCCCAAGGCTGATCATGCTGGGAGTCGCCTGTGTGGTGGATCACAGCTGGTCTATAAATACCCATGTGTTTATATGGATGTTTTTCATCAATGTACCTAAATTTCCCATTGCAAATGACATAAACCCTGAAAGCTGAGGGACCATCTGGTTAAATGTCAAATTAAAACGTCAGATTCAGAAGGGACCCAGGGAAACACGTGCCCAGACAGCTGGCAATTTGAAAGCTGCATCTGTAAGTCTCCAGTTTGCTCTCAGTCAGGGGACTTGTTCGCCCAGATAAGAGTGAATTTATTCCCTGATTTTACTAGAAGGTGGGGAAGATCAACGTGAGATTATTTTTAAATGCATGGAGGTTTTTTCATGGAATGGACTTCACAAGAATCCCAGAAAATTCCATATTCTTGAAAATAGATATGCATTTATTATCCAAGTCACGTCACTTCTGAAGGTGAGAAGAAGCTATGAATGACTCCAGGTTAACGAGAGTCACCGGGACTGAGTCTACCCCACTTTTTTCACTAGATCCTGTAGACTGTTGAAGGAACTGGAGACCCCACTTGTCCCAGAATGTGCTGCTCCCCCTTAGAGGAGGCAGGGGCAGTCTGGAGGCAGAGGAGGCTTAGAAGCCACACTCGGGCCTGATGCTGGCCTCTCTCCGGGGATGAGGCCACCCTGCTGGAGTCCGCCCTGAGCAGTTTCTCCACAAGCACCAGCCAGAGCGACGGGGTGGATGGGGTTGTGTCTTAGATGCAGGAGCCCCAGCCAGGTGGCTTCTGGTGCTGTCCGGCCTGACGCAGCTTCCCAGTCTCTATCCTCTGCGCACACGAGGGTGGGCTTGAAGACTGACCATCTTCCGCAAGAAGAGTCCAGAAACAAATTCATTATGGTCACTGGGCGGAGGCAGCCTCTTCCCTCTGACTGTTCCCTCTGACCCCAGAAATGAACCACTCCTCCCCAACAGCAACTTGTCTCAGAGAGCTGGCAATCTGCACAGATCCTTCAGAACCACCGAACGGCTCCAGCAGCGGGAGTCTGCTAACTCCCACCTCATTCCCAGCAAGAAGCTGCGTTTGGGGCAAACAGTGATGGCACTCGGGTCTGGAGCCAGATGCCCAGATCTGAACCGACTTTGCCCCTGACCAGCCCCGAGTAAGTCCACACCCCAAGCTCTGTCTCCTTAGCTATACAAGGGAGCCACCACAGAGCTCTTGGGGGGTCCCGAGACAATTCAGGAGGAGCAGGCACTGGCGGGTAGCGACCGACCTCTCAGGAAGACAGGGTTTCTGTCCATGCTGTTGTCTGTCCTGTGGCTGAATTCACTACAAATAAACCCACAAACAAGTGGATGGGTAAGTAGTATTCTAGGACCAAAAGCTTTTGCCATGGCAACACTGAAGTGCTTCACAGGTATTTAATCCAAAATGAGGCTTGTTCCAGTCCTGATGAAAGTGAGGCTCAGAGGAAGGTGGCCAGCTTCAAGGTTCTCGCCTCTCACCAGACAGGAGGCTCAGGGCTCTGGCCCTGCGTTGCCCTGCAGTCCAGGGGCTGCTAGTAGCAAGACCGTCCGCAGCAAGGCCCCTGCTCCTTCTTCGTCCTGATGGCAACTCCTGGAGGGCTCTTTGAGGGACAAAGGAGCGAGGGAAGTTGCTCATCATCAATCCAACGAAACTACCCGAAGAGCAGAGGCCGCGTCTGTCCTCAGGGTCTTAGACGAGTATGTGTGATCGCAAGTCTGCTTGGAGGAGGAGTGAGTAAGCACACCTCTGGATGTTGTTCATAATATTTATTTTGGAAAAATATTTTTAAAAGGAATTTCTTCATTAACAAAACAGTAAAAAACTCAAATAACATTTGCACAATTTTCCATAAATACATTTATATACAAAAAAATATAGTCACATTGACCCGAAGTGCCTTTGTACATATTTACCAAAAATTTAAATTATAAAAAATGAACATCACAAAATACTCAAGCTTTACAGATATCATGAAAAATATTTTTACAAGTCCAAAAAATAACGCACATTTTTTTCCATCTAGAAAAACACATTTTAGTATCAAAAAGGACAATAAAGGCAGTGTTTGTGATTCTAATTCAAGAGAAGACTGGCTCATAAGAATCCAAAATATGCACCTCAGGCAGGGCGCGCTTCTTACGTAGTGATCAAGTCCATTCATTTAAATATATATTTTCTAAAAGCAACTGTCCATAGTGCAATGGAAACGGCCTAGAGGCAGAGCAGCGGCTGCGGAGCGCCCGCCGCCCCCGGCAGGAAGAGGACCTGGCTTCCAGCAGCAGTCAGGAGCACGCCCGCTCCTCGCAGCAGCATCGTCGGGGCGACACCTCGGAAGGTCCTTGTTCTGCAGGAACAGAACTTGCCCCGTCACCTCCCCGTCACACCTAGAGGGCCCAGGAGACAGGGGAGGTTAGCGTGGCCGGAGGCCCAGTTCTGGCTCCCCAGCCGCAGGCGGACTCCGCAAGCCCACTCTGACCTCAGTTGCGATGACACACTCGTCCTGCTCCTCGGATATGACGTACACCGACTGGTACTTTGTGTCTTTTGAAGCAGAGTACACAGAGTCCGGCCTTTTTCTTTCAGACGCTTCTCCTCTAGAGGGAAATTAAAGAGCCACAGTCAACACATGGAAACATTCGTGAACAGGAAAATGACCAGAGCTTGGAGGACCACACCCAGCTGGCCCCCCTGCCCAGCTTGTTCTGCCCATCCCCCAGGTGTCGGGGTGCCCTCTCCAGCTGGCCCCCCTGCCCAGCTTGTCCTGCCCACTCCTTGAATGTCAGGGCACCTTCTCCAGCTGGCCCCTGCCCAGGTGGCCTCCCCATGTGCCCCCTCCAGGCCGGAGCACTCACCCTCTGAGTGTCGGGGCTCCCTTCTCCTCCCCCGCAGAGCCCTGGGGCTGGCACTTGGCATCGCGCTTGCCTCGGGGCTCCGCTGTGGCTGCGGTGCCCTTGAGGCCCCGCAGCAGGTTGTAGCCCACAGCAGGGTCTCGAGCTGTGAGGCCATTTTTCTCCGCGCTGGGCTCCACGTGGAAGTCTGCCTTCTTGTTGGTGTTCTTGATCTGCGTGGCCCCGATGACACTGACAGAGATGTCCTTCTCCCGCTGGCGGTTGGCCAGGTTGTTCATGGTCTCCGTCTCCCCCCGGCAGGGGTCTGCAGGGGGCCGGCGCTTCTGCAGCCTCAGCCGCACGCAGACCACCGTGGCGGCGCAGCCCAGCAGCAGCGTGAGGACCAGCACCACGCCCGCCCCGACGGCCACCCAGGGGAATGGGCCGGCCTGGCCCTCCACGTACTTCTCCGTGAGGTCCACCACCACGGGGCCCGGGGGCGGCTCGGGGAGCAGGAACTGGCAGTTGGGGCCCCCGTAGCCCCGGGCGCACTCACACAGGTAGCGGAGGGCCCGCTCGTGGCAGGTGGCCCCATTGTGGCAGGGCGCGTGCTCACACCTGCTGACGGGGGCACTGCAGCTCCTGCCCGTGTACCCGGGGGGGCAGGTGCAGGAGTACTCGTTCACGCCGTCCCGGCAGGTGCCCCCATGGGCGCATGGGGAGGAGGCGCAGTCGTCCACGTCGTCGGCACAGTGCCCCCCAGAGAAGCCGGCCTGGCAGCGGCAGACGTAGGCGTCGCCAAGGTCCACGCACTGCGCACCTGGGGCACAGACAGGGCAGCAGCTCGTCACCGGGGCATCCTGAAGCATCTGCCGCCCCTGCCACCGGGCCACACACCAGAGCAGAGGCAGGGGACCAGACAGAGGCCAGCCCACAGCAGGGGTGGGCTAGGGGCAGGGTTCTGGCCCAAACCCGCAAATTACACAAAAAATACAGGCTGACACCTCCTGACATGCCCCGAGCAAAGTGCTCGCCTGCATGCTGCATTCATCCTCACAGCAAGCCAGCAGAGGACCCAGTTCACAGATCAGGAAGCCAAGGCTTAAAGAGGATGATGCCCTTGCCGTGGTTTCAGTTAGTGAAGAACAAGAATTGAAACAGAAAGAAAGAGAAGAGAAGAAAGGCAGGGGGGGCTAGGGACGGGTCTCTGTCTCTCCAGAGCCAAGTCTGATAACCCTCCCTGTTCTTCCTCTCTAAAGATGAAGCATCCAATGCTCTATTGGTTCAATGGCTGGAAACAAACCGGAGCGAGAGCTTGACCCCAGGACTGCCTGTGGAGCACACGGAGAGCAAAGCAAGATGATTTCTCTCTTGTCCACAGTCACATCCAGTGCAGAAGTGCCCAAGATGGTCCAGACTGTCTGGGCCCAGCTTCCCCACCCATGAGTTTTCCGTGGGGCATCCCGCCCACTCTTGGAGATCACACAGCCTCACCAGCCGGCTCTGCTTGGAGACCAAGCGGAGTTGGGCTGGCCCCCAAACATGCAGCGGCTGGGCTGTCGTGAGGGCGGACCCACGGACACTGGGGTCTGGAGCTCCTGAGGAGCCGCAGGACTGCAGTCGAGTCACTGCACCTCCACCCGAGCGGGTCCTGCAGGGAAGGGACGCCCCTGCCTACCCGTCTAGCTCCCTGGGTGTTTCCAGACTCAAGGATAAGACTTCTGCGAAGTTTCTCATTGTTCAGACAAAGGGGCTTCTGAGACTCAAGGCAGCTCACAGTGATGAACTCAGCTTGAAACTAAACCCACACCCTTCTCATCAATGTGGACCCCTGGACAAAGTCTCAGGTGGGTCAGGCGGCCCCCTTACCATTGGAACAAGGTGAGGAACTGCAGGAATCCATCTTCTTCTCACAGTTAAAGCCAGAAAAGCCCGCAGGACAGCGGCAGGTGTACCCGCCTTCGGGGTTGTCGGAGCACCGGCCCCCATTGAAGCAGGGGCCGTCAGCACACACCATGGCGCTCAGCTCGCAGACCCTGCCGTAGAAGCCGGGAGGGCAGGTGCAGGAGTAGCTGTTCTCAAGGTCCTGAGTAGCAGAGAAGACGAAGAAAGCTTTCCTAGTTGCTCCCAAGGACCCACACCGTCTCCCTCAGACCAGGGCTCCCAGCCCGGCGGGACAGCCCGCGGCAGCTGGACTCACAGTGCAGCTCCCTCCATTCCTGCAAGGCCCGACGCTGCACTCGTCCACCTCCGTCTCACAGTTGGCCCCCGTGTACCCAGGCCGGCATGAGCATGTGTAGCTCCCTTGGCCCGTGTTGGTGCAGGTGGCCCCGTTCCTGCAGGGCTTATGGTGTGTGCAGTAGTTGAGGTCTGCGAGAGTGGAGACGGGGAGAGGAGGAGAGATGAGGGAGACGTTCTCGCCTGTGACCAAGCCCAGGCAGGCAGGCTGTGGGGACGGACGCTTACCCTGGTTGCAGAAAAGGCCCCCCCAGCCCTCCTGGCAGTTGCATTGCCAGGGCTGCTGGCAGGTGCCGTGGAGACAGCCTGGGTACCGAATGCACTGGTCGCAGTACCGGCCCTGCCAGCCCACTCTGCACCTTAGGAGAGAGGAGGGTCAGTGGACGCTGCTGCTGGGTTCACACAATCCATTCCCTGAGCACAAGACGCCACCTCCAACAGCATCAGCGCTACGGTCCTCGCGAGGCTTGGGCAGCCCTTGGGATATCTAAGCCCCAAGAACAGCTCCGTCCTGCCTCAGAGGGTCTGACTCTGGGCATGAGGGTCAACCAGGGCAGCATCTCTAGGTGATTCTAACCTACTAAATACTCTCCTTTTCTTTGTTTCTCTGCCAATTCTTTTAAAATCTCATCTATAAGTTCCACAGCCACTGAGTAGCTTAGGTGAATGACTGCTGATGCTGCTGCTGCTGCTGCTGCTAAGTCGCTTCAGTCGTGTCCGACTCTGTGCGACCCCATAGACGGCAGCCCACCAGGCTCCTCTGTCCCTGGGAGTCTCCAGGCAAGAACACTGGAGTGGGTTGCCATTTCCTTCTCCAACACAGGAAAGTGAAACGTGAAAATGAAGTCACTCAGTCGTGTCCGACTTTTAGTGACCTCATGGACTGAGCCTACCAGGCTCCTCCGTCCATGGGATTTTCCAGGAAAGAGTACTGGAGTGGGTTGCCATTGCCTTCTCCGTAGGTAAATGAGTACCTTGATCCAAAAACTGTCCAGGTATGTATTCAGTAGAAACACCAGAAAAACAGCTCCCTCACCCCCTCAAACAGCTAATCTTGCCAGAGTTTTTCAAAGGATCATCTAGAGACACTTTGCTAATACACTAGGTATAAAAGGACAAGAGAAAGAAAGAAAAATGCAACTTTTGCAAACTTACTTGCATTCCCCTGGCTTGTCACAGAATCCGTGCTGCTCATCGCACCCTGGCAAACAGATGGCTGCAGGAGGAAAAGGCACAGGGTCACGCCTGCCAGCGTGCTTCCAGCACGAGAGGGCTACGAGCTGTGCCCAGTGAGCCAGGGAGCCCGCAGCCCTGGCATCGGACTTTACTCAGCGAGAGGAGCATTCTTCTTAACACAGCAGCTCAAGGACAAAAGAGCTCGGAAGCCCCCACCCCCACAGGCCCCTTTTCTTCTAAGAGAGGGTCAGAAGTCCTTCCCCCTCCTCCTCCCCCACTTCCCAATTCTATGCACAAAGCTCCACCTCTTAATACCCAGAAAGTGTGTGTGTAGATAAGGGTGGACAGCTGGTATGCAGAGTACCAGGGCAAGACAGCTGCTCTATTGTCTGTTCTCTCCCAGCAGCTGCCCCAGTGCAACAATACCAGCCTCCCCTTACACCCCATGCCCCACCCCTCACACACACCCCTAGCATGCACACACAGACACACACACACACGCACACACACACACACACACACACACACACACACGCACACGCACGTGCACCCTTCCGCCAATGGGAACAGGCGTGCGTCCCAGCCGCCTATCCCCGGGGAGATCTAATCGATGGCACGCGCGAGCTGGGGGCAGGGAGAGACTCCAGTGTTTGAATAAGAAGAAAAAAGTTTAAGTTTATGGCTACCCCATGGCGAAGGAGAGGGCGGGCAGCCAGGAGGGAGGCAGCAGGCAAGCCTGAGGTCCCGGAGGGGGGGAGCCTGGAGGCTGAGGCTCCGGGCTGGCTCCCTTCTCCTGGTGTGGAGACTCATTAACGAGCCGCCCCACAAGTTTTCAGGACAACAGAGCCAGCTCGGGCCAAGGAGAGCTCAAAGGAGCCGAAAGCTGAGCGGGCTGAGCAACCGTGAGGCTGGAGGCAGGACCAAATCAGAACTGAGAAAGTGCACCTCCCAGCGAGAGGCTCTGCCCTACAGGAGAAGGTTCCTGGGCTCTGGGCAGGAGGAAGATGCCCTGGGGTTTTTGGGGGCTCCCCACCTGGCTCTGGGGAGACCTGGGGGGGCAGTGAGGCACCTGGGGTCCAGCTGAACTAGGCCCAGGAGCCCCGCAGCCTGCACCTGGGAGAGCACAGAGCTGTGGGCAGACAAGGCCGGAGCCACTTGTGTGAAGGTATTTCCTTCCCGGGCAGGGTGCTCTGTGAGCACCCCACAACAGGGCAAACGGGCCCCTCCCCAGGCAGAGCTAACAGACTCACGTCCCCCACAAGTGAAACTGTCACAAACAGTGGGATGTTTTTAAATACACTGGCTCTGCACAGAGGCCGAGCACACCAACTCTGGAGAGAATGAAGCACTCTTCAATGAGACGCTGTCTCGCAAAGAGAACTCCTTTGGTAAAAGCATGCCCTGCACACAGCCTCCTCTCTGTTCCTCCCTTCCTTCCTCCCTCCCTTCCCTTTGGCTTACTTCCTGACCCCTGGCCCTGTGTCCAAAATCCTCCCTGATTAAGAAAGGCAGCTTCCCATTGCGGAAGTTACAACGTCTGAGTCGACCCCAACCCACCTCTGGCTGACTGTGAGGTCTCAGCTAATCTCTCTGGCTCCCTGGCCCAGTTTCCACCCCCCCCAGAATGTCTCCCTGGAGCTAAAATCGCAGGATCCCAGCAGCCCCGAAAATAAGCCCCCCTGCTCAGGAGTGCAAGCCTGGGGGAGCAAGCTGAGGGCGGGGGCCTCCCTGCCGGGACTCACGCTCTGTGCAGTACTGGCCCTTCCAGCCAGGGTTGCAGACTTTCTCCCCTCTCTCCCCGCAGGTGAAGTGGCCAAAGGCGTCGTCTCGGGGGCGGCAGAAGACGGAGCAGCCTTCCCCAAAGTAGTGCTCGTCACACACAAAGCGGTAGGAGTACTTGAGGTCTGTGCGGCCGCTGCTGTGCAGGTCCTGGGACCACTCCTCCCCAACCGCCAGGTGCCTCTGTGTCGCCAGGCGGCTGATGAGTCTTTCTGGGTTTTCTGCAGAAAGAGGACGCCCCGTTGGTTCTGGCCGAGAACCCCCGAGGCTTGGGGAACTGGGGAGAAGGAAAGGATGCCAGGCAGGGAAGCTTAACCCTTCTCCTGGACCTCCCAGAGGAACTGGCAGAATGAAACGTGTAGACACTTGTTTCTGGGAAGATTTGAAGTCAAATACATACTAACTAGGGAAGCAGTTCACATAGTTTAGGAGTTCGGGGGGATTGTTTTTACCTGTTGCAAGGTCATCAGGAGAATCTGTGTGCAGAGCTTCAATGATCAGAGAGAAGGTTCCCTGGAGGAGGAACAGAAGGCAAACCAGAACTGTTTACAGAAGAATCAGAGGGTTCCGGGCGACCCAGTGGCTGCAGGTCTGTCCGCAGCGAGTCCTGGGGAGGGGCTGTGTGCCTCTCTTGCCTGATTTCACTTTCCTTAAGCATATGGAACAACTTTCAAGAGTGGTTTCCTGATATGTTTTTTCAGTCTGTTAATTCAGGATGTCGCTTTTGAAGGAAAGAAAGAAGACCGCGGAGAAGGCGGGGCTGGAGGGGCTTGTGTGCAGTCTTCTGGGGAAGGAGCCAGGGAGAGGCGCTGGGGGCTGCCAGGCTGCGAGGGCGACTGACAACCGACCTGTCCAGGAGCTGCGGAACTGGGACTCTCCCACGTGAAGGGGTCCTTTCAGCTCCGCGGCTCGACGCGCAGACCGGACACGGAAACGCTCCGGGTCCTCGGCCTCTCCGCCTCACTCCACCCTGGCTGTCACCCCGCGCAACACCCCCTCGCCGCTGCCACCGGCTGTAAGTCGCCCGGGCGTGGAGGCTGCGCCCCAGGGCCCCGCAGAGCGTGGCGCCCACCGGCCCGGGGCCCCCTGCGACACCGCCCTGCGCCCCCGCCGCGCCGGGGCCTCCCGGCCCTCCCCGCCCGCCCCGCGCCCGCAGGTGCGGCGCTCACCGGCCAGGTGAAGCCAAAGGGGAAGCGGATGGGGTTGCTGAAGGCGGGGTCCGCGCCCGCGCCGTCCGGGAGGCTGAAGGAGTCGATGCCCAGCACCGGAGTGACGGCGCTGCCGTAGGTGCAGGGCGGCTCGGGGGACACGCTGGCCTGGTAGTGCTTGAGGCACACGCGGAAGAAGGTCCTGCAGGCGCACGGCGGCGGTCCCGCGCCCCCGCGGCAGCAGTTGCGGTTCCCCAGCAGCCCCTTCTTGTTGACGAACTCCTGCAGCTTCAGCTCGAACACCCCGGAGCTCCAGACCTGCGGGCGAGCCGAGGGCGTGGGGCGCCTGGCGCGGGGAGCCCTTCCGGCCGCGTGCTGCCCTGGGCACTGCCCCCGCGTGGCCCGCTCCCCGGGGTCCGCCCCCCGACGCCGCAGGCCGCCGAGGCGCCCGGCTGACAGCCTACTCGACGGCACGGCCCGGGGGGGGTCCCGCGTGGCACCTTACCTGGCACAGCAGGGCCGAGAGTACGGCGAGGGCCAGGGCGCACCGCCCGCCCATGGTGCACCGCCCGCGGCGCTGGCTCTCCTCGCGTCCCCCCGCCTTGTCTTCCGAAGTCGTCAGGGGACGCTGGAGGAGGAAGGTGTCCCCGGGAGCTCGGGCAGTAAAGCGCCGCCGCCCTGCCTCGGGCCGAGATAATCCGGACTTCTCTCCTGAAGGGTCCGGCTCCGGCTCTTTCGGAGGCCGAGTTTCCTTAGGTTCGCCTTGCGGAGGCGACAGCGACCGCGGGGATGCGCGAGAGAAAAGGGGGGGGTCTCTCCGGAAAGCAGCTCC
>SJYF01001220.1:4961691-4972280 GCA_006410515.1 Procapra przewalskii
GCCACCTCATGCGAAGAGTTGACTCATTGGAAAAGACTCTGATGCTGGGAGGGATTGGGGGCAGGAGGACAAGGGGATGACAGAGGATGAGATGGCTGGATGGCATCACTGACTCGATGGACTTGAGTCTGAGTGAACAACAGGGAGGCCTAGCGTGCTGCAATTCATGGGGTCACAAAGAGTCAGACACAACTGAGCGACTGAACTGAACTGAAGGCTGTTATCAAAATCCTTCAAGCTAGGCCTCATCAGTATATGAACTGAGAGCTTCCAGATATACAAGCTGGGTTTAAAAAAGGCAGAGGGACCAGAAATTGGCAATATTCGTTGGAGTATGGAGAAAGCAAGGGAATTCCAGAAAATCATCTATTTCTGCTTCATTGGGGACTTCCCTAGTTGCTTAGATACTCTCAAGATAGAGTAGAAAGATGTGCATTCATTTTCTGTGAGAACTCTGAAGTTGCCACTAGCTGCTGAATAGCCATCAAGAGGAGAATGTTGGATCCCACCAAAACAAAAAAAACCAACCCTATGTCCAGGGGCAAAGGAGAAGCCCCAACAAGATGGTAGGAGGGGCGAAATTGCTTTTAGAATCAAACCACACACCCACCAGAGACACTCAGAGGGCTCAACAAAACCTTGTGAGCCACACAAGACTGAGCCAGACCTGCCTCTGAGTGTTTGAGTGTCTCCTGTGAAGGCACAGATCAGCAAGCCTTCCACAGGGACAGGGCTCAGGCTTCAGCAGATGTGGGTGGTGTAGCTTATGACATCAGTCCTGTTGGAGGAGGTTGCCAACAGCCCCACCACAGAGCCACTGGGCAGACGACCCACGATTGGAGAACAGTTATACCAAAGATGTTCTTGCACTGTTGCTAAAGTTCTAGGGACCGCAACAGATTTCCCAACCTGTGGATCCTGCAAAGGGACTGAGAGCCCCCAGGGAGTTTGACTTTGAAGGCCAGTGGGATTTGATTACAGAACTTCTGCAGAACTGGGGAAGCAAACTCTTGGAGGGCACAAACAAAACCTTGTGCACATGAGGACCCAGGAGAAAGGAGCAGTGACCCCACAAGAGACTGAGCCAGACTTGCTGTGGGTGTCCAGGAGTCTCTGGCAGAGGTGTGGGTGGACAGTGGCCTGCTGCAGTGTCAGGGGCAGTGAACAACAGTCTTGGGAGACCTGGCATGCTGGCATAGGTCATTTTGAAGGAGGTTGCCATTACCCCTACCATAGTTTAGCCTAAGGACCGACTACAGGGAGAGACACAGCACCCCCCTGCCCCATCAACAGAAATTGTATTAACATTTACTGAGCATGGCCCCGCCCATCAGAGCAAGACCAAGATTCCCCCACAGCCAGTCCCTCCCATCATAAGACTCCTACCCCATCAGAGGGCAGACACACTGAAAACCACAATCACAGAAAGCTAACCAAACTGATCACATGGATCACAGCCTTGTCTAACTCAGTGAAACTATGAGCCATGCTGTATAGGGCCACCCAAGAAAGATGGGTCATGGTGGAGAGTTCTGACTAACTGTGGTCTACTGGAGAAGGGAATGGCAAACCACTGCAATATTCTTGCCTTGAGAACCCCATGAACAGAATGAAAAGGGCAAATATGAATTCCCCTGGTCAGTAGGTGCCCAGGATGCAAGTGGAGAAGAGTGGAGGAATAGATCCAGAAAGAATGAAGAGGCTGAGCCAAAGCAAAAACAGCGCCCAGCTGTGGGTGTGAGTGGTGATGGAAGTAAAATCTGATGCTGTGAAGAACAGTATTGCATAGGAGCCTGGAATGTTAGGTCCATGGATCAAGGTAAATTAGAAGTGGTCAAACAGGAGATGGCAAGAGTGAACATCAACATTTTAGGAATCTGTGAACTAAAGTGGACTGGAATGGGTGAATTTCATTTAGGTAACCATTATATCTACTACTATGAGCAAGAATCCCTTAGAAGAAATAGAGTAGCCCTCATAGTCAAAAGAATCCAAAATGCAATACTTGGGTGCAATCTCAAAAATGACAGAATGATCTCTGTTCACTTCCCAAGGCACATCATTCAGTATCACAGTAATCCAAGTCTGTGCCCTGGCCACTAATGCTGAAGAAGCTGAAGTGGAACGGTTCTATGAAGACCTACAAGACCTAGAACTAACACCAAAAAAAAAAAGATGTCCTTTTCATCATAGAGGACTGGAATGCAAAAGTAGGAAGTCAAGAGATTCCCAGAGTAACAGTCAAGTTTGTCCTTGGAGTATAAAATGAAGCAGGGCAAAGGCTAACAGAGTTTTGCCAGGAGAATGCACTGGTCAGAGCAAATATCCTCGTCCAACAACACAAGATACAACTCTACACATGGACATCACAAGATTGTCAATACCAAAATCAGATTGATTTTATTCCTTGCAGCCAAAGAGGGAGAAGCTCTATACAGTCGGCAAAAACAATGCTGAGAGCTGACTGTGGCTCAGATCATAAGCTCCTTTTTGCAAAATTTAGGCTTAAATTGAAGAAAGTAGGGAAAACTACTAGGGCATTCAGGTATGACCTAAATGAAATCCCTTATGATTATACAGTTGAAGTAACAAGTAGATTCAAGGGATTAGATCTGATGGATAAGAGTGCCTGGAGAACAATGTAGGGAGGTTTATAACATTGTACACAAGGCGGTGATCAAACCATCCCAAGGAAAAGAAATGCAAAACAGCAAATGGTTGTCTGAGGAGGCCTTACACGCAGCTGAGAAGAGAAAAGAAGTGAAAGACAAAGGAGAAAAGGAAAGATACGTTAATGTGAAGGCAGAGTTCCAAAGAATGGGGAGGACGGATAAAGTGTTCCTAAGTGATCAATGCAAAGAAATAGAGGAAAACAATAGAATGGAAAAGACTAGAGATCTCTTTAAGAAACCTAGAGATACCAAGGGAGCATTTCATGCAAAGATGGTCACAATAAAGGACAGAAATGGTATGGACCAAACAAAGCAAAAGATATTAAGAAAAGGCGGCAAGAATACACAGAAGAACTATACAAAAAAGATCTTAATGACCCAGATAACCACGATGGTGTGATCACTCATCTAGAGCCAGACATCCTGGAGTGCGAAGTCAAGTGGGCCTTAGGAAACATCACTATACACAAATGTAATGGAGGTGATGGAATTCCAACTGAACTATTTCAAATCCTAAAAGATGATGCTGTGAAAGGGCTGCACTCAATATGCCAGCAAATTTGGAAAACTCAGCAGTGGTCACAGGACTGAAAAAAGTCAGTTTTCATTCCAGTCCCAAAGAAGCAAATGAAAGTCACTCAGTCGTGTCCGACTCTGTGACCCCACAGACTATACAGTCCATGGAATTCTTCAGGCCAGAATACTGGAGTGGGTAACCTTTCCTTTCTCCAGTGTATCTTCCCAACCCAGGGATTGAAACCAAGTCTCGGGCGTTGCAGGTGGATTCTTTACCAGCTGAGCTTCAAGGGAAGCCCCAAAGAAAGGCAATGCCAAAGGATATTCAGACTCCCACACAGTTGTACTCATTTCACATACTAGCAAAGTAATGCTCAAAATTCTCCAAGCTAGGCTTCATCAGTACATGAACCAAGAACTTCCAGATGTTCAAGCTGGATTTAGAAAAGGCAGAGGAACCAGAGATCTAATAGCCAGTATTTGTTGGATCATAGAAAAAGCAAGAGAATTCCAGAAAAAACATCTGCTTCATTGACTATGCTAAAACATTTGATGGTGTGGATCACAAAAAAACTGTTGAAAATTCTTAGAGAGATGGAAATACCAGACTACCTTACCTGCCTTCTGGGAAACCTGTATGTAGGCCAAGAAGCAACAGTTAGAACTGGACATGGAACAGCAGACTGGTTCCAGATTGGGCAAGGAGTATGTCAAGGTTGTAATTGTCACCCAGCTTATTTAACTTCTATACAGAGTACATCATGCAAAGTGCTGGGCTGGATGAAGCACAAGCTGGAATCAGAATTTCCGGGAGAAATACCAATAACCTCAGATATGTAGGTGACACCACCCTTATGGCAGAAAGGTAGAGGAATTAAAAAGCCTCTTGATGAAAGTGAAAGAGGAGAGTGAAAAAGCTGCTTTAAAACTCAGCACTCAAAAAACTAAGATCATGGCATCTGGTCCCATCACGTCCTGGCAGATAGATAGGGAAACAATGGAAATGGTGGTAGATGTTATTTTCTTGGGCTCCCAAATCACTGCAGATGGTGACTGCAACCATGAAATTAAGGAATGCTTGCTCCTTTGAAGGAAAGGTATTACAAGCCTAGATGGTGTATTAAAAAGCAGAGACATTGCCAAAGAAATCTGCATAGTCAAAGCTATGGTTTTTCCAGCAGTCATGTATGGATATGAAAGTTGGACTGTAAAGAAAGCTGAACACCTTCTTTAAAGAATTGATGGTTTCAAACTGTGGTGTTTGCCAAGAAAGAGTCCTTTGGATTGCATGGAGATCAAACCATTCAAGCCTGAAGGAAATCAGTTCTGAATATTTATTGTAAGGACTGAAGCTGAAACTCCAGTACTTTGGCTGCTGCTGCTAAGTCACTTCAGTCGTGTCCTACTCTGCGTGACCCCATAGATGACAGCCCACCAGCCTTCCGTCCCTGGGATTCTCCAGGCAAGAACACTGGAGTGGGTTGCCGTTTCCTTTTCCAGTGCATAAATGTGAAAAGTGAAAGTGAAGTCACTCAGTCGTGTCCGACTCTTGGCGACCCCAAGGACTGCAGCCCACCAGGCTCCTCCGCCCATGAGACCCACCAGGCAAGAGGACTGGAGTGGGGTACCATCGCCTTCCCCGATACTTCGGCTACCCGATGTAAAGAGCAAACTCATTGGAAAAGACCCTGATGCTGGGAAAGATTTAAAGCAAAAAAAGGGAGAGGCAGAGGGTGAGATGGATTGATAACATCACTGACTCAGTGCACATGAATTTGAGCAAACTCTGGTAAATAGTGAAGGACAGTGTGCAACAGTCCGTGGGGTGGCAAAGAGTCAGACATGACTTAGCAACTGAATGATGCCAAAAAGAAAATGTGAATGAGTGGGGCTGATCACATTCCTGTTGTAACATGGCTTTAGTTTGCTCTTGCCTCAGGAAGAGCAGAGGTCAGAGATTGACAACTGAGCTCAAGGGGCAGAACATTTGCAACAATGTGTGTATTTGATTTGCTTCCTTGATACTGCCTTGCTACCTCCTTCAAGAAAAGGTTGAAAATAAGGGAAGTCCACTTAATGAAGATCATAAAAGCAGCTCTTACCTCCGCTGAAATTAGGGTCACACACTGGGAATTCACTCAGAGAAATTAATTTCATCTTAATTTTATTTGAAAGTGAGGCATCTTTATACTATCAGTTACTTTTATAGAGGAACAAGTGTGAATAACTTTTGCATTTTCATTTGCTTTTATAAGTAAATTTCTATTTCTTTGTAAGGTGTTCTGTTGGAAAAGTTTTCAGAGAAAACATGTTACTTAAGGTTTAAATTATGTGTATACATATAATAATATAAACTACTAAAGGATTTTATAGTACTAGTTTAAAATCTGCCAAATTGAGAGGTAAACCATTGTCTTACTTGAGCAAATGAAGAAGTCAGTGGTGTACAGTCAGTGATTTCTTTTCAGTCAGCCAGTAAGTCAGGGCCATTACTAGCTAAAAAGCCAGGTCCTCCACGCTCTTTTCCTTATAAACAAGTGTTACTCAAGGAGTCCGCTGATGTCAGCTCTTCTTGTAGAACACCTGCTCTTAAACACACACCTGTCCAACTGCATGCCCGCATGCACGCTGGGCTCTGGAAGGTACACAGCAGTGACGAATGCTCCCCACGTCAGTGCTTGAGCTCAGACAGTTGGCCCAGTACAGACTCATGTAAGTTACTTGAAGTCATGCATGGTAAAGTGGTTGGCCATCGGGACAAGGGGATACTAGTTCTGAACAGCAGAGTTTTCTGGATAATTTAATTTTGGATTTTTGCCCATTAAGGAGAAAAATCTCACATTTGGAATGGAAATCTTTCTAAAATAGAGGATTTGTCTGCTTTCCTAAAAAAAAATATTTTTTGCCACACTACGTAGCTTATGGGATTTTAGTTCCTGAAACAGACTGCACCTGGGTCCCCTGCACTGGAATTGCAGTCTCCACCACTGAGCCACCATTCCCTGCTTTCTTAATAGGAGGTGCTAAATGTGATAGGAAATTTGGCCTAATCCCTGTGATATGATCTCAAGTAAACATTGTAAACACACCTTGTTGTGATGAGAATAGTGTTAGGGCTTGCTGAGGCCCGTGCGCTGGTCTTCCCTGCTGTTTATGTGGCGTTTTCCTGTCCCCTGGGTTTCCTGGGTCCGCTGTCAGAGGTTCCGACCCTCATCAGCATGGGCACGCCTGTCTCGTGCCCTTTCCATTACTGTGGACTTGGAGCTAATTGTTAGAATTATGCAGAAGAGTGATTCACAGATGATAAATCAGAGCCCGAGAAGTCTCTTATGAATAAATTATTTCAGTTTTACTTATGAATTTTGAAACTTACATTGGAGTCTCATTCTGAATTCTGGATCACTGAGGTGTAAGCTTTTATAGGTGGCAGGCATTTTCCTTTTCTGCGTTCACTGACCTGTAAGGCACTTTGAAAAGCTGCAGTCAAGTAGCCTCTGGGTGCTGCTTCAGTCCCATGGGGCGTTAGGCCCCCTGGGGCTGGGAGCGCTTCCAGAAAGGAGTGCTGTGGCTATGCGCACCCCAGGGCTGGCTCTGCCAAGGGTGGTCTTCCCTGTGGGCCCAGCCGCCACCAGATCTCTGAAGTGTGGTGTTCAGGGTGGGCAGCCGCTCGAGAGAGGAGCTGGCTGCGCTGTTCCTGTCTGTGACCTCAGCAGGTGACTCAGTGCACACTGCTGACTGCCTCCGGCTCTTCCTGCCTTCTTTGCTGGCATGCAGGCCTCGCAGTGGAGTCTGAACAAACCCCCACAGTGCACCAGTGGGGCTGGAGGGGCGTCCACTGTGGGTTCACAGTGTACGGCTTGGTGTGCTTGGACACGTCTGCATGTGCCCAGGTCGGCTGCTTTCCCGACAGACCCTGAGCCTGGGCTCCTTTTAAGGTGCACGTCTTAGGCGTCTGTCTTGGTCATTGCTGTGTCCGCAGCTGCGGGACCTCATGCCTTCGGTGTACGGGGGGCGGGGGGGGGAGGGGCTTCAGAGGCTCTCTAGCACGGCACAGGGCTTTGCATCCCTCCAGAGCTGAGGTTCTTCCCAGCGAGGGAGGGCTTTGGATGTCTGGCCTGCCTCCATCCCTCTTCCACAGCACAGGCAAGGCAGTGCTTCCAAAATACACTTGCTGAAGAGCTTTGTGTGACACCCACTTCCCCTCAGATCCAGATGTGCACGCACGTGTGGGTTTGGAAGCTGCTGTTGCAGAAGCCTCCTATGGCATCTGTCCATACTCTTCCCTCCAGCAGAGGCTTTGCCAGCCCCAGGGGTTTTGGTTTTTCTTTTGTCCCCCATATTCTATGTTGAAGAATACATTTATCATATGCTAAGTAAAGTTGCAGGTTAAACTGCATAATAGAACAGATCTTTTAAGCACCTTAGAAACATGGATTTAATATAAAAAGACACCCTGGACCTAAATAAAGGCATCCCTGTCGCTCTTGCCTCATGCATCCCATCCACCTGCCCTCCGGCTCCCTCTGGCTGTGCCGCCTGCCCTGGCTGCCTTTGTCAGGGCCCTTGGCACGCCCTTCCTCAGGTGCATCCCCTTCCCCAGGTGCATCCCCTTCCCCAGGTGCATCCCCTTCCCCAGGTGGGTCCCCTTCCTCAGGTGGCCCTTGCAGATCCCAGGATGGGTTGCATCTTCCTGCTGACCACCTCTCACGCTGTCTGCTTTTGTCTGTCTTAAAGTGAAGCCCCAGTGACGACCGCTTGCTGGGGCTTTTCCTGCCAGCGTGTAAGCTGCCAAAGGCAGGGCCCTGTCTGTCTCGGTCAGCTCACACCCTCTGGAGTGGCGACAGGGGTGCTGGCTTCGCCCATCGTTCCGCGCCCTGTGTGGGGCCTCCGCCGCAGAGACCGCCTGGGAGCCCTGCCTGGAGCCCCCGCCGGTAAATGCTGAGCAGCTGCCGTGTCTTGTCTGGCCTGGGACACATTTTCATCTCCGAATTTTCAGTCCTTTTTCTTAAACCCTGCTGTGTAATAAGGGTCCCTGTAAGTTCCTCTTAGCTGGGGCTCTCGGGGAGAAGAGGAGAGAGTGGACCTCAGACCCCCCATTTGAAGCTCTGAGGGCCTCATGAGGGGGCGCGGGCCCAGGCGGCAAGCTCCCGCTGAGAGCAGTTAGCCAAGACTCAGACACGAAGCCAGGGCAAAGGAGGGCAAGGCAAAGGAGGGCGTGCATCCTTCCCTAGATCCTAGGCCATTTCCAAGAGTTACACCTGAGTTAATTCCATTTACTAAAAGAATGTCCATCTCTCTTTTAATTTGCTGTTTCCTCTTGATGCAGCCCAAATATCATGATGATGCATGTGAATGTGTAGATTTTTGTCTTGTAGAGACATTATTTTTGTCTGATAGAGATCTATCAAGAGGTTATGGTTTTATTTCTGTAGAATATTGGTCTGATTTGTCAGCCAGCTTAGTAGCCAGCTCTTCAGATGTGTGCTCAGAACCAGCTTGCTGTCTTACATCTCCCTCACCCATGTGCCTTTGCACACGTGTTGTCTTTTCACCTTTGACTATTGATTATGCCCTGAACCTCTGGGATGCCAAGTGTACCTAACGTGGCCACAACTGCTGGGTCTGGTTGTCCTGCAAACACCCCTGTTCTGTGGAGTGTTTGCCCTGGGCTATCATGGGTCTGTGGGTGTGTGCCCGGGGCTGTCCGTGATCCATGGGTGTGTGCAAGGGGCTTTCGTGGGTCTGTGGGGTGTGTGCCCGGGGCTTTCATGGGTCCGTGGGGTGTGTGCCCGGGGCTGTCGTGGGTCTGCGGGTGTGTGCCCTGGACTGTCCGTGGGGGTGTGCCCAGGGCTGTCTGTGGTCCGTGGGGTGTGTGCCCGGGGCTGTCGTGGGTCTGCGGGTGTGTGCCCTGGACTGTCCGTGGGGGTGTGCCCGAGGCTGTTCGTGGTCTGTGGGGGCATGCCCAGGGCTGTCGTGGGCCCACTGTCCTGTGCTCTGAGTGACGCTCCGTGCATCACCTTTGATCTCTCAGTGGCAGGTAGGGGTGTATGTGTTTTTGCTGAGGCCTGCCTCTCCATTTCTCTAAGTGTTGTCAGTAGAAAGATGGTAAATAAAGGAGTTTCTGGGTTTCTCGCCTCTTCTCTCCAGGCCTCAGTTGCTCGTCACCCTGGACCTCGGGACTGAGCTGGGCGTGGCCAGAGCAAGGCTTCCCCGTCCCCCTGCCCCGCTCTGCTGTGCACCTGCTGGCTCCTTCCTAAACTCTCCTGCCCTGACGCCTTCTCTCCAAGTCAGACTCCAGCCTGTAGTCTCGCTTTGCCCACAGCTGAGTCTGCAAACCTGCAGGTTCCTGGTTTCTCTTTATGTCCCTGCCCTGTGATGCCTTCACCTGTCACTCCCTCACAGATGCTAGCCAGGTCTCCATGTACCTGACTCTGCTGGGTGTTGGGGACCTGACGGGGTGACACCTGCCCCGAGGCCCACAGTGATGGGCAGGATCCCCAGATTCTCCTTTGGGCAGTAAGACTCCTCCCTGATGAGAATAACTTTTGTTTTCTTTCCAAACAGTAGTTATCTAGGTAATGGCAGTTTCCTGTATAATTTGCTGGTAGAATAAGTAAAACTTTATATATGTGTATGTGTGTATACATATGTAATTTTACATTGTGTGTGTTGTATATTTATATATATTTGCAGTCATCTTAAAAACTACCTTTAAGGAATGTAAGTCCTTAGTATATGCTCTTAGAAATAAAAGGCTTAAAAAAACAGAAGAAAGTTATTGAACAAGGTAATGTTGACAGATTCTCTTTTTAAGCATCTCTTTTCACACCACACACCACATTGATGGCAGGTTGACACTGCATTCACGCTTTGGGGACCTGAAACGCCAGAAGGCATCCTCTAATGTCCCAAGTTCCCAAATCTTTACCTATCCAAAATTTTCTTTGTAAATACCATAGAAGAGCACATTCCTAAGGTAATTTGTGATTCGAGCTGTGAGAAATTGGCAGTGTAAAATACAGGAAAAACCAGTACCTGTTTAAAAAAATAGTGAGCTTTTTACTACTGAGGTAAGCGAGGAGGAAAATCATTTTAATTCAAACAAAGCAGAGGCTGAGCCCGACTTTTTGCAAAATAAAGAGGAGAGTGTTTCACGAAACTCAGTGTTGCCACTTGCAGTTTTAGTAGAAAAACAATTGAAACAAAAATGTCTTTTTATTAGCGAGGGAAGGCAGCCGAGGCTAACGAGGCAGGTGAGAGAGGCAGGTCTGTGGGTGGGAGAGGCGGTGGTCTGGAGCCTGCCGCCTGTGCGCCTCCCCGTGGGCGTGGCCTCCCGTGGGCGTGGCCTCCCGTGGGCGTGGCCTCCCGTGGGCGTGGTCTCCCCTCGAGGGCGTGGTCTCC
>SJYF01001220.1:4972771-4985428 GCA_006410515.1 Procapra przewalskii
CCTCGAGGGCGTGGCCTCCCCTCGAGGGCGTGGCCTCCCCTCGAGGGCGTGGCCTCCCGTGGGCGTGGCCTCCCCTCGAGGGCGTGGGCGGCAGGGTCCTCAGGCCCCACAGTCTCCCGCTGGGCGAGCTCTGCTTTCAGGCCTCTCCTCGTCCACAAACCTTTCCTTTTTTTTTTTTTTAATTCCATTTTGGTTTTGTTCCGTCTGACAGCCCTTCTTTGTGTTCTGAAACATGCCGCTTTCCCGCCAGGCCCGGGGGCCTGACTGGGAACGAGCTGGTGGCTGAGGGGGTTTTCTGTGAAGTCCGTCTTCTGCATCAGAAACAGGCGCAGCTTCCCAGGCCAGCCCAGTGCCGGCAGGATCTGCAGTGGTTGAGAGTGGAGGCCCATCGTGCTTATTGAGGCGGCCTCACTCGGTCTCAGCTTCAAGTGCTGTTTGTGTCCACTCGGCTTTTAGACATTCTTTATTATTGCTGTGTAGTCTCTAAGTCACGTCCGACTCTTTGTGACCCCGTGGACTGTAGTCTGCTCGTCTCCTCTGTCTATGGGATTTTCCGGACAAGAATATTGGAGTGGGTTGCCATTTCCGTCTCTAGGGTGTCTTCCTGATCCAGGGATCGAACCCATGTCTCTTGCATTGGCAGGCAGATTCTTTACTGCTGAGCCACCAGTGAAAAGTTCAGTCATGGCCGACTCTTTGCGACGCTATGGACTGTAGCCCATCATGCTGCTCAGTCCATGGATTTCTCCAGGCAAGGCAAGAATACCTGAGTGGGTAGCCATTACCCCCTCCAGAGGATCTTCCCAACCCGAGGCTTGAACACACATCTTCTATATTGCAGGTGGATTCTCTACTGTCTGAGGCACCAGGGAAGCCCTGTGTTTATTATTAGAAGCAATTAAGTAGATAATTTTAAATTGTTAGAGGCCACTGTCCGTTAACAGGTGTACATTCTTAGAAGGGAATCCACGAGGGGGCCTTTTCCCAGCCTAGTAATTTGCTTATCATTTCTTCATTTGTGAAATAGGGCTTATAGTTTTTACCCACCATGGTGGTTTTGAAGCGTGGAGACATGTGTTTTGAGTGCCCAGTGCTGTCTGGCAGGCGGTGGGCAGGAGCTGGAGCTGGTTCTGCTGTGTGGGGGCAGCTGGGGTGGCAGCCCTCAGCCTGTGGCCTGAGAGAGGGCCATTTCCTCTCTGCTGCTGTTTGCATGATAAGGATTCTTTTGTTTTATCAGAGGACATGAAGCCTTGATGAGAGAATAGGCTGTTGAGATAAAAGATGTCTGACCACCAATGGGTGTCTTTACTATGTGCAAGGACATCATACTCATATAAAGGACTCTGCTTAAATTTTTTTTTTCCAGATTGTGAATTCTAACTCTTCTAACTATTTTGTGTATTTTTACGTTTTAGAACAGATAGTTTTTCATCTAAAGTCAGTCATCGTCTCAAATGTTGAGGATATTTGGCCTAGAGAATTTTCGTATAATCTTTTTAACACCTTTATTGAGGTATATTGATGTGCGGGAAACCGTGTATGTGGCTACCTGTGAAAGCACCCCACAGCCAAGGTCGTGAACGTGTCTGTCACTTTGCGCAGCGTCAGCACCGCCTCCTGCCCCGCCGCAGCCGTGGCTCGGCCCCTGCGGCGGCCCCTGCGGCTGCTCGGCGGCCCCTGCGGCTGCTCGGCGGCCAGGCGTTGGCCGCGGCGTGTGCGCCTTGGTCCTGCCCCTTTCTCTCAGCAAAACTGTGTTTCGAAACGTCAGTGTTGCGTGCATCGGTTTTGCATTTTAAACTTTCAGAACTAACTTCTGTCTGTGCTCCTAGATGGGAAGCAGTACTTCTGTGAAACTATTAACCTGTTTTCAAACTTCGTTAGGACATCTCTTGAATAATAGTGATAGTGAAAATCTTGAGAGAACCCTGCCCTGCACTGTCCTGCTCAGAGCCCGACTCAGTGCGTCGCTCGGGCCCAGCCCCGTGGGTGTGTGCGAGGAAGGCTCTCGGGCTCCTGAGAGCACGCTGTGCCCTGTGTTATGATGAGGATGGAGGGAATGTGAAACTTTGTTTGCTTTGAAAGGCGCCATGTGTCTGATGGTGACGCCATGTTTACTCATTTCTTTTCCTTTTTAGATCCTTCCCAGGAGTTCCATTATGGGCGTAAGAGGTTTGCATGGGTTTGTGGCAAGTAGCTGCCCACATGTATGCACAGTCGTAAACTTCAAGGAGCTGGCAGAGCGCCACCGGGGCCAGCACCCCGGAGGGACGCCCGCCATTGTGGTCGACGCCATGTGCTGCCTCAGGCACTGGTACACGCCGGAGTCCTGGGTCTGCGGTGGACAGTGGCGGGAATACTACTCTTCCTTGCGCGAGTTCGTGAGGGCGTTTACCGCTGTGGGCATCAAGCTGATCTTCTTCTTCGACGGCATGGTGGAGCAGTCCAAGAGAGACGAGTGGGTGAAACGCAGACTCAAGAACAACAGGGAGATAGCCAAGATCTTCCACTACATCAAGTCCCACAGGGAGCAGCCGGGCAGAAACATGTTCTTCATCCCCTCGGGGCTGGCCGTATTCACGCGGTTTGCTTTGAAGGCCCTGGGCCAGGAAACTCTGTGCTCCTTACGGGAGGCTGACTACGAGGTGGCCTCCTACGGCTTCCAGAACAACTGTCTCGGGATTCTTGGAGAAGACACTGACTACTTAATCTATGACACCTGTCCCTACTTTTCCATCAGCGAGCTCTCCCTGGACAGTCTGGACACAGTCATGCTCTGCCGGGAGAAGCTCTGTCAGAGCCTCGGGCTCCACCTGGCCGACCTGCCTCTGCTGGCCTGCCTGCTTGGCAACGACGTCGTCCCAGAAGGCATGTTTGAGAGCTTCCGGTACAAGTGCTTGACTTCCTATGCCTCTGTGAGAGAGAGCTGTGACAGAAAAGGTAATGTCATCTTAGCTGTAGCAGACCACATATCTAAAGTTCTTCGGCTGCATCAAGGTGAGAAAAAGCTGGAAGAGATGCTGCCTTTGGGGCCAAACAAAGCTCTTTTTTATAAAGGAGTAGCATCGTATCTTTTGCCAGGACAGGCATCTCCATGGATTGTCCAAAGCCCTAAAGATGTGGTAGCTTTGGACGAGCAGGTGCTTTCCATGAGTTCAGATCCTGAATCTAAGCAAGAGGTTCCCATGTGTATGGACCCTGAATCCAAGCAGAAATTACCTGTAGGTGCAGACCCTGAATGTACCCTGGAAGCAGCCATGTGTGCAGACACTGAAGTGACACAGGAAGACCCTGTCAATACGGGGCCCGAAGCCCAACATCAAGCGACTGCTGTTTTGGATCCTGAAATCTTAAAGGTAGGTGTACGTACCCACCCGAATCTAATATGTCATGGTTGAAAATGTGCCCAGTGATGGGTTTGTCAGTGAATATTTATTGACTGCCTGCAGTGGTTAAGACACGGTGGAGGCCACAGAGCCAAACCCTTGAGTTTAGCCAGGAGCTTCACGATACCTGTGAAAACCTACACTGGGAGCTCTGTCCTGTGTTGTTCCATGGCTGTTACAGAGTGCTAGGGATTTGAAGAGCGTGATCACTGTGGCTTAAGGACAGAGAGACGTCCCCAGAGGAGTAGTTACAATTGGAGCCAGGCCTTCCTGGGCCGAGGTTTGCTGTGAACAGACAAAGATGGGACCTGTGTCCTCAGCAGAGGCCTGGACAAGTAGCTGAGGCCTGGGGTGTGAAGGGCTAAGTAAGCAGAAGATAATTGGGAAGGACAGACAGAGCCAGATGCTGAATATTCCTGCATGCCACCCTAGGGATTTGAATGTAGTCCTGAAAAGGATACAGAGCTTTGATAGTTTTGAAGGAAGGCCACTGTTCATGAACTGCCCACTCGGTGTAGGTTGGTTGCAGCGTAGCTGCTATCTCATCGAAACCTCTCGTTGTCCTTGGGTTGCAGAGGAGGTGCATGTGGACACTAATGCGCTGAGGCGTCTCAGCGAGCGCGGGGCCAGATGGGACTCACTCACAGCTTCTCACTGCTCCTGCGTCGAGGGTCACCATCTTTCCAAGTTAAAACCTGGGAATGGCTCTCCCGTTTTTCATGACCAGTCTCTCTTAAGTCATGTTCCTTTGATCTGTTCAGTGGCGCTCACCCTCTGTGTGGATGACTGCGGACCTCTGGGAACTCTTCTGAACAGGCTTTTGCCCCTTTCAGCCCCTTTGTCAGGCTGCATGCAGAAATAAAGCCCTGGTTTGCATTTGCTAGCTCTTCGGAGGGAAGCAGTGGCCTGCAGAGTGGGCCGCCGTCCCGGCTGCTGCCTGCTGCTCCCGCTGGACCTGCCCCTCTCCTGGACGGCCCTCCAGCCCCTCCGCTGGTCGGTGCCTGCTGGGCTTTCCCGTCACACCCAGAGAGGCCGCCCACCCTGTCTGAGAGACCGATGTTTGCCGCAGGTGCCCCCAGAATGTCCTCTCTGGTTCAGGTCTTTCCTTCCAGACCAGGTGGTCCTGTGAGGGCTTGGCCTTGTTGGTTCTCATCTTGCCCTGCCGCGGTCTCAGGGAGTGTCCTCTACCTCTTCTGTCTCTACGCTCTGTCAGTGACTTCTCCCCTCCATCCTGCACAACTGCAAGGACCCTTCCCCTCTCTCTGCCACGTGCCTTGTAACAGAGAGGGTAGCTTCTTATCATAGTGATAAGGTGAGAGGTCGAATGTGGTACATGTTTCAAGAGAGTTAGAGGTGAAAAAGCATTAAGAAATTTATTCTACCTGGAAACATTCTTAAATGCTTTTTAGAGGGAAAAGAATGTGAGTGGACATTGGAGGAGTGTTGGAGGCGGACCTGCACGTGGAGGTCCTGACGGGCAGTGGGAGGTGGGTGGAGCGTGTCAGCCTGGAGAAGGACGGGCCTCGGCGTGGTGGCGCCGCCGGCTCTGCAGCGACACCCGTCGGCGCCGCGGTTGTTCCTGGTTCTCGGCCATTCCTCACTGTCTCCGCTAACACGGCTCTTGCTGGACGCCTGGTCTCCCGCTCACGTGAGGCTGCAGGTGTGCAAAGGCTGAATGGCATGTCTGCAGTGATCGCACAGCTAGTTCCTGTAGACCCCGAGTTTGAGCCCCAGCCTTCCATGCTTCACAAGATCGTACCCGCCTTCCCTGGGGTCTGAAAGTCCATCGGCACTGGGAGAGGGACACGTCATGGTCAGGAGTTGGGAAGTGGGAGAACGGAAGAGTCTGAAAGGGAGCCGCCCTGCTCAGAGTCTTATTCGAGAGTTGGGCGGTATCTGCTTTTTGTCCAGCCCAGGACGCGGAGAGGTCCCATGCCACGCCTCCGGCACCGTCCCAGGCCCTCTCTGCTCGCTTCTGTTTTGCTCTGGCTCCTGCCGGTCCCCAGCTCGCACTTCGTCTGTGTGCCTCGCACCTGTCAGTCTGGGCTCCTCCTCACGCACCCTGGCTGAGTTTGCTATGCCTGCCCCACACTCACCGGGCCTGGTGACCTGGCATCTCACCCGGTTTCCTCCAAGGGGAGTCCAGGAAAGTTAGGTCCCGCCACAGAGGGCCAGCATTTGTGTGCTGAGAGAGTTCAGGACTTAGCTCTTAGCCTCTTTTAGGAGGCGTGGGATAGCAAGTGGAGATGTGGCGAGATCAGATACTTGTTTTCTGAAACACAGCAGAGAATGGACCTGTGTGGCTATGAGCTGGAATTAGGGAAATGGAACTGGAGTAAAAGAAGCAACTCAGGCTGTGTTCCAGAAGAGAATCCTGCTGTGCAGGTGAAGCTCCTGTTCTCAGGCTGGTGGGGTGGGGTTGGCCTGAGCCAAACAGAAGGAAGGCTTCACAGGGACCATCTGATGCTTAAGATGTGGGGTCTACGTGTAGTGGAGACCCTCCAGCTAGAAGCAGTGATGCCCTGAGGGGTGAAGGGCGTCCAACAGGGAGGAGAGCAAGGTGAGAGTAAGCTGACAAGGGCCCGGGAGGCAGGTTCAAGGGTGAGAAGGAAGGTGGGCCTGCCCAATGCCGCAGCGGCCATGGGCGGGGCTCGGAGGCCATCAGGACTGCCACGTGGGAGGATCGGAGGGCCTACAGAGCTGTGGTCACCCATGGGCTTGGTGGAGGTCAAATTACAGGAATTTGGTGGCAATTTGGAGGCAAAAAAGGCAGAAGCTGGGGATGGGGTTGCTCTTTGTGGAAGTCTGGCAGAAGGAGCCCAGCAGAGTCTTTCTGGGCCTGTGAGCAGGTGGAGGGCGATGGTGGGGGAAGCGGGGAGAGGACAGAGCGTGTCCTGCGTCAGTGACACTTGGACTTCTTGAGCTTAGAGGCTGCTTTGAAATTAATTTGGAAGTTTCTTAAGTTCCCCTTAAAAATTCCTTAAAATTTTTTTTGCAGTAGCATCTTCCGGCACCGACAATAGACAACCCGAATTCAGGCGTGCGTTCTGGGGACACGCAGTCACCCTGAAGCCCTTTGGCAGCTGAATGTGGCCATTACCTGGGCGCACGCACACAGCCGTGCTGTTTTCCTCCAGCAACTGGATACACTGAACTCTTGCTTTAGAGTTTTCAGATTAGGTGAATATGTTAAAGTTTTCGCAAGTGTGGAATGCTATATAATATCTGCAGTAAGGGCAGAGATAAAACATGCTGTGGTGATGAGCTAGTTAATGAATTAATATTATAATTGTAGAACACTTCTCTGAAAACCCTGTGTACACCCAGGAAAGAATGTTACATCTCAACTCTGTACAGTTGCCAAAATTGGAGGCTTTTTGATAGAGTGAATATATAATTTGTTATAATTTTATGGATAAATTTGTCAAAATTCTAACACTTTTGAAATAAAAAAAGAGGAAGAAACGTAGGAAGGTATAGGAAAATACATGAGAGGGTATTGTACCTTAAAAGAATCATGAAATAACTGACCATATTGTTTCTGATAGATTCTGTATCAAAAGGGGCATTATAGAGAAATAATGTTACTTCTAATGATCTTGGTTAGAGCATTGGTTAGAGCATCAAGTAATAACTCATTTGGGATCCTTGCTGACTTTAGAGCTGCTAGCTTGTCTGCCATCCTGATTTAAAGAAGCATTTAGCTATGAAATAGACCCTGGTGTGTGTCCAGCCAGAGAGCAGTCGTGGCCACCTGTTGGCCATGCACTATTTGCCAGCCTCTGTGCTAGCTCATTTAATCCTCATGTATAGTTCTGTGAGGACAGCACCTTTGTTAAACCTATTTTACATGTGAAGGAAGCAGGCACTGAAGATACTAAGACTCAAGTCACCGGAGTGAATGGGCCTGAGCGAGCGCGTCACGTGCGGCAGTAGCAGGACGCTGATGCGCAGAGGTTCTGATGCTCCAGGCTGTTGTCAGAGCGCAGTTTACATGCCATCAGGGGTGGGGTGACTTTAAATTATGAAGAGTAATCCTGCAGTGGTGAGACTGTTCTTGGCGGAAGCATGAAACCCGTATGTCGGTTGTTGCAGACCTGCTGATCTCAGCTCCTCGCTGAGTGGGAGCGTGGCATCCGTTTGCATCATCCGTCTCCTCACCTCCCAGAGGTGGCACTGCGCTGCATTCAGAGCAGAAAGAAGCGAGTGCTCGGGCACAGTTTCTGCTCAGTAAGACAGTATTGGACAGGTGCATGAAAGTGAAGCAGTTTCTAATCCCAGGGAATTTGTGGTTTAATAGGAGGGATGAGGCAAGGTAGCGAGTGGACAGTGAATGTGAGTTGGGGGAGGTGAGCTCTTGTTCACAGAGGGTGACAGGGTTCTGGAGAGGTGGCACTTCAGGGGAGCCTCACAGGGCAGAGACTGGGAAGTGGCTTTTGGGAAGGGCTGGAAGAGGTCAGTTTCTATCATGGGCTCCAGAGTGTCCACGAGGGGTGCATGGGAGGAGATGGAGGTCTTCACAGGGCCTCTTCAACGCAGGCTGAAGAGTCTGGTAGCCGGCCTGAGTGCAGTGATTGGGCCTCTGTTTCTAGGAAGACAGTGTCACTGAGGTGAAGGGTGGGTTGGAGAGCCTGGAGGGGGGCGGCTGGAGCCCTGGGCACCCCCTCTCCCTGTCGAGTGGACAGGATGTTCAGTGACAGCAGAGGTAAGTCACAAGTCTGGTTGGTGGGTGGAAATTGGAGGAGGAAAGCGGTAATAGAAAGTTCTGAGCTGGAAGCACAGAGGCCAGCTTGACGTCCTGAGTTTGAGTGACATTTTCTCTACCTCTGAGCCCTAGAAGGCCTTGAATTTCCTGCTGAAGGTCATGGTATTGTTTTCAAGGAGAAACCAGTTGCATTTAATTGTTGGGCAGGTTGCCAGAGCTCAGCACGTCCAGGCGGAGAGTTACCTGGTGTACAGCGTGATGAGCAGCGGCGAGGTGGAGTGCAGCAACAGCTTGGAGGACGCCACGGACCAGGCCCTGCCCAGCCAGGCCTTCGTCTACCGCCCCGTGCGACAGCGCGTGTACTCCCTTCTGCTGGGGGGCGGCGGAGGTGAGTCGTGGTCTCCAGGGGCCGTGCGCCTGGAGCTGGAGCTCATTCTGAGAACTGGCTGGATGGAATGAGTGCGTGCTTTCAGGACTCAGGATTTGTTTCTCTGTAAAGTCTGAAATGGGAAACGCCGCTCACATCTGCACAGGATTAAGGGTAAATGCACAGGGTGTCTATTTATCTGATTAGCAGGCCATTGTCCAGAGCGCATTGAAAGAGAAGTGCCTTGTTTCTGTTGTAAAGTAGGTGTAGTTTCATTCCTTAGAAGGATTTAAGAAATTTAAAAGCTTTGAAAGCTCTTTCCTCCTGTAGAAGTGTCATATAGGGTGTGTCTGCTATTAGAAGACAGCTTTCCTGTGATTATGGGATGTCGTCTTTCTATTCTTTCACTTTAAAACTATTCTTAATAGCTGAAGTATTTCTCTTTTAAGCAGCATGTCTGTCTTGCAGTCTCTGTCTTTTAGTTGGACTGTCTGGGCTGTTTACGTTTGCTGTGCCGGCTGCCGTGGCTGGGTTTGCTGTGCCGGCTGCCGTGGCTGGGTTTGCTGTGCCGGCTGCTGTGGCTGGGTTTGCTGTGCTGGCTGATGTGGCTGGGTTTATGTCTTCATTGTGCTCTTTGCTCTGTCCTCTTTTCCCTATTTTCCCCTTTTCTGACTTCTTTTGGAATAGTTGAATAATTATTAGTATTTTGCTTTATATTGGCTTACTATTGGACTTGAATTATTAGATTTATTTGTTTTTATGTGTTTGCTTATTTTTTTAGCAGTTGCTCTAGGGTTTATAATGTATGTTTTTAACTTGTCAGAATTTGACTTCAGTATTATACCACGTAAGGCATATTGTCTGGAGAAGGCAATGGCACCCCACTCCAGTACTCTTGCCTGGAAAATCCCATGGGCCGTGGAGCCTGGTGGGCTGCAGTCCATGGGGTCGCGAAGAGTCGGACACGACGGAGCGAATTCACTTTCACTTTTCACTTTCATGCGTTGGAGAAGGAAATGGCAACCCACTCCAGTGTTCTTGCCTGGAGAATCCCAGGGACTGGGGAGCCTGGTGGGCCGCCGTCTGTGGGGTTGCACAGAGTCGGACACAACTGAAGCGACTCAGCAGCAGCAGCAGCAGCAGCAGCAGGGCATGTTGTAAAGACCTTACAGCAGTGCACTTCCATTCCCCCCGTCATTTCTGCTATTCAGTATGTTTTAAAGATTTTATTCTGAAATAATTATATATTCAAGGGAGTTGCAAAAATAGCATATAGGATTTCATGTACCCTTTATCAGATGACATTGTATATAATAAAGTATAATATCAAAGCCAGGAACTTGACATTAGTACAATACTGTGAAGCAGACTATAGATGTTACTCACTTTTCAGCATTTTTTACACCCATTCATTTGTGTATGTGTATAATTCTGTGCAGTATTATTCATACAAGATACAGGCATGGATGTGCAGGTATCCACATAGAGATATGGATGTATCATCCATACAAGACACAGATGCATCATCCATACAGGATACGGGCATGGATGTACAAGTATCCATGTACAGATATGGATGCATCATCCATACAGGATGCGGGCGTGGATGTTCAGGTATCCACATACAGATATGGATGTATCATCCATACAAGACATGGATGCATCATCCATACAGGATACGGGCGTGGATGTACAAGTATCCATGTACAGATATGGATGCATCATCCATACAGGATGAGGGTGTGGATGTGCAGGTATCCACGAACAGACACGGATGTATCATCCATACAGGATACAGGCGTGGATGTACACGTATCCATGTACAGACACAGATGCATCATCCACACTGGATACAGGCGTGGATGTGCAGGTATCCACGTACAGCTATGGATGCGTCATCCATACAGGATACAGGCGTGGTCACAGGGCTCTCCGTCTGCGGCCTCTTCATACCCCCCTTCTGTCCCTGTCCCCGGTGAACAGTGTGGTCAGTCCTCCAACTCAACCCTTCGGTCATTTTTGAGAAAGTCACATAAACGGGAACATAGCGGGTGGCCTTTTGAGACTATGCATATGTTTCAAGCATAAATACATGATTTTTATTTTTACTTTAAGCTGTTGGCAAACATTTTCGTGAAGGATCAGGTGATAAATATTTTAGGCTTTGAGGGCCCCACAGTCAGTAACAGCTAGTGAGCTCTGCAAAGGCTGCCGCCCTAGACACAAATCCAGAAGGGCATGGTTGTGGCCTGAAGCTTTGTATGCCATTGGTCTGTGTCACAGAATATTCTTCTTTCAGTAATTTTCTGATCATTTAAAGCAATATGAAAAGCATTATTAGCTTTCAGACTGAATAAAGGCAAGCCAGCCAGATCTGGCCTGAGAGCTGTGCTTTTGGTTGCTCCGGAAAGCAGTTAATCGGTGAGTCGATGTCTGCCGCGTGTGCAGTTTCTGGCGCTCTTTATTGCAGAGACGTGGTTCTGCTGGAGGTGGAGCTGTGGATGCTTTTGTCCGGCACTCCGCGGGTGTCACTGCTGTCCAGCTGCGTTTCTCCTGAGGTGACCGTGGTCCTTCTGACTGTTGGACCCACAGGTTGTGAGTGTTCCTCTGGCTGTCCTTAGGGTTTCCTGCTGACTGCTGGTTTTCAGCCCCTGTTGAAGCTGAACTTCGGAGTCATTTCCTCCAGCTCTTGAGCTCCTTGGGTCTGTGAGTTTCTGTTCCCTGTTGACTTTGAGAGCACCGTTTTATTGAACACTGTCTTCTGTGTCTCTCTGTCCCTCTAGGCCCATATCACATGCCTGGCTCACACCTCACAGTGCCCCTCAGGCACCCAGGCTCTTTGTTAAGCCGCTTCTGTCTGTGCTTCAGCTTGGGCCCTCTTGTTGCTCTGATTTCACATTCACAGGGCCTTTCTTCTGTAGTGTCTAGGCTGCTACTAACCTATCCAGTGAAACTGTCATTTCAGATGCTGTGTTTTTGGCATTTTTTAAAAATCTTCCATTTCTTTCTTCCCTGTCTTCGTGTTTTCCTTTAAATCCTTAAACTTGTTTGCAGTGCCTGTTTTCAAGTCCTTATCTACTAATTCCATCATCCCTGTCATTGCTGGGCCTGTCTCTTCATTGCCTTTTCTCCTTCGGGTGGGTCTGTGTGTTTCTGCCTGCCCTCGTGTCCAGTACTGCACTGCACTCTAGAAGGTTTTGGATCTGTGAAGGGTCTTGCCTTTTGTCCTGTAAGGCGTCATTTACCTGATACTTGCAGGGTGTGCCTGAAGCCTTGTTAGGCGGTCTGGGGAGCCTCAGGAGATGGAGAGGCCCTGTTCCTGAGGCCGGGGCCTCCTGGGCTGTCCCCGCGTGCTGGCATCAGGCGCAGCCCCTGCGCATGCTGGCCTTGTGTGGCCCCAGGGTCGCGTGGCCCCTGGCCGTCTGCCTGGCCTTTCCCTGGGCATAACGTGCCCGGCCCTTGGGACCTCAGGGCGCTCCTCTGCGTGGCGCTGGCGCTGGCTCTGCTCGCAGCCCTGCTGTCAGGACGGCCTGTCCTCTCCGAGCCCTGCTTTGCCCTGCCCTGCTCTGCTCTCCTGCTCTTCTGGGCTCTTACAGCCTCAGCTGCCATCTGCATGGTGCCCTGGGTCCTCAGGCGCTTCTCGGGTCCTCAGTGTGGGGAGGCTCGTGGCTGCAGCCCCGCAGTCCCTGTCTCGGCCACACCTACCCTCCTCTGCTGCTGGCAGTGCCGACGGAGGCGAGTGCTGCTGTGGCGCTTGCACCTGTTCTGTGGCTTTTCTTTGCCCTTGGAGGGCTCTGTCCTGCATGTGGGGGTACATTTTTCTCCCGTCCATATGTCTATTGTCTGTTGTTGGAGCTGCTCAGAAATGATGCTGAGCCTCCTGGACTGATGTTTTGTTTCTTCATCTTATTTCCAGTTTGTTTTTCCTGCATTTGGGGAACATTTTACCACTTCATTCTTAGCTCTTTGAGAGGTTTCCCTCTCTCCTTCCTGTCTCATTCCTCTTTCCTTTGAGACCTTGCTCATCTTACTGACACTTCTCCTGGAAGTGGAATTCCTGCTGGAAGCCTTGAACCTCGCTGGTGGGAGGCTGGCAGAAGTGGGTTTGTCCCCTTTATACCAAGGCGCTTTCTTTCACTTGCATTGCTTTAAGAATCAAATCCATGTTGACAGATACAAAATGCATTTTCCGACTCAAGCCA
>SJYF01001220.1:4985688-5009581 GCA_006410515.1 Procapra przewalskii
TTGTACTTGACCATGCGTATCGTCCATGGCTGTCTCCCCACCGGGCTGAGCAGGGCCTGGTCACGGGCATTCTGCTGCCCCTGGCAGATGTCTCAGCGTGAATTAGTGACCGATATGTGTGTTTAAAACACTGCCTCTTCAGAAGTGCTTGCATTTAGCAAGGCATTCCTTGGAAAAAGATTACTCTGATGGTTGAATTTCAGACACAGGGAGAACAGTGGTCCCTCAAACGCCGCTGCCTGAGCAGCTTTCTCTAAGCCTTGTCTGGCGGGCGGGCGGGAGCTGCTTGTTTGGAGTGAGGCTTAGCGTCAGAGGTGCCTTTAGCACACAGTCACTGACTCTCCGCACCAGAGCTCCTGCAGGTGTGCAGCTGCCAACCTTGGAGGTCTGGGCCAAAGCCTGACACCAGGTTGATGCCTTTGTCCCTCAAAGTTCCTCTTTATGGGCGAGATCTGGACACCAGATCTGTCGGATGCTCCAGGCAGTCTGCAGCCTTGGAGGGCGCCTCTTCAGGGAGTGCTTGGCCACTGCCACTCCTCCCCGTATGTATATAGCTGAGCATCTGGTGTTTAGACAGCTCAGTGGCGTCATGGCCAAAACAGGGGAGAAACCCTGCAGTCGCTCAGTCCTCAGCCACCCTTGGCTTCATGCCTGTTCTCACCCCTGATTTTACAGTGGCTGTTTCTCAGTCTCCCTAGTGATAACCTTAGATAAAGTCATCGGGAAGCATGATGCATCTTAAGAAATAAAAGAAACTCAAAAAGGTGCAAGAAGGCAGACTCTGTCTGCTTTCCCCCTCCCATCTCCCTGGCTTCGCAGCTCAGAGTGGCCCATGCCTGTGGCCCTCGAGAGTTGTTATCAAACTTGAAAATCCCCGTGATTGAGAGGTTATCATTGACATTGCTTCTGCTCATTCTGTTCCCCTCCCGGTGCTCACAGACCTGCCAGATCGTGTGAGAGGAGTGGGCACTTTTGAGAGTTTGTGTGTTGGAATAATCAAGAGTTTTTAATGGGAGAAAGGTTGGACATGCAGACAGACCCACATTTTTGCTCCCAGGGGAACATTCCTTATTTATACACAGAAGCCTTCATAAATGGTATGATGTGTTCTGTCCGTTGGAAATAGCAGAACAACTTTGGTTATTTTCTGTTTTCCATATAAAATGCTCTGTGTGAACAGAGTGAAACTAGCAAAGAGCTTTCACTTGAGTTTGACTTTGCTTCTGAACTCAGAAACCAGCAAATCGAAGGCTCAAATGAGGAAGTCAAGCATTCCTTCTAGGAATTATCAAACTCAATCTCCTCTTCTCTTTTTCTTCATATGTAGGCATTTAAGAAGATTATTTTATTTTAATTCAGACAAACTAGATTATTGCAAACATTTCTGCTATTTCAAAATACATACCAGATTAAATCTTTGAAAATATGTGGTACCTCAGAGAAAACTCAGCAGTGGCTACAGGACTAGAAAAGGTCAGTTTTCATGTTATTTCCAAAGAAGGGCATTGCCAAGGAATGTTCCAGCTACCGTACAGTTGCAGTCATTTCACATGCCAGCAAGTATCATGCTCAAAATCCTTTAAGTTAGGCTTCAGCAGTACATGAACCAAGAACTTCCAGATATACAAGCTGGGTTTAGAAAAGGCAGAGGAACGAGAGATCAAATTGTGAGCATTCGTTGGGTCATGGAGAAAGCAAAGGAGGACTGGAAAAACATCTACTTCTGCCTCAGTGTCTTTTCATACTGTTCATAGGATCCTCAAGGCAAGAATGCTGAAGTGGTTTGCCATTCCCTTCTCCCGTGGGCTCTGGGAGATAGTGAAGGACAGGGAAGCCTGGCGTGCTGTAGTCCATGAGGTCACAAGATTCAGAAGCAACTGAGTGACTGAAAAACAGCAGCTGCCTCACTGACTGCACTCGAGCCCTTGACTGTATAGACCACTACAGACTGGGAAACCCAACGTTAGAGAGAAGGGAATGCCAGGCCACCTGGCCTGCCTCCTGAGAAACCTGTATGCAGGTCAAGAAGCCACAGTTAGAGCCGGACATGGAACAACTGACTGGTCAGAATGGGGAAAGGGGTGCGCAGTGACAAGGTTGCATGCTGTCACCCTACTCACTGAGCTTCTCCGCAGAATACTTCATGCTAAATACCGGGCTGGATGAGCCATAAGCTGGAGTCAAGATGCCGGAAGAAACAGCAACCACCTCAGACATGTAGAGAACACCACTCTAGTGGCAGAAAACGAAGAGGAACTAGAGAGCCCCTTGATGAGGGTGAAAGAGGAGAGTGAAAAGGCTGGCTTGAAACTCTGCATCCAGAAAACTAAGATCATGGCATCTGGTCCCATCCCTTCATGGCAAATAGAAGTGGAATAAGTGGAAGCAGTGACAGATTTTCTCCCCACTAAAATGACTGCAGCCATGAAATTAAAAGATGCTTGCTCCTTGGAAAGAAAGGTATGACCAACCCAGACACCATATTAAAAAGCAGAGACATCACTTTGCTGGCAAGGGTCCGTAGAGTCAAAGCTGTGGTTTCTCCACCAGTCATGTACAGATGTGAGGGTTGGACCAGAAAGAAGGATAAGTGCCAAAGAATTGATGCTTTTGAATTGTGGTGCTGAAGAAGACTCTTGCGAGTCCCTTGGACTGCAAGATCAAACCAGTCAGTCCTAAAGGAGGTCAACTTTGAATATTCAGTGGAAAGACTGATGCAAAAGCTGAAGCTCCAGTACTTTGGCCACTTGATCTGAAGAGCCGACTCACTGAACCCTGATGCTGGGAAAGTTTGAAGGCAGAAGGAGAAGGTGCCAGCAGAGAATGAGATGGTTAGATAGCATCACCGACTCAATGGAAATGAACTTGAGCAAACTCCTGGAGGTGTGAAGGACAGAGGCGCATGGTGTCCTGTAGGCCAAGGGGCTGCAGGAGGCAGGCTTGACTAGTGACTGAGCAGCAACAGCTGGAGAACGGGCTGATTTTCCAGCAAAATGCATTTATTTTAAGAAGATTTCAGGTGGCACTTTGCATCTAGCTGTGGCTTTTGGAAGAAGCAGGGAACTATAACTGTCTATGGTAAGGATAATCTGAATTAGCAGAGAATATGCTTCCAAATGAATGTCTCAGTTTGGACAGAGACCTCATTCAGACTAAAGACTTATTCTTTGCGTGTTGATAGGCTGTTGTGGCCGCTCTGCACTGCCCTCTGCCCTCTTCTGGCAGGAGGAGGAGGCAGGCACACTGAGTGCCCCTGTCATCTGCCTGCTTACCAGGGGAGCGGCAGGGCGCGGGAGAGCCTGCAGACGCCTGGCCTCCGCTTCAGAGAAGACGCGCACTGTGTCTCTGTCCCTGTATCCTTCCCCACAGTTGCTGATAAAATTTTGTTTAGGGAATGAAAATTAAGATTAGCAGTTCCAACTGAACTTTCATCTTCTGGCTAGCTAATTTTATTTGAAAGATAAGAGTTCCCTATTGAAGGCTCTTTAAGTAAATAGCTGTAAGTGCTACAGTTTATGCAGTGAAGTTCATTCTTGTTCTAGTCAGTTAAACTCATCAGGTGTTCAGTTAATCATTTTAAAAAGCAAAAGCTTTTATTAGTTTGTTAATTAAGAAATACTTTGGAATTAATATGCACTTAACCCCCAGTTTGACTCTTTGCGAACCCCATGGACTGCAGCACGCCAGGCCTCCCTGGCCATCACCAGCTCCCGGAGCTTTCCTAAACTCATGTCCATCAAGTTGGTGATGCCATCCAACCATCTCATCCTCTGTCGTCCCCTTTTTCTCCTGCCTTCAGTCTTTCCCAGCATCAGGGTCTTTTCTAATGAGTCAGCTCTTCTCATCAGTGGCCAGAGTATTGGAGCTTCAGCTTCAGCATCAGTCCTTCCAATGAATACTCAGGACTGATGTCCTTTAGGATGGACTGGTTGGATCTCCTTGCAGTCCAAGGGAGTCTCAAGAGTCTTTTTCAACACCACAGTTCAAAGCATCAGTTCTTCCATGCTCAACTTCCTTTATGGATCAACTCTCACACCCATGCATGACTACTGGAAAAACCATAGCTTTGACCAGACAGACCTTTGTTGGCAAAGTAATGTCTCTGCTTTTTAATATGCTGTCTCGGTTGGTCATAACTTTCCTTCAAAGGAGCAAGTGTCTTTAAATTTCATGGCTGCAGTCACCATCTGCAGTGATTTTGGAGCCCAGGAAAATAAACCCTCTGTTGTCCACGTTATGGAAAAAAGAGGGAATTTGGCTTCAGTGCTGGTCTGCATAATGAGGAAAGAGGGGGCTGGGCTGATTTCTGGTCTAAACTCTGAGAGAAGAGCTCCTGGTGTTGGTGCTGCTCTGAAGCCTGTCTTCTCTTAGGCCTGCTGCTCCTGTTGGACTCACCTCTATGGGCAGTGCCGCCCTCCTGAATTGCAGCTGGGCAGAGAATGCTGAGGTGCCTTGCCTAACTCAGTGGAACTAGAAGCCATGCCATGTAGGGCCACCCAAGATGGACAGGTCATGGTGGAGAGTTCTGACTGAATGTAGTCCACTGGAGACGGGAGTGGCTAACCACTTCAGTATTCTTGCCTTGAGAACCCCATGAAAAGGCAAAAAGATTTGACACTGAAAGATGAACTCCTCTGGTCAGTAGGTGCCCAAAATGCAACTGGGGAAGAGTGGAGAAATAGATCCAGAAAGAATGAAGAGGCTGAGCCAAAGCAAAAACAGCGCCCAGCTGTGGGTGTGACTGGTGATAGAGGTACCAGCTCCAGAGCTGCAGAGAACAGTACTTCAGAGGGACCTGGTGTAGGCCCATAAATCAGGGTGAATTGGAAGTGGTCAAACAGGAGATGGCCAGGGTGAGCATCATCATTTTAGGAATTGGTGAACTAAAATGGACCAGAATGGGCGAATTTCATTCAGATGACCGTTACATCTACTACTGTGAGCAAGAATCCCTTAGAAGAAATGGAGTAGCCCTCATAGTCAACAAGAGTCCCAAACACAGTACTTAGGGGCAGTCTCAAAAATGACAGAATGATCTCTGGTCGTTTCCAAGGCAGATCGTTTAATATCACAGTAATCCAAGTCTATGCCCCAAGCACTAATGTCAAAGAAGCCAAAGTTGAATGGTTCTGTGAAGACCTACAAAACCTTCTAGAATTAACACCCCCCCCCAAAAAAAAATGTCCTTTTCATCATAGGGGACTGGAATGCAAAAGTAGGAAGTCAAGAGATACCTGGAGTAATAGGCAAATTTGGCCTTGGAGTACAAAATGAAGCAGGGAGAAGGCTAACAGAGTTTTGCCAAGAGAACGCACTGGTCAGAGCAAACACCCTCTTCCAACAACACAAGATACAACTCTGCACATGGATGTCACAAGATGGTCAATACCAAAATCTGATTGTTTATATTCTTTGCACCTGAAGATGGAGAAGCTCTATACAGTCAGCAAAAACAAGAATGGGAGTTGACTGTGGCTCAGATCATGAGCTCCTTATTGCAAAATTCAGGCTTTAATTAAAGAAAGTAAGGAAAACCACTAGACCATTCAAGTATGACCTAAATCAAATCCCTTATGATTATACAGAGGAAGTAGCAAATAGAGTCAAGGTATCAGGTCTGATAGATAGAGTGTCTGAAGAACTATGGACAGAGGTTTGTAGCATTGTATAGGAGGCGGTAATCAAAACCATCCCCAAGAAGAAGAAAAAATGGAAAAAGGCAAAATGGTTGTCTGTGGAGGCCTTACGGATAGCTAAGAAAAGAAGAGAAGTAAAAGGCAAAGGAGAAAAAGGAAAGATATATCCATCTGAATGCTGAGTTCCAAAGAATAGCAAGGAGAGATAAGAAAGCCTTCCTAAGTGGTCAATGCAAAGAAATAGAGAAAAACAATAGAATGGGAAAGACTAGAGTTCTCATCAGAAAATTAGAGATACCAAGGGAACACTTCATGCAAAGATGGGCTCAATAAAGGACAGAAATGGTGTGGACCTAACAGAAGCAGGAGATTAAGAAGAGGAGGCAAGAATACACAGAAGAACTGTACAAAAACATATCTTCATGACCCAGATAACCATGATGGTGTGATCATTCACCTCGAGCCAGACATCCTGGAGTGTGAAGTCAAGTGGGCCTTAGGAAACATCACGACAAACAAAGCTAGTGGAGGTGATGGAATGCCAGCTGAGCTGTTTCAAATCCTAAAAGATGATGCTGTGAAAGGGCTGCACTCAATATGCCAACAAATTCGGAAAACTCAGCAGTGGCCACAGGACTGGGAAAGGTCAGTTTTCATTCTTATCCCAAAGAAAGGCAAATGCAAACTGCCACACAATTGGACTCATTTCACATGTTAGCAGGGTAATGCTCAAAACTCTCCAAACGAGGCTTCAATATTACGTTATCTGAGAACTTCCAGATTTTCAAGCTGGATTTAGAAATGGCAGAGGAACCAGAGATCAAATTGCCAACTTCCACTGGACCACAGAAAAAGCAAGAGAGTTCCAGAAAACGTCTGTCTCTCCTTCATTGAACAGGTTAAAACCTTTAGCTGTTTGGATCACAGCAACCTGTGCAAAATTCTTAGAGAGATGGGAATACCAGACCACCTTACCTGCCCCCTGAGAAATCCGTATGTAGGTGAAGAAGCAACTGTTAGAACTGGGCATGGAACAAAGGACTGATTCAAAATTGGAAAAGGAGTATGTCATAGTTGTATATTGTCACCTTGCTTATGTAACATATGCAGAGCACATCATGAGAAATGCTGGACTGGATGAAGCACAAGCTGAAATCAAATTGCTGGGAGAAATATCAATAACCTCAGATATTCAGATGACACCACCCTTGTCACAGAAAGCGAAGAGGAACTAAAGAGCCTCTTGATGAAAGTGAAAGAGGAGAGTGAAAAAGTTGGCTTAAAACTCAGCATTCAAAAAATGAAGATCATGGCATCCAGTCCCATCACTTCCTCACAAATAGACGGGGGAACAATGGAAACAGTGACAGACTTTATTTTCTTTTGCCCCCAAATCACTGCAGATGCTGACTGCAGCCATGAAATTAAAAAGGCTTTCCCCTTGGAAGAAAAGCTATGACCAACCTAGACAGCATAATAAAAAGCAGAGACATTACTCAGCTGACAAAGGTCTGTCTAGTCAAAGCTATGGTTTTTCTAGTAGTCATGTATTGATGTGAGAGTTGGACCATAAAGGAAGCTGAGTGCTGAAGAATTGATGCTTTTGAACTGTGGTATTGGAAAAGATTCTTGAGGGTTCCTTGGACTGCAAGGAGATCAAACTGGTTAATCCTAAAGGAAATCAGTCCTGAATATTCATTGGAAGGACTGATGCTAAAGCTGAAACTCCAATACTTTGGCCACCTGATGCGAAGAACTGACTCATTAGAAAAGACCCTGATGCTGGGAAAGATTGAAGACAGAAGGAGAAGGGGGTGACAGAGGATGAGATGGTTGGATGGCATCATGGACTCAATGGACATGAGTTTGAGCTAACTTCTGGAGTTGGTGATGGACGGGGAGGTCTAGGGTGCTGTAGTCTATGAGGTCTCAAGGAGTCGGACACGACTGAGCGACTGAACTGAGATGATGCTGTGTGTCTCTTGGAATATTGGTCCAAAGACTGCTTCCCTCAGTCCTAACAGGAGCTGGGAGGACTGCCGGGTGTTTAGATACAGGCCCCAGTGCCCACCTTGAGCCTGTCTGTCTGTCTTTTGTGTGTCACTTAGGGTAAAGCTCTGAGACATTGCCTCTGAACCTCTGTGCTGTGAACAGTCTTAGATAAAAGGTGGTCATTTCCATGCAGTGTCAGATGTGGCTTTGTGACTGTTTTAGTGATTCCCAAGGAGTCACTTGGCAGGCCAGGTCCCTTAATAGCAGTGGCTGGGTGGGAGTACAGAACCTAGTAACGTCTGGCTCTTGGCATGAGCAGGGCAGCATTCGCTCAGTTGGCTATTTCTGAATGTAATGAAAATCTTGGCCAAGAGGATTACATAGAAATTGGGTTGTTTTATTTTTAACAACATTAAGAATACTCAGATATTCTTTTTAAAGTTTTTTTCTGTGTGTATGAAATTGAGGCGAAGATGAACTTGCTCCTAAAGCTGCAGTCAGTGAGCATCTGCTCTGGGCCTTGTGTTTCATGGAGAATGGCTTTTGCTCTCGGGAGCTCAGTTTTCCGGGACTCCAGCCAGAGAGCTAGCTGAGTGGGCGCAGTGGTTGGGGAGCGTGGGAGGCTCAGCTGGAGGGAGGGGACGGGGCTTGCCAAGTGTGGGCACAGGAGGCGGTGTCTGTGGCGTGCCGGGGGCGTGGTGGAGGGGTGTGGGGGAGGGCAGAGCGTGGCCCAAACACGGGTGAGAAAGGGGGAGGTGCGCTGCAGCTGCGTGGGGCGCAGCAGCTGACTGAGCCACCCGAGCTTCCATAGCAGTTAGGAATCTAGCAACAGACAGAAGTGCCTTTATTCTAGATTATTCCACCAGCTTTCTGATTTGTCTGAGATAACACTAGTCTTAATAGTTGTGTAAAGTCATGAACTTAAGAGCAGAAAGGACCGTCATGTACCTGCTCCCTAAATGTTCTCTGGAATGGTGTGAGGGTGGTGGGGAAGGAAAGCAGAATGCTGTAGGAGCCATCTCGGTGGTGACTGAGAGGTTACCTCTGCCCCCAGTGATCACCTATCCAGGTTGTCCTGCCACCTCCCTCCCAAGGTTATCATTCTGGTGGGAATGGATGGATGACCATCCGATCAGAAGGTAGGAGACCCACTGCTGGATGCCTGAGGCCCCTTGGTGACCTTGGATGTGAGAACTCACTGCGCTCACCGGTGTGGAATTGGTCCTGCCGAGGTGGCTCTCGTGCAGTGTTGGTGATGGATTGGTATGCACGTCCACTGATGCAGCTGTCTTTACTCAGGTGGTTCCAGCACTGGCCCCGCTGTCAAGGAGTGGTTTGTGTACTCCGGGAACCCACTGAGGCAGCCAGACCTCGTCAGGCCTCTGCAGATGAACCTTCCAGGTACAGACAGCCTCGATTAAATGTCAGAGTTGCTCACCATATGACGCAACAATGATCTCTGTGGAAACATACTTTTCCAGCACTGCACACACACCGATTTTCATTTCTACCGTGGGTCCAGGAGTGGTGTACCTAATGAGGTTCAAATACAACAGAGGAAAGGGCATTATACAGACCTCCCCAGGCCCAGTCTTCTGAACCATCCTGCCTCACTCCCCCGCCTGCTGCCCAAGGTCCATGCCAGGGGGAGGAGGGAACCAGGCCCACCTTAGTAAGCAGCTGTGAGTGCCTGCTGCCCAAGGTCCATGCCAGGGGGAGGAGGAAACCAGGCCCACCTTAGTAAACAGCTGTGAGTCAGCACAGTTGCGTTCTTGCTGCTCTGTTTGGGCCGATTCTTGTCTTGCTTCCATGATTGAAAGTGGGCTTGATGAACTGGGAAGAGGAGGTGAAGGAAAGTGTTCAACTGTAAAATTAAGTTTTTTCAAGGGCCATATCTTAAAACACACAGTGGGAGGGGAGAAGAAAAGAGCTCTCCTAAACATTCGTTGAAGTACAGTCTCCCTGTGGGCTCTTAGTGTCTGAAGAAGGCCAGACACGCCCGACTGTAGGAGACAGGGCTCCACACACAGACGCTCGAGAGAGGACAGAGTTTCGGGCTTATCTGAGCGGCCTTTCTCACTGGTCCACAGACAGATACTTCTCCAGAATTCTGATATTCCACGTCACCTGCTTTAGATTCTCTCACGTCACTGTTGCGTTCTGCCACTCAAGCCTGTAATTTACCAGATAAGAAGCACTGTGAGATGTGTTTCTTATAAGTGGAATTGTACGAGGAGAGAAGCTGAGGGAACACTCCCTAATTCTCTCGGTTGGTAAGTGACATACTCAAACCTAAACATTAGTGTTTTAGTATCTCAACCCTAAAGGTACTTATCACAAAAACAATTTAAGAAGGAATTGAGACATTTTACAGCAAGAAGTACTTTTAAAGAATACCCAAAATCATTTCCCAGAAATGTTTTAGTATATATATATATGTAATTTTCATTTTATAGTATCATTCCAGAAATAATGTAGAAAGGGAATATTTAGCCTTTCATTTATTATATTATGAGTTAATTTTACCCCACTCCAGTGCTCTTGCCTGGAGAATCCCAGGGACGGGGGAGCCTGGTGGACTGCAGTCCATGGGGTCGCTATGAGTCGGTCGCGACTGAGCGACTTCACTTTCATTCTTAACTTTCATGCATTGGAGAAGGAAATGGCAACCCACTCCATTGCTCTTGCCTGGAGAATCCCAGGGACGGGGGAGCCTGGTGGGCTGCCGTCTATGGGGTCGCACAGAGTCGGACTCGACTGAAGCGACTCAGCAGCAGCAGGATACGGGTTTAATGAACTCTGAAGTTCACTCCGTTGTTGGAGAGACTGCTTCTGAGGCTTGTGGGCGCGTGCTCCTTGGCACTGCTGAGCTTCAGGTGTGTGTGTGTTGCACGTTGGGACTGCACACAGGGCCTGTGCTCCAGCAGGAGCGGGAGCCCCGCCCACCTGCAGAGGGCAGGCATGCGTCTGTCTGCCGTCACAAGGGCCCTGGAGGTGGGGCCTTGAACTTGTGTTGCAGGTGATTCAGATGAATGACTCTATTCACATTTATGTTATTAACGATACAAAATGATAGGATTTTTATATATAAATCTTCTCTATATCCATGAATAAAAACACCGGATGGTTTTTATTTTAGACTCATTTGGAAGCTGGATCATCCAGGTGCCTATCTCGTGGTTTTCTAGCACCCTGACGTGTATGTTAAGAGCAGTGGACTCCTGCAGCTTGATCCTCGCCTTCCTCAGGCCCTCGGAAGGGTGTACCTTGAAATTTGGCTTCCTTTCCCCCAACCTGTCCCTCACAGGGTCCCTGCGCCTGTGCATCACCCTCAGCCGCCTCCCTTACTGACAGGGTCCCTGCGCCTGTGCGTCACCCTCAGCCACCTCCCTTACTGACAAGGTCCCTGCGCCTGTGCGTCACCCTCAGCCCCCTCCCTTACTGACGGGGTCCCTGCGCCTGTGCGTCACCCTCAGCCGCCTCCCTTCCTGACAGGGTCCCTGTGCCTGTGCGTCACCCTCAGCCGCCTCCCTTACTGACATGCTGCATTTTGTGCTGCAAGTTTTGGACCACACAGCAGGCAAGCATCTGACATAGCTTTTTGTCTCCCAAACTGGATATTCTTTAGGCAACATGTAGGTGATTTTTTCTGTCTTTGCAGAGCCTCTTTTTGGTCATTTTAAGCATATCCTTGTTTCATAAACCTCAGAAAACTGATTCACACATCTAATCGGTAGTCTCTCCATCTGGAACGATTTTTAGAGCATTCAAAAATCCGAGAGTAAGCTCAGTGTTTCTTGGCCGTTTAAAGATGTGACTCACTAGCACCTTGCAGATCCTTAGATGATTGTTTTATAAAATGAAACAAGTTGTCATTCACAGAAATTACCTCCTTCCCTGTCCTTCTGGGCAGCACTCTTGGGACTTGCTCATTTCTGAGAAGCTCTTGAGACTTTCCTATCCATGAATTCACACAGAAACCTTTGCCAAGTAAGGACATAATTTGACTTTTGAAGCTGATATGTTTCAGGAGCAATGCAATTGGGACCTATAGACGAAATCTCAGCTGCCCACGGAACTCTGGGTGGTGTGTGGGGGCCACCCTTGATCCTTTCTGGCAGAGTCATGCTGTTTTCTCATACTTTGAAATGTTTTCATTTTGCTGTTTTTGACTATTTAAAAATGTGAAAATCATTCATTCATAATTTCTGCATATAAAATCCAGGGAAATGTATCTTACACCGTTTTGGCAGCTGTTTCTTTTGCACAGTGTACTTTGAAAACCACTAGTCCAGGAAAATAAGAGAGCCAACTACCAGAGCGGACCGGTGGTGTTTTCGCCAAGCACCCCTCACAGTTGCGTCTGTCTCACTCCCTCGGACAGCACAGCTGAGCACAGGAGGAGAAAGCCCCCCCTTTCCTGCACAGTATAGCCGTTTAAAGAAAGGGGAGTGCTTTCAGTGACATGCATACGTGCCGACCTTTTAGGGTCTCTGCTTGTTGAAACCAGGGAGTTCTGTTAATGTGCACTTTCCAGCTGCTTTAAGTGTAATAGCCCAAGGAATTCAGCAAGGAAAGAGGTCAGTGCCCTTTATTTCTTTACTTTGTTTCTGAGAAGCGCCTTATAACTTGCTAGTATAAAGAACAATGGTAAATGGACTTTTTCTTTTTTTTTTTTTTAACTAGGGGGAACGCCTAGTTTGAGACAACTGTGGCTGAGCCGAGAGCCAGGAATCCAGGCCCAGCGCTTGGACGCGCTGCTGGCCTGCTTCGGCCTTCCGTCCTCGCGAGAAGAGCTGCAGGCGGTTGAGCGCCCCTTCCAGGCGCTGTGCTGCGTCCTGGTCTACCTGTTCGTGCAGGTAGCCTCACTCCTGGCCGTGGCTGCCGCGGCCACCCCTCGCTTCTGGCCCTTGACTTTCGGGAGTATGGTGGTCTGGGGTGTTGCTGAGGACTGGTCCCCTGTCCCATCTCTGCCCAGAGTCTGCTCCATAAAAAGTGAGGTCTCTGTGTGGCTGTATATTTGAGGAGCCCTGTCGGCTGCCAGCGCAGAAGCGGGCCCTGGCCTCCCTGTGAGAGAAGCCTGAGGTGTCTTACAGGTCCACCCATGGCGCGCTTTGCTCACAATGGCCCAGCTCTGTAGAGTGTGAGCTGTCCTGTGCCCCCGTGTGGACGGTGGGGACCACAGACATGTGCTAGTGAGACCACCCTTGCTGCTGCTGCTCAGTCGCTTCAGTCGTGTCCAACGCTGTGCGACCCCATAGACGGCAGCCCACCAGGCTCCCCGTCCCTGGGATTCTCCAGGCAAGACCACCCTTAGTGAATTTCAGTTCTACTGTTTTGAGTAGACCTTTCCTTTATTTGCACCAGACTCAGCAAAGTATAAATCAGTAAATGATTGCAGGATTATTTAATGTTTAAATGAAAAATACATTTCTTCTGCTACTTTTACTAACGGTGTGTGCACGTATTACCAGTCAGTGCTCTCTTTCCCGTGCTTATGAGTCTGCAGGCGGCCGAGGTGGACACTGGGGGTCAGGAGCTGGTCGACGGCCAGCAGCTGAGTTTCCTCCTCCAGGAGAGTAAGCAGCTTTCTTCTCAGGAGTGTGTGAATACGTGGATCCTGATATTTGGAATTGGATATGCCCTTGGATAGCCTTGTGTTGCCACTCTTAGGACTGCATTTGGCATTTCTTTTCCGGCAGGAGAGAGAGGGCCTGGAGCCCACTTGTAGTCACTTGGCACAGCTCTGCTCTCTTGTCAGCTGTGCAAGTGACTGTTGGCGATGAAAATCCACTTCCAGAAGGAACAGACCCCAAATCACAGAAGAGCCACTTTACATCTCACGTACTTATATAAACCTGAGGCTAGACAAGTATCAGAAGGAAAATTTCCACTTTTACCTTCTTACTACTAGTAATTACCTGTTAAATGAAATCTTTTTAGTATAAGTCAGCATGAGGTAGACTCTTGTTGGTTGACTTAAAGGATACATTCAAATTGGAACTTTTAAAATAGAAAACAAATCAATGCATCAGTGTTATCCCTTAGATTAAAAGATACGATACTGTGTTGTTATCCATAAGGATAACTATTCTCTCTTTAGATTAATAAGGCTAAATAGTATACTTTTGTATGCTGCTGCTAAGTTGCTTCAGTCGTGTCCGACTCTGTGCAACCCCATAGACGGCAGCCCACCAGGCTCCGCCATCCCTGAGATTCTCCAGGCAAGAACCCTGGAGTGGATTGCCATTTCCTCCTAGTTAAGCTTAAATTAGGTGCCACACAGGATGAATGCATACTGTTTAGTGCACAGAGCATACAAAGAAACGAAGCCCTCATTTGCTGACTGTTGGGTCTTAACTCGGTTAGCTCATGTTTCACTTGGAGTCCAGCCTCCAAGTTAACATTGTTTATTAGAGGTTTATTTGAGAAACTTTTCTGAAAGGGTGATTTTGCATCATAGAAAGTTTACATATTTTTTACAATCATGGTAGAGCAAATACTTTATCATCATAATCTCCACTGCTGCTGCTAAGTCGCTTCAGTCTTATCCAACTCTGCAACCCCATAGATGGCAGCCCACCAGGCTTCCTTGTCCCTGGGATTCTCCAGGCAAGAACACTGGGTTGCCATTTCCTTCTCCAATACATAAAAGTGAAAAGTGAAAGTGAAGTTGCTCATCGTGTCTGACTCCTAGCGACCCCATGGACTGCAGCCTACCAGGCTCCTCCATCCATGGGATTTTCCAGGCAAGAGTACTGGAGTGGGTTGCATTGCCTTCCCTGATAATCTCCACTATGTGAAGTTTTAAAAAAAAATTGGTATTACTAAGAATCTTGTCTCCTCTGATATATTGTCAGTCAGTTCAGTTTAGTCGCTCAGTCCTGTCTGACTCTTTTCGACCCCCTGGACTGCAGCACGCCAGGCCTCTCTGTCCATCACCAACTCCTGGAGTTTACCCAAACCCATGTCCATTGAGTCGGTGATGCCATCCAACCATCTCATCCTCTGTCGCCCCCTTCTCCTCCTGCCTTCAATCTTTCCCAGCATCAGGGTCTTTTCAAATGAGTCAGCTTTTCACATCAGGTGGCCAAAGTATTGGAGTTTCAGCTTCGACATCAGTCCTTCCAGTGAACACTCAGGACTGATCTCCTTTAGGATGGACTGGTTGGATCTCCTTGCAGCCCAAGGGACTCTCAAGAGTCTTCTCCAACACCACAGTTCCAAAGCATCAGTCCTTTGGCACTCAGCTTTCTTTATGGTCCAACTCTCACATCCATACATCACTACAGGAAAAACCATAGCTTTGACTAGATGGACCTTTGTTAGCAAAGTAATGTCTGCTTTTTAATAAGCTGTCTAGGTTGGTCATAACTTTCCTGCCAAGGAGTAAGCATAGATTTGCTTATTGCAAAATGGTTGCAGAGTATGAAATCGATAAACTGAAAAAGTACGATAAACGTGTTTTTTTTTTTGGCTGCATTGTTGGCATACAGGATCTTAGCTCCCCAACTAGGGATCAAACCCATGTCCCCTGCGGATAGCACAGAGTCTTAACCGCTGGATTACCAAGGAAGTCCAAGAGTGATTCTTTTTTTGTAGCCTGGTTTTTTAAAATCAGCTTTCTGCAAAAGATGCTAATGGCAAGAAGTAGAACTAACTATATGCCAACAAACCTGTCTAAGAGAGAAGTGAGGGCTTGTGAGTTTAAATCCTTGGTCTTGCTTTTGTAGGTTGACATCTTTTTTCTTGGTCATGAGTGCTGAGCATGTGTAGATCTCTTGCTTTTTCTGCAACATAATTATAGCTTCATTTATACAAAGGCAACTTTGTATAAAGTTGGAGTAAAGGTGGAGATGATTGGTGATGGGGCCAGTGCAGCATTTGGTGGCTGAGCCCCTGACCCTGTGAGGAGGGCGTGGAGGTGCTGCTGTGGCCAGGCCCCGCCCGTCTGTGTGCTCCGCCCCCTCATTCCCAGGCTCTGTCTCTCTGTGTCCTTGTCTCTCCTTGCTTCTCACTCACACTTTGGTTGGACTTTTTGATTTCACAGAGGATGGGAGGAGATGCATACTTGGGGAATCCTGGTTTCTTATAAATGGGGATGCAAAGACACAGTTGGCGTCTGGGGCTCGCAAGCTCATGCTTGTCCCAGCTCTGATCACCCTAGCTCAGGCTAGCTGTGGGTGCTTTCTGTCTGCAAACCCCGCAGTTGTCAGCTCTGAAAATTTGTGTTAACCCTTGATGACCTACATTGCTCCAAGGCTCAGATTTGGCCATAGCTCAGGCTTCCCACAGGCATTCTGGAGCATTCTGCTTTGCTCATGAGTACCAGGCTCTGCTGCCCAGCCTGGCTCTGGTTGACATGGAGATTTATACACCAGGGACTGTGGATGGGGAGAGAAAAGACCCCGCCCACCTCTAAGGATGTCTCTTCTGTCCTTGGTGTGAGTGTGTGTGTATGAGAGTGTGTGTGGTCTGCTGCCCTAGGCGTGTGTGTGTGTGCATGTGTGTGTATGGTCATGTGTGTGTTCTGCTGCCTCAGGCATGAATGTGTGTGCTCTGCTGTCCTGGGTGTGTGTGTGTGTATGAGAGTGTATGTTCTCTGCTGTCCCAGGCGTGAGTGTGTGTGCTCTACTGTCCTGGGTGTGTGCATGTGTATGTATGCTCATGTGTGTGCTCTGCTGTCCTGGGTGTGTGTGTGTGTATGAGAGTGTGTATGCTCTGCTGCCTTAGGTGTTTGTGTGTGTATGCTCTACTGTCCTGGGTGTGTGCATGTGTGTGTATGGTCATGTGTATGTTCTGCTGCCCCAGGCGTGTGTGTGCACACACACATGTGCACATGCACTCTCCTGTGTTTTGCTGCCCTGAGCGTGTGTGTGCTTTGCCTCCCCCATTGTGTGTGTGTGTGTGTGTGCACGTGCATTCTTGGCTGTTCATGTGAGAGTGTATGTGTGCCTTGCTGCCCCAGGGAAGTATGTTTGCTTTGCTGCTCTGAGCATGCACACATGTATGTGTAAGCACACATGTGCTGTCTAGAGCCTGTGTGTGTGCTTTGCCACCCTGAGTGTGCATGTTTGTGTGTGTGCATGTGGGCACATGCTGTCCTGTGTGTGTATATGTGTGCACTTTGCATGCACATACACACGTGCATGTATCTATGTATGTACATACATGTGTACACGCACTGTGCTGTGTAGGTTTGTATTTTGCTGCCATGTGCACGCACACACGTGTGTGTGCATGTGCTGTCTGTGTGTGCACTTGCTGCCCTGAGCATGCACGCATGTATGTGTGTTGTGTGTATTGTGTGTGTACATGTGCATGGACTGCCCTCTGTGTTTTGTTGCCCTGAGTATGCACTCGTGGTATGGGTGCACATGTGCATGTGTGTATATTTGTGTGCATGTGCAGTATGTGCACACATGCTGTCCTGTGTGTGTGTGCACTTTGCTGCCCTGAGCATGCATGCATGTGTGTGTATATGTGCGTGGACATGTGTGTGTGTTTGCACATTGTCCTCTGTGTGCACATTGCCACCCTGAGCACTCATGCATGTATGTGTGTGTGTATGTGCATGCACTTTGCTGCCCTGGGTGTGTGCGTGAGTGTACATGTGCACACATTGGTGTGTGTGCTTTGCTGCTCTGAGCGTGTATGCATGTGTGTGTGTATGTACATTTGTACATGCACACATGCAGCCCTGTGTGCGTGTGCCCTTGGCTGCCGAGCGTGCATATGTGTATGTGTATGTGCACGCGCTGTCCTGTGCCTGTGTTCTCCCAGGGCTGATGCTGGCTCTCTCTCCATGCAGGTGGACACTCTCTGTCTGGAGGATTTGCACGCCTTCATTGCGCAGGCCCTGTGCCTCCAAGGAAAGTCCACCGTGGAGCTTGCAGACTTGCAGGTACTGGCGACTGTCACCACCCTGGGGATGGCCTGCCTGACCACAGGGGTGACATACCTGCCAGCATTCTGTAAATTTGGTTGGTGTTTCACAGGAAAGGTTCCATGACTTACTCATTTTGTAACTGGAAAGTCTGTCTTCTGATCCCCTTGACCCATTTGGCCCACCTCCTACCCCTCCCTCTGGCAACTGCTACTCTCTTCTTTGTATCTGTGAGTTTGTGGGGTTTTTCTTGTTTTTTGTTTTGTTTTCAAATTCCACATAGAAGTGAAAACATGTCATTTGTCTTTCTCTGACTTATTTCCCATAACATCATGCCCTCAATTCATATAGTCACAAATAACAAAGTTTTATTCTTTTTTCATGTTCGACTGTGTGTGTGTGTGTGCGTGCATGCGTGCGTGCACAGTGCACACACGCTCACTGAGCACGCTGAGGTTGGCCTGCTTGTCTTGGCTGCTGCAAACAGCACTGCAGTGGACGCAGGAGTGCAAATCTCCTCCAGGTGGTAGTTTCATTTTCTGCAGATAAATCCCAGGAGTGGAATTGCTGGATCGCATAGTATTTCCGTTTTTAATTTTTGAGAGCCTCCACACTGTTTTCCACAGTGACCTCACCGATTTATATTCCCACCAACATTGCATAAGGCTCCTCTTTTCTCCACATCCTCTCCAACATTTGTTAGTTCTTGTCATTTTGATGATGGCCATCTGACAGATCTGAGGTGATAGCTCACTGTGATTCTGATCTGCATTCCTTTGATGATTAGCAGTGTTGAACATCTTTTCGTTGGCTTGTTGGCCATCTCCATGTTTTCTTTGGAACAAGGTCTATTCAGGTCTTCTGCTGAATTTAAATCAGATTGTTCGGTTTTTTGGTTGTTGAGTTGTATGGTCTTTATGTATTTTGAATATTTACCCCTTATCAGACAAATGTTTTACAAATAATTTCTCCCATTCAGTGCATTTTCTTCTCATTTTGTTGATGGTTTCCTTTGCTGTGTAGAAGCCTTTTTTTTCCTTTTCTCCTTTTCATTTTTATGAGGTATGGTTGAGGTACAATATTATATAAGTTACAGGTCTACACCACAGTGATTCACAGTTTTAAAGGTTATACTCCATTTATAGTTTTTATAGTTACGTTAAAAGATTGGCTTTATTTCCTGTGTTGTACAATATATCCTTACAGCCTATTTATTTTTGTACATAGTAGTTCATATCTTTTTTTTTTTTTGGTATCTTTTAATCTGCAGAAGCATTTTAGCTTGAGGCACCCTCACTTGTTTCTTTTACAAACCCCATCTGATAGGTCGTGGTATATGTCCTGGGTTGGGCGGCTGGGCATCCCAAGACGCCATGCCCCACTCGCTCTGCTTGGGGGAGCCTGTGAATGCCCGTTCCCAAGCCGGCTAGGCAGCAAAGCCCGCACGACCAGCGTAGAGCCTCTTCCCAGCTCCAGGGCTGGAGGCAGAGCTTGCTGGCTGCCGGGTCCTGCTGCTCTGAGCTCAGAGCTCCATGTGCTCCTGCCCCTTCCTTCTGCTAAGACTCTTCACACCTGGGGTGGGTCTGAGGCATCTCAGGCTCTCCTGGGGGTGGGGCTTTTGAAACTCGGAGGTCAGAACTTGACAGGTTTGCCTTTCCCTGCCCCATGTGCTTACTGATGGCACCAAGTCTTAGGTAACTGAAGAGAGGGGAGGAGGGTGGGATTATGGTTAGTGCTTCTGGTTTGATCTTACTATGTCTCTTGTAAGGGTTTGCCTTTTGCCATTCTTTGAGTCCTGGGTCCTTTCTACAACTCTCTACTTGTAACCCTAATGGTAGATCTCATGGGGGTCGTGGCCTGGACCACCCTTCCTTCTGACTGGGGCACGTGTGGCTGGAAGAGCTGCCTGGGATGAGGTGATGGAGGAGATGAGCCCCGCTCTGAAGCCCTAAGGTGCTGTGTGTGTTCAGGCGACTGAGTCAGAGCCGGGCTGAGGAGATGGTCGGGACTGCGGGCTTTGCGCCACAGGAGGTGCGTGGGCTTTGCTACTCCCAGAGGCACTTCCTCTTTCATGTAGCTTTTCGTGAGGAAGACACTTGGCTTCAGGCCAAGCTGCACGCTCTCTTCTTTCCAGTGTTCCTGGGTTCTTTCTATAAGCTGGCAGACACTCCAGTGGAAGTTGTTTTTCCTGTTTATTATCCACGGTCCTCCATTCTGAACCTCAGACGAGGGTCAGGACTAAGTTGGAAGTCACGTGTGTGTTCAGAGGCTGCCTCCTCAGTGTCCTGTGCCATGAGGCTGCAGGTAAGACAGTTACAGTTGGAAGGCCTGTCAGCCCTGGTAGACCCAGCTCGCCTGAGGAGCCATTGACTTTGGCTGGAGGGAGATTTTGCTGCTGCGCGTGGTGAGCTCAGAAAACTTGCAGTTGTTTCCGCTGGGACTGTGGTCTTCTAGTGATCTTTCAGGGTGCAGCAGCCGGCCCGGTCCTGGGACAGGCAGACCTTGCCAGTGTGTCTCTTACTTCATTTTACCCTCTCCTCCTTTTGTTCCTCGAGAGTATCCATTTAAATTCTAGGAGTGTATCTCAACACAGTTTGCATTTACCTGGCTTAAAAGTGAAAGCGCGAAAGTGACCTTGGTGGGAATGGGCCGCGCAGAGGCAAGCTGGGTTTTGTTTTGCTCGCCAGGGGCAGGAGCTGCGTGACAAGCACTCGCCCGCCCAGGCCTCGGCGTTCTCACCGCAGGGCCGGCCCTTCACGGAGGGGCCATGCTCGCCAGGCCCAGCCCTGCCCTGGCGCCTTGTGAGGAGGAAGAGACTTCTGGATGCACTCCTGCTGGGCTCCTTGTTAAACCAAACCTCGATCTGATTTCTTTTTCCCCCTGAGACAGGATCAGAAGATGGTAGGTTTCCCCACACAGCCTTCACATGTCACTTATTTACATGTGAACCCAACAGCTATTTTTAAAGTACCCACTGTGGGGCACTCCTCCTGCAGTGAGCTGGCTGACACGTTTGCCCCATCGTGTTCTCATAGGCTTGTGTGTCAGACAGACGTGGCGATTCACTCTCCACTCACAGTCAGTGGCTCAGGGCCCACCACGTCATGTCCAGGCCCTCGACACAGACGTGGGCTCTGCTCCCCCGGCTCCCATCTTCCCTACGAGCCCGTCTCCTGAGTGCTCACACACCTGCCTGTTGGCCCGCAGCTCTCCCTGTCCTGAGGATGCGAGCTAGGCCGTGGCTGTGTGGCTGGAGTTCAGGTGCTGCCACTGGCCCCGCCGCGCCAGGCCGCCGCCTCCCACTGTGGATGCCGCTTCTCACCGTGTCACATCCCATTTCATGCAGGGGGTGGCACCGGACATGGATGGGAGGCCTGGAAGTCTAAGCTGGGGAGCTGCTGGGCTCCAGGAGAATACCAGTGTTTGATTCTAGCCAGGAGTATTTTCTAGCCCATGTGCCCCCTGTTGAGGACAGAGCGTCTGAGGGTCTGAGTGTGACTCACACGCTCAGGTGGGCATGTGCCAGACAGTGCCCTTCAGCAAATAAAAGCTTTCTTTGGAGAATGAAAAGTATAAGGAGAAGGGACAAGCACAACATGAGAAACCTCCAGGGGAGGAGCTCGGTGGCTGCATGGCCTCTGCCCTCGGAAGCTGTGGGACCCTGTCCAGTCCAGAGGGCTGGGAGCAGCCGCTGCTCCTCATGTGCCTGCCGGTAGGTTCAGGCCTCTTCTGACTCACGTGGGACGGCCGTGCCAAACCACAGCCACAGAGAACTTCGGTGTAGAACCGCTAACGTCTAGCTGGCCTTTCAGACCAAGGAGACTCAAGAGTGTGCTCTCGCTCTGCTGTCTGGTGAGCGGTGGCATGTCTGCAGTACTCTCCTCGCCCTGGCTGGGTTTCCACCTGCTTTTAAGACAGTCGCTCTGCTGAAGCAGTGCCTGAAACGGCTGACTTAGGGGCTTCAGCTTCAGTGTATGCGTAACTGCTAGGGTGCCGCAGGTGTGAACACCACCGCAGGATGGGGTGTTCACTGCTCAGTATTCACCCTGAGGCTTTGCAGCAGTAGCGCTGGCTCTTCTGGTTTCTGCGTCCATCACCTCGGCAGGAAGTGCTCAGGAAGCAGCTCCTTCCTGTCTTCATTCCAGAGCATGAAGACGTGCTTAACTCCTGTTTCTGAAACATGGGTCACACCCTCTTATCATTTTGTTGGTGAAGCCTTACCTCAGCCGCATGGAATTAGCCCATGCTCACCAGCGACTTACTCTGGATTGAGGGCCAGGCTTCTGCCACACTGACTTGTCCCCAAATCCTGGTTCTTTTGGGAAGAAGAGTTGCTGTGTGACTCTCCCATTTGCCAGAAGAGGCCCTCAAGCCTCATATTTTCATTCTGCTCTTTTGACACAAACAAGTATTTACTTTTTGAATACACGCTTAGTTTAACATTTGAAAACCAGTGTGATTGCCTTCATTAGCACCGTGCATGTTGTAGAGAATTCAGTTACTGTTTGTGGTGAACAGTCTCAGCAGACTAGGACTAGAAGAGAGTTTTCTTAATCTAAGAAAGAGTGTCTACAACAAAAATCAGACTTTATAGTAAAATAGTGGAAGTTTTTCCACTATGCTGTGCATGAGTCAGGGGTGCCTTCTTTCACCAACTTCCCTTACACTGAAAGAATAGATTAAAACTGTCATTATTAACAGGTGGTGTGATTGTGTTTACGGAAATCCAAATCTATAGAGCGACGATTAGACTCACTACACAAACTTATCAGGGGCTAGTGCAGACTTGACACGCATAATTCAGGTGTATTCTGCAAAAACAACCAAAGATGGCCACCACATTTGCTGTGTTTACTCTTAACATGAAAGGAAAAAGCAGAACATTTAGGAAAAGCAGCAGTTGGACAGAAACCCACTCTGAGAGCCATAAAGCTGTGCTGACAGAATGCACTGCTGGGTGGGAACAGTGCCCAGGTCCAGCCCTGGTGGATCCAGGGTAATTTGAAGGGGAGACGGAGTAGGTGTCCTAGGAAAAAACTTATTTAATTACAGATATAGAGAGAAATTAGAAACGGATAGTGTGGTAGGAAATATTAGTGGAGAAAAAGAGGCTGAATAACCTGGTTTATGTGGAATACCAATCACCACCTACGTAGGCCACAGGCGTCTTTCCATTCTCCCGAAGGAGAGGAGGCACTGAGGCCTCCCCGGTCTGATCTTAGAAGCCCAGGCAGAATTAGCAGGCTTGGTGAGTATCCACGTACCAGATGGGAATTCAGCCAGAAGGGGAAAGAACGACACGGGGNTCAGTCTTTCCAGAAACTGATCCGATTTCTTTATTTTTCAGGTTTGTTTATATACCTTTTGTTATACATAGGGATGAATACAGAGTCATGCGGGGGTCAGCAGACCTGACTCTTGTCACAATCAGGTGCTTCATATAAAATCATATAAAGGTCTTATGGGGTTTTACATCATCTTCTGGCCACGAGGCCTGCTGACATTTTATGGCCCTTTCTGATAACGGTCAGTTAACCAGAAAACTTATTTTTCCCAGGGATGATTTTTTCTTAAACCAGGCGCCACCCTCCAAATAAAGTTGCATTCCTATAGAGTGAGGGTATAGTGGATTACAATCAAGAAAGGAATTTACTTAACCTAAGGTTAACATGATTAATCTTAAAGGTTAATACTTATTTCTCCTATATCCTAGTTATATTTATTATAAGGGCAGGGAATATGGAGATTTAGCAGCAAACATCAGCCCAACACATGAAAACCTTTCACCAGTATTCCCTTTAAGATCTATTTAGTCTTAAGATAGTGATAAAGTTACATTTTTGCATAGCAAGGACACAGTGATTTATAACAAAGTACAGTGATCTATAACAGAGAAAATTCATTAACTCAAAAAGTCTAGTATTGCTAACATCAAAAACTGCTGTATTTCCTTCTCTTTATTACAAATACATTGATTAATATATTCCCAGGTGCCTAAGGATGTGGAGGCCTGGTGGCAATCATTGACTCAACAATGAGAAAAGCCCTATGCTAATACTCCAAACTCTCTGTGCCGTTTATGGTTGAGAGTCTGTCAGCAGAGAGGTTTGACCTGAGACACCCTTGTCACACCCAGGGCAGGGAATTAGCAGTAATTATTGGCACGACAAATGCAAAAACCCTTCGGTTCAGTAGCTTAGTCGTGTCCGACTCTGCGACCCCATGAATCGCAGCACGCCGGGCCTCCCTGTCCATCACCATCTCCCGGAGTTCACTCAGACTCACGTCCATCGAGTCCGTGATACCATCCAGCCATCTCATCCTCAGTCGCCCCCTTCTCCTCCTGCCCCCAATCTCCCCCAGTATCAGAGTCTGTTCC
>SJYF01001220.1:5024872-5038966 GCA_006410515.1 Procapra przewalskii
ATGTTCATTTAATGCTTAAGTAAAGCCATTGAGTTGATAAAATCTTTACTACATTTGGAAAACCAGTGCAGTGATTTTTTTTTTTGTAATTTTGGTGGTGGTATATTATCTCTGCATTTAAATCTTTTGATGAAGGTTCCATATATCATTTTTAAAATGAAAATAAAAGTATTATTATTCATAATGAAATGTAATTTCACTTTTTAAAAATTATTTGGAAGACATTTTACCATCCAACATATTGGGATCTTTGTGAAGAAAAAGGATGTTAAATTTTGTCAGATGCCTTTTCTGCATCTATTGAGATAATCATATAATTTATTTTCATTTTGTTATTGTGGTATATCACATTGATTTGGGAATGTTGAACCATCCTTGCATCCCTGGGATAAGTTCCAGGTGCTCAAGGTGTACAGTCTTTTTAATGTACTGTTGAATTCAGTTCGCTAATATTAAGTTGATGGAAAAAGTAACTGTGGTTTTGGACCGTGAATTTTAAATCATTATAACTAGGCTCAAACACATCTTAATTAATCAAAATAGGAGCCATTATAATCAATACATTTCTACCAGTGAGAAACAAGCTTACTTCTGTAGCATAAAAATCCATGCTTTGGGATTTGACGAACTCTTGGAAAGCATTTTCTGCCTCCTCCTGGCTGTGGAAGTGTTGCCTCTGGGAAACAGGGTTGAGATGCGTGAGGAAGTGGTCGTTGGCTGGCACCCGCCTGCTGTAACCATGGCGGGAGAGCAAAGCTTCATAACCCGGTCCTTCCAACTTTGAAGTGGTGGCTGTGCAATGTGCAGCTGGCTGTTGTCGTGGAGAAGAATTGGGCCCTCGTGCTGACCAGTGTGGGCTGCGGGTGTTGCAGTTTCTGGTGCATCTCATCAATTTGCTGAGCGTGCTTCTCAGATATAATGGTTTTAGCGGGATTCAGAAAACTGTAGTGGATCAGACCAGCAGCAGACCACCATGGTAGATGCTGACCACAGTTACCATGACCTTTTTTTGGTGCAAGTTTGGCTTTGGGAAGCACATCACCAGTTGTGGTATAAAATCTACTTTTCATCACATGTCACAATCCAACCAAGAAATGGTTCATTGTTGTACAGAATAAGAGAAGATGACACTTCAAAATGACGATTTTTTTATTTTTGGTCAGCTCAAGAGGCACCCATTTATTGTGTTTTTGGCCATCCCTGTTTGCTTAATGCCAAATGACTGGAATGGGCGATGTTGAGTCCTTCAGCAACTGCTCATGTAGTTGTAAGAAGGTCGCCTTCAGTGGTGGCTTTCAGCTGGTCATGGTCGACTCCCAGTGGCCGGCCCCCTGTGCTCCTCATCTTCAGGGTTCTTGTCTCCTTCGCACAACTTCTTGCACCACCACTGCACTGCCCATTCCATAGAGCTGCAAAGCGTTGGACATGACTGTGTGACTGAGCACACACACATGCTTTGCAGAGGATGTTTGCATCAGTAGTCATTAGGGATATTGGCCTCTGATTTTCTTTTCTTGTGGTATCCTTGGCTGTTTTCAGTATTAGCGTGATGCTATCCTTGTAAAATGAGATTGGAAGTATTCCTTTCTCTTCAGTTTTTTGAAAAAGTCCAAGAAGGATTAACATTAATTCTTTTTTAAAATGTTTAATAGAATTCACCAGTGAAGCCATCTGGACCTGAGCTTTTGTTGGAATGCTTTTAGTTATTGACTCATTGGTCTGTTCTGATTGTCTGTCTCATTGTGATTCAGTCTTGGTAAGCTGGGGCTTCCCCGGTGGTGCTAGTGTTAAAGAACCGGCCTGCCAATGCAGGAGACATAAGAGACGTGCGTTCGATCCCTGGGTCTGGAAGATCCCCTGGAGGAGGACATGGAAACCCACTCTGGTATTGTCCTAGAGAATCCCGTAGACAGAGGAGCCTGGCAGGCTACAGTCCATGGGGTTGCGCAGAGTCGGACAAGACTGAAGCAGTGCATGCACACTCTCTGCTGTCTTTGGACTTGGTATGCTCTTTGCCTAGTCCTTTCAAATGTGACGTTACATGGTCTGAGATCTTTCTTTTTTAATATACGGATTTATTGCTAAAAACTTCACTCTTAGAACTGCTTTTATTGCATTAAGTTTTTATATGTTGTATTTCCATTTTTGCTTGCCTGAAGATACACTGTGATTTTCCTTTTGATTTCTTCCTTGACTTATTGCTTGGTCAAGAATGTGTTAATTTCCACAGATTTGTGAATTTTCCAGTTTTCCTCCTCTTATTGATTTCTAGTTTCCTAGCATTGTTATCCTTGGGCAAATTCCAGGAGCTAGTGAGGGATAGGGAAGCCTGGTGTGCTACAGTCCATGGAATTACGAAGAGTCGGACATGATTTAGTGACTGAGCAACAACAGCCATTGATATCAGAAAATACACTTAATGTAACATTAGCCTTAAATTTTTAAGATTTGTTTTGTGGACTGACATATCAGTCCTAGAGAATATTATGTTGTTTTTACCTAAGAAGACTGTATATTCTGCTGTTGGATGGAAATGTGCTACATATGTCTGTTAAGCCCACTTGATATAAAACAGTTCAAGTTCAGTGTTTATTGATTTTCTTTTAGGATGATTCTACTACCTATTGTTAAAAGCAATTATTATTGTCAGTACTAATGTTATGATATTATTACATTGCTATCTGTCTCTCTCTTTAGTTTTAATATTTTAGTTTTAACTTATTTTAGTTTTAATATTTTCCTTATATATTTACATTTATACTTTTATATTTATTTATATATGTCCATTTTAACATCCTTTTATGATAGAAACTTTCAACAAAGTAAGTATAAAAAGAATGTACCTCAACATAATAAAGGCCGTATATGACAAACCCACAGCTAACATCATACATAATGGTGAATGGTTGAAGGCTTTTCCTCTAAGACCAGGAATGTGACGAGGGTGCCCACTGTCACTATTTCTCTGCAACATAGTACTTTCTAGCCAGAGTAGCTAGGCAAGAAAAATAAAGAAAAGACATCTACATTGGAAAGGAAGAAGTAAAACCTGTTTGCAGATGTCATGATCTCATACATAGAGAACCATTGTGGGAGACAAAGTCAGCATGCAAAGAACAGTTGGGTTTCTGTACACTGACAACAGAGTTGGACCATAAAGAACGTTGAGTGCCAAGTAATTGATGCTTTCAAATTATGGTGCTGGAGAAGACTTGAAAGAGTATTTCGGACTGCATGGAGATCCAACCAGTCCATCCTAAAGGAAATCAGCCCTGAGTATTCATTGGAAGGACTGATGCTGGAACTGAAGCTTCAGTACTTTGGCCACCTGATGTGAAGAACTGACTTATTGGAAAAGACCCTCATGATTGGAAAGATTGAAGACAAAAGGAGAAGGGGCAGCAGAGAATAAAATGGTTGAAAGCATCAGTGACTCAACGAGCAAATTTGCACAAACTCTGGGAGATAGTGGAGGAGGACAGAGGAGCCTGATGTGCCGCAGTCCATGGGGTTGCAAAGAGTTGGACACAACTAATCAACTGAACAACAACAGTGGAGTATCAAAAAAAGAAGAAAACAATTCCATTTATAATAGCATCAAAAAAATGAAGTACTTAGAAGTAAGTCTAACCAAGAGGTAGCAGATCCGTTCACTGAAACTTGCAAAACAGTGATGAAGCAATTGGAGAGGACACAGACAAGTGGAAGATGGCCCGTGTTCATGCATCAGAAGAACTAATAGTGTCAGAATGCCCATTCTTCCCTGGGTGATTTACAGACTCAATACAGTCTCTACCAAAATTCCACTGGCATTTTACAGAAATAGAACAAACAATCCTAAAATTTGCATGGAACCACAAATAGCCAAAGCAATATTGAGAAATGAGAATAAAGCTTGGAGGGTCACATTTCCTGATTCCAAACTATATTACACAGTAAAGTAACCAAAAGCTGACATATAGAAAGTAGAACAGAATAAAAAGCCCCCCAATAAATCCTCATACATGATCAACTAATCTTCCACGAGGTCTCCAGGAAGTCTCATCAATAAATGAAGTTGGGAGAACTGGATAGTCACGTAACAATGAAGTTGGACCCTTACAGCATACACAGAAGTCAATTCAAAATGGATTGAAGACTTAAGCAACCTAAAGTTCTGAAATTCATAGAAGAAAATGTAGGTAATAACCTGGACATTCATCTTGGCAGTAATTTTTTTCTTTTGGATATGACACCAAAAAGCACAGGCAGCAAAAGTAAAAATAAACAAGTGGAAGTACATCAAACTAAAGCAGAAGGAGTAATGAAAAAAATGAGAAGCCAGCCTCCAGAACAGTTTAGAGCATTTGCAAACCATACCTAATAAAGTGGTGATATCCAGAATATATAAGGAACTCATAACTCATTAGCAAGAAAGCAGATAGTTGAAAAAATGGACAAAGGAATTGAGTAGACTGTTATCAAAAGAAGACATACAAATGGACAGCAGGTATATGAAAAGATGTTCAGTATTATTGATATCAGGAATATGCAGAGCAAATCCACAATGAGATAGCACCTTAAAACTGTCGGAATGGCTCTCATCAAAAAGACGAGACGACAAAGGTCAGTGAAGATGTAGAGAGAAAGGAACCCTTGTATACTGTTGCGAATGTGAAATGGCACAGCTACTGTGGGAAACAGTATAGAGGTTTCCTCAAAAAATTAAAAATAGAGCGACCATATGATCCAGCAGTCCCAATGCTGCTATTCATATCCAAAGGAAACTAAATCAGTATCGCAAAGAGACATCTGCATTCCAGTGCTCATTTCCACACTGTTCACAAGAACTAGGCTGTGGAAATAACCTAATCGTCCTTTATTCACTCATTTGATGAATTAATAAAGAAATTATGGTGTATATATATGAAAGAAATATTATCCAGTTTTTTTTTAAGAAAGTTTTATTTGCAGCAGTGTTGATAAACTTGTAGGTCATTATGCTAAGTGAAATAAGCCAAACACAAAAAGACAAATACTATATGATACCACTTACATGTAGAATCTAAAAAAGTTGAACTTGTAAAGAGAATAGAGTGGTGGTTGCCAGGGGCTGGAAGGTTGGGGAAATGGGAAGATATGTGTCAAAATGAACAAACTTTCAGTTATGAGATGAATAAGTTCCTGGGATGTGATGTGTAGCATGGCAACTGTGTTGATAATAATATAATATATACTTGAAGTTTGCTAATAGAACGTTCTCACTCCCCCCCCCATACACACACAAATGATAACTATGTGAAGTGATGGTTCAGCACGCAGACACATGCATGGCGCACGTGCAGACACATAAGCACACACACGTGCACGGCACACAGGCAGCACACGCACGGCACACGTGCAGCGCGCAGACACATAAGCACACAGACGTGCACAAGCAGGGGCTTGTTTGGGCCTCTGCAGCATGGCAGCTGGATACCAAGGCAAGTGCCTCTCGAGCTGAAGAACCAGCCAGAAGCCACGCCACCTTTTATGACCTAGCAAGTCATGCTTTTCTGCCATGTTCTGTCATAAGGTAGCCAGAAAGGCGTCCAGCTTCAGGTGGAGATGAAGTAGACTTTTCCTCTCAGTGGGGAAGGAGTGGGGCTCTGGAAGAGCGCAGGAGACAGGAGTAAGGCTGTGACCACTTGTGGAAACTGTCTCCTGAACAGAGTGTTCCCCCCACCCCCCACAAAAACCACAACCTTCAGCTCTCGCGCCATCTACCCCCACCAGGCTTCCTGCTGTCCTTTAGATTCTCCAGATGGGAGCTCCTGGCTCAGTCTTCCCAGCACGCCTCTTGGGATGATTTGAACAGCCTTGACTTGATGGTCCCTCGCGCTCCCTTTCTGTGGCCTTCGCCAGCCCTGCCGTGCGCTCAGAGCTCATTGGCCTCAAGGAATTTGGCCCTGGGCCCTACCAGCCACATGGTCTCCCAGGCCTCTCTGCTTAGCTCCCCGCACTCCCTGATCCCAGGCACAGGTGACAGCTCTGCTTGCTGTACATTTTTTACACACACACCCGCTTTGAAGGGCAAGTACATTTTTATTGAGGAAATAAAAATCAAAATGACTTTTAGAAATGATGAAAGAGACTCAGAGGTATAGAACGGACTTTTGGCCTTTGAGGGAGAGGGAGAGGGTGGGATGATTTGGGAGGATGGCATTGAAACATGTATACTACCATATAAGAAACGAAGCGCCAGTCTATGTTCATACAGGATACAGGATGCTTGGGGCTGGTGCACGGGATGATCCAGGGAGATGGTATGGGGTGGGAGGTGGGAGGGGGCTTCGGCATTGGGAGAGCGTGTACACTTGTGGCTGATTCATGTCGATGTATGGCAAAACCAACACAGTATTGTAACGTAGAATAAAGTATTAAAATGGTGAAAGTAGTACATTCCACAGTTCATGGGAGGAGAGTGATGGCAGGGAAGATGTGGAATAGGAGGGTGCAGGTGTGCGTCTGTCCACCTGGACACGCAGACACATGCACAGCACATGCACAGATGTGTGCAGTACACACAGACACCTGCATACCACACACACAGGTGTGTAGCACATGCAGACGTGCAGATGTGCAGAGCATGTGTACAGACCAGCACATGCAGACGTGCCTAGCACATGCATACATGCAACACACAGAGAAACATGCACAGCACATGCACAGACACGTGCAGCAGACACACATGTGCAGCGCATGTGCAGACACACAGATGTGCACAGCACATGCAGACACGTGCAGCAGACACGCAGCTCACACCCTCGGGTGTGATGCTCCCCAAGGAGGAGCTGCAGCTTACTCACCCTCCTGCCCCGCCCACCCCCTGCATGCCCAGGCCCTCCCGCTTAGGAGCCATCAGGTCCTGGGAGGAAGGGCCGGCAGCCCCAGAAAATGCAGGTGCCAGGGAGGCTCACTTGGCTTGTGGTCCAGGCAGTCCAGTCAACACTTGCCTCTTAAGTGGAAAAAGGTGATTTCCTGTGCCAATTTATTGTTCTAACGTTATTTGAATACTTGCAGACACACATTAGACTCCTTAAGCTCAGCAGCTCTTTCTTCATACAGCTTTCTGTCTGAGGCGTCCTGTGTGTGGAAGGGAACTAAACCACAAAGCAGCCAGTGTCACGGCCTTAGCAGCTCCCTGTGGGCCGTGCTCAGAGGCGGGCTTTGATGGGATGGCGTGGTCAGCCCCATGCAGGGGCTGCACTGGGGCATCAGGGCCTTACAGGGAGCAAGGCTTGGCCATAGTACCCGGACGGGGGCTGGGCTGGCCCCGCCCAGAGGCCGCGCACCTTGCGGCTGGGGTGCGGGGCCATCCTCACTTCGTCCCCTCAGCACCAGGGCTACAGCCTTGCCGCTGCTTCCTTGAGCTGGAGTGCTTAGGGCCTGGGTTTCAGAAGGGCTCCTGCTGGAGCTGTGCAGCAGAAGCCTCTGCGGCAGGTGCGTGTGGAATCCGAGGGGCGGGGGCGCTGCGTCTGTCTCAGTAAGTGTGTATTTCTAAAGTGCTCATCGTGGTGCTGCCCCTCAGTCATGTCTTGATTCTTTGTGACCCCATGTAACCCGCTAGGCCTCCCTGTCCATGGGATTCTCCAGGCAAGAATTCTGGAGTGGGTTGCCGTTTCCTCTTCCAGGGGATCTTCCTGACCCTAGAATCCAACCACGTCTCTTCACCTTCTGCGCTGCAGGTGGATTCTTTCACTGCTGAGCCACCAGAGAAACCCAAGGACTCATTATTTAATAAATCTGATTTCAGGTTTCAAAACCAAAACTTGGTTATGTTCATTTTTTTCCCATTCTTTGAACTTCTTATTTAAAGCTCTTCCAGGCCTCTGTCACTACTTAGGAAGAAAAATAAGTAGGAACCAATATTTCCTGGTTCACAGAAAAAAGAAAAGAAAGAAAAAAAATTGCAAAAGGAAAACAAAGCACACATGAGGTGAGTCTGTGTTTCATCTGCGGTGCCGAAGCTTCAGCAGGCAATGTGCAGGTGGCCAGGCGCCCTCATCAGGTCCTCAGCATCAGCGTGGCTTGGCGCCAGGTGGAGTCCTCACCCAGCCCATCCCTCTGGCCTGGGGACAAGCAGGCTTGAGGCCATGAAGACTGTGATGTCAGATGAGGAACTGCATCCCTGGGAAAGCTGCAGCTCCGAGTGGGCAGAGGACCCGGCCTGCCTGCCAGGTGTGTTTGGGGGCCCGGCAGTGACCTCTTCCTGTTTGATGCCAACATGACCCACAGCCAAGCTGGCTGCCTCGTCGTTATTCTGGCAGAAGCTGACTCGTTTTTTCTTCCATGGCTTTGTCTCCCAAACGTTCCAGGAGCCCTTTGGCAAGCATTAAGGGCTGGAGGCTGGCCCTGCAGAGTTGGTCCTGTCACATGAAGGTGGCACAGCCTAGTGGCAACGTTCCCCCACGTGAGCCACCCGCCCGAGGAGGCCCTGCCTCAGAACAGTGACTCACAGCTGCTGGTGACGCTCCAGACAGTAATTCGTGCCTTGTCCCCAGGGCCCAGGCCAGGCCAAGCAGCTTCCAGCTAAGCCTGCCTCCTGTGGAAACAGTCCTGGTCTGCAGGAGGTGTATAGTTCTCAGTGAGAAATCAGATAGCGAAAACCAGCTTTATTAGCGGTTAGATGAAAAAATTACCTTGAGCCTTCTCTGTTGGGCAAGTCATCTGTTCTAAAAAGGAGAAGCAGCCACTTCTGCCAACCAGATTGGTCTCCATGTTCATGGTTCCTGGAAAGCTTCTCTCCTGGAGATCTAGGTCACAGGCCCACCAGACGCAGGGTGGCCATGAGGGGCCCACGTGCCAGTGCTGACCACCAACCTCCGCGGACGGCAGCTTGGAGCCCACCTCTGCCTGGAGATGGGAGCTGGAGGCAAGGGGTCGTGAGGGGAAGGGGTGGGCCCCCGGCCGCAGCCTCACACGCAGGCCCTGGTCTCCACTAGATCCACTGAATTTAGTAAAACTCAGTCCAGTAAGGTCTGCCATTGGCTTTCTCACTGGCTGTTGTCTTCTAAACCTGAGCTCTTTGAGGCACATCTAGTATCGAGAGTGAGACACTGTCCAAGACCCGTTTCTTAGTTTGATTCATCCTGTCAGCCCTCTGTGTTAGCAGCTGACTCATGTTTGTGTAAAATGGCATGACATATACTCTCTTTTTCTGATCTGTGTAGTTGTTAAAATACAGGAAAAGCAGATAATTTGATTAATTTAGGCCACCAATCTGTCTGTTGAATCAAGCCACAGCCCTTAACTTCAGATCCAAGTGAAGATAAAAGCCTTTCAATTGTGAAGAGATATTGAGACAGTCTGAGCCACTAAACTGCGTCCGGTGTGACCCCAACCTTCCTGTCCCCGGTGCAGCGTGGGGACAGGTCACGTGTGCTCAGGGGAGGGGAGTGCACGTTCGCCTCCAAAGAAGGGAATTCTTTATAAGCTTTGGCGTTAGCCCCAAAACAAGGTGCCTCTGAGAAGACAGCACTGCAGTGCTGAAGGGGCTGTGACTCAGCAGCATTTGTTACACCCTAAGGACAATCACCAACTTAAGGGTACAGAATTTTATTTCATCCTGAAAAGTCTTCCCCGAAGAGTCATACCCTTTTTTACCCCTCAGAAGTCCTTCTCTTCTTTGCTCTTTTCTGATATTCTAGGTTTCAGCATACTTCCTTCTGAAAATTGGACATTTCCAAGTCTTAAAGCTGATTTAAAGTTGTTTTTATCCAGGCTGGTGTGTAGTGAGGTTCAGTCTTTGACTCTCATGAACGTGCTCTCAGCACATTATAAAGAGCTGGCTGTCAGTGTTTCTGAGCTTGTGTGGACAGGTGTCAGGAATGTCCTTATGTTCGGATACTGACAGCTTTCTCATACACGGAGTAGCAGCTGTCGTCGCGGTGGGCCCCCAGGTTTGCTGGATCCCAGCAAGTGCATGGAGATCATGGAAAACATGCCTCTCATCCCCTGAGGGACAGTTCTTGCTGGTCTTAGGCCCCTTTACATCTGGAAACTGTGGAGGACTCTCAGTTACTGTATTAGAAATTTAAAATGATAAAAAGTTTAAATGTGTATTTGTTAATTCATTTAAAAATAACAATACACCAACTACATGAGAACATTTCTTCATTCCCAGTGGAGCCCCTGCATTGCCCCCAAGGCTAGAAGAGCAGCGGCCGCCCTTTTGCAGGCGCACTTAGTGTCCGGGCTTAGGAAGGACGGCCGCCTGTCTGCAGGAGCGCGCTGCTCTCTGAGGGGAGGGCCAGCCACAGGCCTGTGGTTCAAGGGCAGGTGGCCCTCGTGGCCTCTTCAGAGACGTGTGGACGCTCTTCCTGGAAACGACCCCAAACTCTGCAGGTGGGAATTCTCTGAAGGCAGCTGCCGTGGAACCCAAACCCCCTCAGTGACCTCGGCGAGTGCGTGTGATAGCTGCAGGTCTACCCTGCCCTCTGGGTGCACAGGTGTGTGACCTGCTTGGTCACGTAGAAAACATGGCTTGCTGAGTCCTGCAGCTCCAAACACCAGCGTGCTCCCTCACGAGAGACACCAGCCGCGTTGTCAGCAGCCCCATTGGAGGTCTCTTCTGTGTAGACAACCTCCAGCAGCTGTGGCTCTCACAGGACTCCCAACTCTGTTTTTTGCTTGAAACCTCAAATTTCATCGTTGGCAACAAAACTGTTTTTGCATTGCTTTCCTGGAACGACAACTTCAGCACCTCCAGAGATGGAGTGTGGAAAGAGTTGTAGGGTATGAATTGTAACAAAAGGTCCAGAAACTCAGGCAGGGCAGCCTGGAGGAGGCTGGATGGAGGGATCGGAGCCCCAGGGCGCAGGACCACGGCGGGGCGGGGTGAGGGGGGCCACGTGCATGGTGCAGCCATTCTGTGGGCAGACACGCAGACACACCGACATGACATTTGTGTGGGAGACTCTTTCTCCCGGGTCCAGGTAAGACTTGACTCTCCTCCTGTCTGTGCAAAGCTGCTTCTGAGCCAGGTAGTCTAAGGGAACCGACTTGGGGCTCAGGACGTGTTCAGAGTAAGTGGAACAGAAGAATGTGTGGTGTGTTCTGCTTCCGGGGTACCTTTGGGAAGGGTGGCTGCTGACACCTGGCCTTGGAGCCCTGACGCTTCAGACCTGGGCACCCCAGCTGTCTAGAGTTTCTCAGGAGAGCTGAGTCTTAGAAATGCTGTCTGAGAAGCAAAGGTGTTGGAGCCCCTTGAGGTGGGGCCGCTGGGGTCAGGTTTTATCTCCGCTCGCCCTGCAGGTGCTGGGGCCACCAGGAGTTTCCAGGGGACTTGCCTCTGAGCCTGGCCCGGGGCTGTGCGTCCCCTCTGCACGCGAGGCTCGTCAGCCACCGGGCAGACTCGGCAGGGCCTGTAGGAGTTGGTGGCTCTGCCAGAGGCCGTGTCTGCAGAGGCCGCGTGCTGCTGTGGGGCCGCTGTGTGGGGTTGGCTCTTTGCCTGCAGCCCCGACATGCCCACGCCGCGTGAGTCCACCCCATGGCCTGGGGTCAGAGCCCCTGCGGCCTGACTTCTGTGGACGGAAAGCATCAGAACTGAGGGCAAGGGAGGGCCAAGCAGTTCACTGCGGAGGAGACAGAAGGCATCCTGAAGCCTTGCCAGCAGCGACCTCAACCACAGGAGCCAAGGAAGGAAGTGGGACGTGAACTCTGGTCTGGTCTCAGAAGGTGACCGTCCTGTGCCACGGTTTCCTCTGTCTCGTGGTCACGTCGAGTTGGAGCAAATGCAGCCCAAGCTCAGGGGCCTTTGATGGCTGTGAAATGGGTCAGGTCACGTGAGAGATCCAGGGCAGCTGATTCAGAACCACTCTGACTTCAGACTTTTATGCAGCTAAGTTTGTTGATAAAAAAGCAGATCAGCCGCGACAGCCCAGCCCTTAGATCCATCTGGTTTTGCTGCCCTGCATGGGCCTCACTTCTGCTTGGAGAGCTTGCCCTCTGGCAGGTATTCTGTCTGGTTGTGGAGGGCCCTGCATGCCTCCACACGGGCCCCGCGCCCCTCCACACGGGCCTCGCGCCCCTCCACACGGGCCCCGCACGCCTCCACACAGGCCCCTCCACACGGGCCCCTCCACACGGGCCCTGCAGCAGCTGGAAAATAGTCTGCCTCCTGCCCCAGTGCCGGCCACACCACGACTGCTTCCTCCCACATGCTGCTGAGTTCAAAGCATTGTATTTGCATCATTTTTACTAGGGATGGATATTAGTAAACTTCTGTGGGTTCTTTTTTTTTTTTTGCAAAGACTAATAGCCATCTAAAGCCAGTAAGAAAGCAACACATGCTTTTTTTTTTCTTTGTTAATTTAAGTGTAGTTGATGTTTACAGAGTTGTTAGTTTCTGGTGTACAGCAAAGTGACTGTTAACATGTCTGTATACATTTTTTTTCACATTCTCCATTATGCTTTACCACAGGATATTGAATATAGTTCACTGTGCTATACAGTAGGATCTTGTTTATCATCCAGTATATAGTAGCTTAGAGCATGCTTTAAAGTCAAGCTTCAGTAAATGTGATGGAGTTTACTGAAATCACTGACACTGAGGCATATTACAGGCATGTGTTGATGGACCCTCCCTGATTGCCTGGTGGGTGTTCAGCTCCCTCCTGCCTCCTGTCTCTCTGTCTCTTTGAGTCTCCCTCTCTGCGGGGACTACACAAGCCTCCTCTTTACCTGTAATAAATGTTACTGTTTATTTTTCTAGCTGGCGGCTCTCAGGCCTTCTGACAGCTGTTCTTCCCCTGCCTCTGGCCCATGCAGGGTCCCAGTGCCGGTGGGCTCACTGTGGTGGCCAGGATGCAAGAGTTATGTCTGCTTTCCAGAACTTTTACTTCAGCCACAGAACATCTCTCTTGGCGACAGTCATTTCCAATTCAGTATCATCTGCACGAATTTTACCTGAAGCTGAGCTTTAGGAACCCTGAGGACGGTGCTTGTTCAATCACTCACGATGCCTGCCCCTGTAGGAGACGTGGGTTTGATCCCTGGAGAAGGAAATGGCAGCCCACTCCAGTGTTCTTGCTGGAAGAATCTCATGGACAGAGAAACCGGACAGGCTGCAGTCCGTGGGGTCACAGGGTCGTACTTCAACAACAACAGATGAGCAACTCCTGCCTGCCCCGTTCAGGGGCTGCAGGAGACGAGGCCCGGGGCCAGGTGACAGTGTGACCGCTGCCCAGGCCCGGTGGAGAGGGCCCCCGGGGGCTGTCCGGGAGGACGCGCCTGTAACCCTCAGCCCTGGGGCCCACATGGCCATCCCGGCTCCGCCTCTGCCTCTGGTGGCCCGAGGCATCTCCAGTGTCCAGGTGTAGCCAGTGCGCCCTGAAGGGCGATTGCTGGAACGCTGCTGGTCATCACCAGCCATTCTGAGGCCCCTTCTCCCCACACTGGGGCATTCTGTAGGCCAGAGTGGAGGCTGAAACTTAAACCTCCCAGAAAGGAGAAACCTCCCAAAAAGGAGGGTTAATAACCAAATGCGGTGAATGTTCACAAACAGCAGAAGACACAGACTCTCACAGGAGCACACGCTAGCCAGCGGCCAAGTGGCTGACCACGTGCGTCCCAACCTTGAGTTTAAAACGTCCACACAAGGACCTGTCTCTGCCCCACCGCCGCCCTGGAAATGCTTCAAGAGGTGTTTAATCCATCCTGAAGGGAAGTGCGTTGCTCCCAAGGCTGCAGGAACCAGCCCAGGAGGGGCAGGACTATTAAGGAGGCTCTGGGCCCTGCCCGTCCTGCGGCTGGCTCTGCTAACTGAGGCCCAACTGCACACGGCGCTAATCCCCGTGACGGGGAGCAGAGGAGGAAACGTCCGGTCGCCAGGAGCGCCCCCCCAGCCTCCATCTGTGCCGTGGCTGGGCTTGCGGAGCATATGCTGCCTGTTGCTCACTGACCATCTGCTCGAGCTGCCGAAGTGTCCCTGTTGCCATGACGACAGAGGCCTTGATTGGCGGTGGCAACACAAACACTCCCGGCTCAGGTTTCACTTTTATCTGTGCTCTGGAATGGGGCTGGGAGGGGTCAGGCTGCCTCCCGGCCTTCGGGGCCCTCCCTCAGTGCCCCCCC
>SJYF01001220.1:5039304-5055686 GCA_006410515.1 Procapra przewalskii
AACAAATGGGGACCATTTCATAGGCCCTGCCTGGGGTGGGGGGGGCGCGCGTCCCGCCAGGGGAGGTTCCCTGGGGGCACAGCTGCGGTGCTTCCAAGAGAGTCGGTGCTTTCAGGTGGGACTGAGACCCTGCTGAGGATAGTGCGGGGGTCCCAGCCCCCACAGGAGGCTCGGTCCTCCTCCACCCAGGTGTCGGGGCGGGGATGAGAGCCCCCAGCGGGAAGCAGGGGTCTGAGGCAAAACTAGACCTCTGTTAAGTCCCCCAAATGGCTCCTTTCCCGGTGAGCATTGTGCCAGAAGGGAAAGAAGGATTTCTTACTTGCAACAAGTCAGGAGAACACCAGGGACCCTTCCCCCAGCAGCAGAATCGGGGAGCTTTGAGCTCAGTGCCCATGCGCCTCTGTGACGCGACTCTTGAGCAGAGGAGAGTCCAGCACAGCCCTGGGACGGGGGTGGACAGAGGCTGGGCTTTAGCCGATTGGGGTCGGGAGGTCAGCATCGCCCCTCAGTGCTCCAGGTGGGGCTCAGTCCCTGCAAAGCAGTCCAGAGCCTGCATCAGGCTGGCCCTTGTGCCTCGCAGGAGGAATGGACTGTTGTCGCTGGACTGGTGCTTCTTGGCTGCTTCCCTTTGTTCCTACGTTCCCCACCTTCATAAACATCATTAAATACTGAGACCTGTTCGAAGGCAGGCACTGTGTCCAGGCTCAGATCACAAAAGATTTGGGCCGAAAATGGCTTATGTGAGAAAGCCAAGCCTGGCTCTTTCTCCTGGGACCCCTGCCTTATAAATCACTTCAGTCGTGTCTGACTCTTAGTGACCCCATGGACTGTAGCCCACCAGGCTCTCCTGTCCATGTGATCCCCCAGGCAAGAATACTGGAGTGGGTTGCCATTTACTTCTCCAGGGGATCTACCCAACCCATGGATTGAACCCTCATCTCTTACATCTGCCTGCATTAGCAAGAGGGTTCTTTACCAGCAGTGCCGCCTGGGAAGCCCACCCTGTCTGCTTACCGTCACTTTACTGTTTGAGCCCTGAGAACTGAAGGACACCGAGTCGATTGCTTTTCCCCCTGGCTCTCTTCGGGGACCAGCTCTGGCCTCCAGCTGCTTGTGTCCATCAGGGCGGGCGTGTGTGGCCGAGGTGCTGCCACTGGCCCTGCTCAGACCTGCATGTGGAGCCCACCCCCCAGGCTTATCAGAAGAGGGCAGAGCATGGCAGCCCCTCCCTCATATCCTCTGTGTTGGTGGAACCACTCAGAGCCAGGACCAGGCAGAAGGGCTGCACGAGGTCCACCCTGGGATTTCTGGGGCCCTTCAGAGCTTTGTGTGGCCGGATCTGGTGTGAGCAGGAGTGGATGCCTAGGCAAGGCCTGGGGCATCTCGTGGGTCACTGGGAAGTCAGGGTCCCCAAGAGAGTCCACGCAGGCTAAGGAGAAGCCACCTGTGGGATGAGTGATCTCATGGCCACCCTCATCCCCAAGCCCCTCCCAAAGTGCCTGCCCAGCATTCAGCCCCAGGCTGTCTGGTGTGCACCAGTAGCTGGGGGCAGGGCCCCCAGAGTTGCACAGAATCTGCTGTAAAGTTTCACTCGTGGCTCTAGGATGTGGCATCCTCTGAGACCCAGGGGCTCGGTCACTGTGGGGTCTCAGTCCTCGGCCACTTCCTCAGCCTGGCCTCCCCGTCACGCTGCCCAGGGCTCACCAGCCATGCTCTGACCCGGCCCCCAGCTGCCTCCCTCCAGCCTCCGGTCACTTGACTTCCCGTAGCCCGCAGCAACTACCCGGTGTGCGACAGCAGGCAAGTCCTGCCACTTTCTGGACACAGGAAAGCAGGTGCTTGGCTGCTTATAAATTATGTTTTTCTTGGCCATTCACCATTGCAGCTTGAGAGCATAGTGTTATTTAAATAAAATTAAAATCTGGCCTTCAGCTTCCAAATTAACCAACAAGTATTGCTAGATACCAAATGGCCTTATGAGCAAGTCAAACATGAAATTTTACCAAAAGTAAAACTCGTATTTAGACTTTATTATCTCACCTGCTTTTAAAAATAGAAATTTCTTTGTCATAGCTTGTATACCTTCTAATGTCTAAAAGTTGCACCTAGAAGACCCATTTCCAGATTGCTTGGGTACAGGGTGGAAAAGGCTAACTCCCACCGTGCCGCTTGCCCGTCTGTTCCTACAGTGTTTAAGCCATCGCAGACATAGGAAGAAAGCAAACACAGCATTGACACCAAAGAGATCAACAAAAGGAAAGCTGTCAACTAATCTAATGTATAAGTAGCAGTGTGAAAATCCTAAATAAATAATCAGAGGACAGAACCCAGCAGTGTGTTAAGAGGATTATAGACTAGTGAGTGACTAAGCATTTTTCCCAGTGAAGTAGAAATGGGTCAATACTAGGTCTTTAGATATAAATCACCATTTAGTGGAGCAAAAGATAAAAACAACATCTTTGTAGATGCTGACAAATGTTGAATGAAATTCACACACACTCTGTCCTTTTAAGATGCTCCTAATAAAATAGAGGTTGATGAGTATGCCTTTAGTATCATCAATACTGTCTCAGCCTGAAAGCTAGCACCCTGGGCACCCTGGAAACAGCCCCCACCTCCACCCCCTGCCAATGTCAGAAAGAAGACAGGCCCACAGAGTCCGGCGGCCACCTTTAGGTTCTGGTGGCTCCAGCTCCTGCAGTTTAGTCAAAAGAAAGAAAGTACCACAATGGGAAAGGATGAGATAAAGTGATTTCTTACATATTATTTCATTATATATCTGGAAAACCATAGAGAAGCAACTGGGAAAAAAAATGTACAAAATAAAAGACAATTTGACAAAGTAATTAGCAGCCTTCCTGTCTGGAAATCACTGGGAACTATGATAGAAAAAAAGGTTGCTTTTATCATAGCATCAAAAAAAAAAAAAAAAGAAGAAAAACTGTCTGATGCTGTGGTTAGGAAGAGATGAGAAACACGGGGACAGAGAGCAGCACCCGTGCACGTGGGCTAGAGCGCATGTTGTGGAGAGGCCAGTTGCTGCAAGTCAGTCTGTACATATCGTGCACTCCCAGCTGAAGTGTTGACCCTTTTTAACTAGACAGGTTAAATCTAAATTTGTATGCAAAAATAGACGTAGGCAGGACAAATCTAAAAGAAAAATAATGGAGGAATTAGTCCCATCAGATATTAAAACACATTATGAAGTTATATTTTAAACTTCTGTTACTGGCAAATGGATAATTAGGAAGTCCAAAAAACACCCAAATACATGTAATTTATGATAAAAGTGTTTGAATTGTTGGGCAACATGATTTTCCTATAATGATGTCATGTGGGCAAACATCATGGAAAACTGAAAAGTTAGGTCCATACCTCATCAAAGTGAATTCCAGAAAGATCAACAGTCTAAATGCGAAAGAGAAACAGACATGTACAGAAAGAAGCGACCACCGGAGGATTTCTTTCTGTTGGAGTATGGAAGGCCTCCCCTTCATGAATCACAGCCTTGTGGCAAAGGGGTTTATGTGACTCAGCGAAGCTCTGAGCCATGCCTTGCAGGGCCACTCAAGACAGATAGGTCGTAGTGAAGAGTTCTGACAAAATGTCATCCAGTGGAGAAAGAAATGGCAGGGCACTCCAGGATTCTTGCCTTGAGAACCCTGCGCACAATATGAAAAGGCAAAAAGGCGTGACCCTGGAAGATGAGCCCCCCGGGTTGCAAAGGGTCCAGTATGCTTCTGGGGAAGAGCGGAGGGCACTTATTAACAGCTTCACAAAGAATGAAGTGGCTGGACCCAAACGGAAAGAATGCTTAGCTGTGGATGTGTCTGGTGGTGAAAGGAAAGTCTAGTGCTACAAAGAACAATATTGCATAGGAATCTGGAATGTTAGGTCCATGAATCAAGGTAAATTGGATGTGATGAAGCAGAAGATGGCAGAGAAGGAAATGGCAACCCACTCCAGTATTCTTGCCTAGAGAATCCCATGGACAGAGGAGCCTGGTGGGCTGCTGTCGGTAGGGTCGCACAGAGTCGGACACGACTGAAGCAACTTAGCATGCATGCATGCATTAGAGAAGGAGATGGCAGCCCACTCCATTATTCTTGCCTGAAGAATCCCAGGGACAGAGGAGCCTGGTAGGCTGCAGTCTATGGGGTTGCACAGAGTTGGACATGACTGAAGTGACTTAGCAGCAGCAGCAGCAGCAGCAGCAGCAAGCAGAAGATGGCCAGACTGAACACTGAAATTTTAGGAATCAGTGAACAAAATGGACAGGAATGGGCAGATTTAATTCAGATACCATTATATCTACTACTGTGGATAAGAATTCCTTAGAAGAAACGGAGTAGACCTCATAGTCAACAAAAGAGTCTGAAATGCGGTACTCGGGTGCAATCTCAAAAACAACAGAATGGTCCTCTCAGATCATTTCCAGGGCAAACCATTCAACATCACAGTAATCCAAGTCTATGCCCCAACTGCTGATGCTGAAGAATGTGAAGTTGAACAGTTCTGTGAAGACTTAAAACACCTAGAATTGAAACACACACAAAGATCCCCTTTCATCTTAAGGAATTGAAATGCAAAAATAGGAAGTTAGGAGATGCCCCCCAAAACAGGCAAGTTTGGCCGTGGAATGCAAAATAAAGCAAGGCAAAGGCTAACAGAGTTTTGTCAAGAGAACACGCTAGTCATAGCAAACACCCTTTTCCAAACTCAAGAGACAACTCTACACATGACATCACTAGATGGTCAATACCGAGATCAGATTGATTATGTTCTTTGCAGCTGAGGATGGAGAAGCTCTATACAGTTAGCAAAAACAAGACTGGGAGCTGACTGTGGTTCAGATCATGAGCTCCTTATTACAAAATTCAGGCTTAAATTGAAGAACATAGGGAAAACCACTAGACCATTCAGATATGATCTAAATCAAATCCTTAATGATTACACCAGGGCTTCCCTGGTGGCTCAGATAGTAAAGCATCTGCCTGCAATGCGGGAGACCCGGGTTCGATCCCTGGGTCAGGAAGATCCCCTGGAGAAGGAAATGGCAATCCACTCCAGTGCTCTTGCCTGGAAAATTCCATGGATGGAGGAGCCTGGAAGGCTACAGCCCTTGGGGTTGGAAAGAGTCAGACACGACTGATCGACTTCCCTCTCCTTTCTAATGATTATACCGTGGGGGTGATTAATCAATTTTAGGGATTAGATCTGGAAGACAGAGTGAGTGCCTGAAGACCTATGGGTATCTGTACAGGAGGTGGTGACCAAAACCATCCCAAGGAAAAGAAACACCAGAAGGCAAAGGGGCTGAGGAAGCTTTACAAATAGCTGAGAAAAGAAGAGAAGTGAAAGGCAAGGGAGAAAGGGAAAGACATGCTCAAGTGAATGCAGAGTTCCAGAAAACAGGAAGGAAAGATAAGAAGGCCTTCTTAAGGGCACGATGAGAAGAAATAGAGGAAAACAATAGAATGGGAAAGACTAGAGATCTCTTCAAGAAAATTGGAGATATCAAAGGAGCATCATGCAAAAGTAGGCATAATAAAGGACAGAAATGGTGTGGACCTAACAGAAAGAGAAGATATTAAGAAGAGGTGGCAAGAATACACAGAACTATACGAAAAAGGTCTTAATGACCTGGATGACCATGATGGTGTGATCACTCACCTAGAGTCAGACATCCTGGAGTGTGAAGTCAAGTGGGCCTTAGGAAACATCACTGTGAACAAAGCTAGTGGGGGTGATGGAATTCCAGCTGAGCTATTTCAAATCCTAAAAGATGATGCTGTTAAAGTGCTGCACTCAGTATGTCATCGTAGCCATAGGACTGGAAAAAGTCAGTTTTCATTCCAATCCCGAAGAAGGGCAATGCCGAGGAGTGTCCAGCTACTATACAATTGTACTCATTTCACATGCTAGCAAGGTTATGCTCAAAACCCTTCAAGCTAGGTTTCAGCAGTACACGAACTGAGAACTTCCAGATGTACAAGCTGGATTTTGAAGAGGCAGAAGAACCAGAGATTGAATTGCCAACATCAGTTGGATCATAGAAAAGCAAGGGAATTTTAGGAAAATGTTTATTTGTTCACTGAGTACACTAAAGCCTTTGACAGTGTGAGCACAACAAACTGGAAAATTAAAGAGATGGGAATACTAGACCACGTTACCTGCCTCCTGAGAAACCTGTATGCAGGTCAAGAAGCAACAGTTAGAACTGGCCATGGAACAATGGACTGGTTCAAATTTGGGAAAGGAGCACAACAGGGCTGTACTTGTCACTCTGTTTGTCACCCTGCTTATTTAACTTCTATTCAGAGTACATCACATGAAATGCCAGGCTGGATGAATCACAAACCGGAATTAAGACTGCCAGGAGAAATATCAGCAACCTCAAATATGCAGATGATACCACCCTAATGTCAGAGAGTGAAGAGGAACTCAAGACCATCTTGATGAGGGTGAAAGAGGAGCGTGAAAAGACTGACTTGAAATTCAGTATTCAAAAAACTTAAGATCATGGCATCAGGTCCCCTCACTTCATGGCAAAGAGAAGGGGAAAAGTAGAAGCAGTAACATATTTTCTTTTCTTGGGCTCCGAAATTACTGCAGATGATGACTGCAACCATGAAATGAAAAAGACACTTGCTCCTTGGAAGAAAAGCTTTGACAAACCTAGACAGCATATTAAAAAGCAGAGACATCACTTTGCCGACAAAGATCTGTATAGTCAAAGCTATGGTTTTTCCAGTAGTCATGTATGGATGTGAGATTTGGACCATAAAGAAGGCTGAGCACCAAAGAATTGATGCTTTTGAACTGTGGTGTTGGAGAAGACTCTTGAGAGTCCCTTGGACTGCAAGATCAAACCAGTCCTAGAGCAAATCAGTCCTAAATATGAATCGGAAGGACTGAACCTGAAGCTGAGGCGCCAATGCTTTGGCCATGTGATGTGAAGAGCTGGCTCATTGGAAAAGACCCTGATGCTGGGAAAGGGTGAAGGCAAATGCAGCAGAGGATGGGATGGTTAGACAGCATCACCTGCCCAACAGACAGGAATCTGCACAAACTCTGGAAAACAGTGGAGGACAGAGGAGCCTGGCATGCTGCAGTCCATGCAGCAAAGAACTGGACGCCACTTAACAGCTGAGCAACAGTGGAAAGCCTAGATATAGCACAAGACCCAAGAACCCTAATGTTAGAAAAAACATTACCCAAGAACAAAAAAGATGGTGCATTAGTCAAAATCATCACCGTAAGCCAATCAGAAGATAACGGTAAGCTGTAAAAAATATTTATAAGGCATGTCAGAAACAAGAATAGTTTCTCTGTTGTCTAAATCAATAAAAAAGACTAGTAGGTCAATAAGAAAAAGGAGGCAAAGAGCTCACCTGAGCTAGAGATGTGTGTTGCCCTTAAACACATGAGAAGATGCCCAGCTTTTCTCATAAAACTTTCTGAGTGACCGTGTTCCCCTCGGTCATGCTAAGGGCAGGGGGCTCGCCTGTGCCTTTGGTACCAATGCAAAATCCATCCCTTCTGAATGGAAGAAAATTTGGTCATGTCCTTCAGAATTCTATTTTTGTGGGTGCAGTCCACAGGTCCAGGCACACAGTGAGGTTGCTTGTGGCTGTGTTGCCCACGGGGCCGCCCTCACTCACAGATACGGGTGCGGTCATCTGCCCACCAAACAGTCCTGCCGAGCGGAGCATGGAGCCCGCACCCGAGACTCAGACCCGTGGACACAGGTGCGAGGGGCTGGCTGGGGAGGCTGCGGCCCCAGAATGCCTGGTGGTTCTGTGAGGCCCCGTCACGGGCCCAGCTCCTCTGGTCACAGGCCATCCGGGAGGGCCTTTCCCTCCAGAGATCCTGCGTCTCACGCTGGCCCCCTCGCTGTCCTGGGGACCTGGCCCAGGCCCGGGGCAGCCTGGGCTCAGGGGGCCGCATCCACAGGGGCTGAGCCGGCTGGGTGGGCACGGAGAACGGTCGCGGTGTGCCCGCGCCCCCTCCTTGTCTATGCCGCAGGCAGCCCGGCGGCTGTCCGTGTGCGCATGCCCCCACGGCCCTGGCCCAGGGCAGCCCCTGAGAAGTGCTGCATGCTTTCTTAGAAAACCACACAGAATAAGGCATGCCAAGTGTCACCGCTAGTAACGGTATCTCCTCTCTCTCTACCCTAAACTGTCCCCTGGCTGCCTGCAGCTGGGAGCTGTTGGAGTCGCCCTGGGAGTCTGACATAGGAGGTGGGGGCATCCTGCCCATAAACAGAGGCGGCCCCCAACCCAGTCAGCCAGGGCCTCTTAAGGGCCAAAGAGGGCTGGTGTGGGAGAAAGAGAGCGGCCCCAGAAATGCCACAGGCTCACAGTGGCTCCCCTGGCCCGTGGGGCCAGCATTGCAGCGCCTGTGCCCACAGGGCCCCTCAACGTGCCCTGAAGAGCGGCAGATGCTGGCGTTGGAGCCGGACTGGGGGGAGGACTCGGGGAGAAGGGGCTGGGGTAGTTGCCTGCCCCGTGCCCCACGTTCTTACACAAATGGAGTCAAGAATCAGCCTGGGAGCTGCTATCAGAACAGCAAGAGACAGCAAGTGATGGAGAGGCTGTGGAGGGAAGGGGGCCCTGCTGCACTGCTGGTGGGGATGTGAATTGGCACAGCTGCTGTGGAAAACAGTGTGAAATTCCTCAGAAAAACTAAGAGCAGAGCTGCCGCACCTTCTAGAAAATCTGGTCCTGGGTATTTATCTGAAGAAAACAGGAACAGTAGCTCCAGATTTATATGACCTCTGTGTTCATCACAGCGCTATTTCTGTCTTTATAGCCAAGACATGGAAGCAACCTAAATGTTCATCAATAGATGAGTGGATAAAGATGGTGTGGTACGTACATAAAATGGAATAATGCCACTCAGCCATAAAAAAGAGAAATTTGCCATTTGTGACATGGACGGACTGTGAAAGCATTATGCTAAGTGAAATAAGTCGGATGGGGAAAGACATATTGTGTGATTTTACTAATATGTGGAATCTGAAAAGTAAACAGAAACAAGCTCCCAGGCTCTCCCCTGCATCCTGACGGCTGCGGGTGGCGCTGAGGTGGTGAGCGCGCCGCAGCGTGTGCAGACGTCACGTCATATTGCTCTACAGGCGAAACTTGTGTAAGAGCAAAACCAGGATCAGCCAGGGGGCTGCCTTTGTGGGCAACATGCTCGCAGAGGGAGGTGAGGGCAGACGGCGGTGTCCACGCCGCAGAGGACCCTCAGCAGGCCTCGGGACGGGGCTTCGGGCAGGAGGGAAGGGGCCCTCGCCACTGTGCATGTTTCTTTTTAAACCTGCAGGAGGCAAGCAGATGTTCTCGGATGGTTTTGCTTATAGGCCCGAAGTTGTCACCAGGGCCCAAAGCCTGGGCGTGTTTGTACCAGCACAGGTCTGCACAGAGGGGCCAGCAGGAGCCTAAAGCCGCCACCCCACCCAGCACAGCAGGGCTGGCCACCAAGCGGGGCTGCCCCTCCACAGCCTGTCCCCGATGCTCCCGCGTGTGGCCCTCCTTAAGCAGAGGGATGGATCGAATGAGCTTTTGAGGTTGCTTCCCTCACAAGCCTCAAAAGTCTGTGCCCTGGAGCCAGAGAAAGGTTCGAAACAGGAGGCAGCTCTGGGGAGGAAGGTGTCAAATGGACGTTTCAGCCTTCGCCGGCCTCCCACTGTGAGAGCTGACACCGGGGCCTGGCTGCTCTCGGCTTCTGGGGCTGCCGCACCTCTGGGAACTAAGCCATCAACAGCAGGCTGAGAAGTGAGGCGGCCCCATCTCAGTGCACAAATGACCCTGAAGAGGGTCTGAGATCAGAGGAGCCACCCCCAGACGGGAATTCACAGCTGCCTGGGGCTGGCCCCATGGCAGGGAGGCCCCACCGAAAAGGTGCACGAGTTTGAACTTTCAGAAGTGGCCTCCAGGAGCCACTCCCAGGATGAGATGAAAGGGGGGCCTTCCTGCACAGAAGGCTTTTGTGGGGTCTGCCCTGCAGCGGGCCTGCCTCACAGGTGCTCGGCTTGAGGCTTCTAATCCTTTTCACACACTGTGCCCCTCTGGCCACCCTCCCCAGCCAGGCAAGAGGGCTGACTGATGAGACTCTGCCAGAAGGAGCCAGGACTTGAAGGATAAAGAGAAAGAGGAGGGCATGCTGGGAGGCAGAGCTGTGGACGCCCGGCTGCATGGACACATGAAAATAATCCAGTAGCTGGAGTGGGTGCACCTGTACGTTTATGTGGCCAAGCTCCCTGCATGTTCCCCACTCAGTCGGGAAACCAGGAACCGGCCGGGAGGGTGTTGCTGCAGGCCGGCAGTCGCGAGCGCGGCGCCCGGAGCGTGGGGCTGGGTGCCTGCTCCTGTAGGGCGACTGCCCTCTTACGGTCGCTTGCACACACTCAGTGCTCAGTGAATGTTCGTTGAATGCAGGACTCGATGCTTGGCCTTCCTGGGGATCAGCCTCTGCCTTGGAAGTGATTCACCAGAAACTCTCCAGATGTGTGGCGGTTGTCTCTGCTCATTCCCATCACTCTCCTGCAGTGTCACCTGGGGAGCTGGGTTCTTTGCTCCCACAGATGTTCGAGCAGTCTTCCCGGAACCAGCAAACAGCAGGCAACTGTAGTTCACCTGAGCCCTGTGGCCCAAATCCTGCAAAAATGCTATTTCAGAAAGAACTTGATTTTTGTCTGTGAGAAGTGTCTCAACATTGGCTGCTACACACCATGAATAGTGAGAGTTGTCAACAGAAAACCTTTCCTGGAACAGACAATTTTCTATTCAGAATCTGCCAACCTGAAAAATACCTACACAAGATTACTTGTTTCTGACACTTTTTCTAAAGCCTGACTCGCAGCTACACTGTTAACACTTGATCTTTGCTTGTCAAAGGCGGTCTTAGTAATTTGAAGGCCAAGTGGACAGAGTTCCAAACAAGCCCTCCTTGAGCAGTGGACGGAGCGACTGTGTATCTGAGCCCCTCCCTCGGGGGCCCCGCCTGCATCCCGGGCCAGGTCCCCCTCCAGACAGGCCGCAGACTCTTCCCTCTGCCTGGGGAGGAAGCTTCGCTCTGGCCGGAGCGCCTCTGACTCAGGAACAGAACTGACGCCTGTGGGCTGGCAGCCTGCACCCCGGCCCTCGGCTGCTTCTCAGCAGAGGTACCAGCTAACGGTGGGCACCAGACACTGCTGCCCTCTGCCCCACATGAGACCCCCCGTCAGCAAGCAGCTGTGGGGCTGGCTGGCTGGATTCCAACACGTGGTCTGTGCAGGTTCAGAGCTCCCTACCCTATTACTAGTTCCCAGCGCTATCGGATCCCCTCTTCCTTCTTCTGTGAGAGCTTGGTTGAGTAGAAACCTGAATCTGAAGGTGCGTCTTCTGTCCTTCCCTCCCAGCCAGGAGGACCGCAGACCGCGTGAGTGGACTGGAGCCCGTGGGGCCAAGGCCCCTCCTGCCAGTGGAGGCTGGTCCGAGCTGCCTTACTGGCACCGGGCTCCTTGGTGATTCAGGCCGAGATGTGGGCAGGGGCTTAGGGATTCCCTTTACAGCCCACCAGGCAGGAGAAAGGACTGAGACGGGCGGTCGGGTGACCCCAGAGGCCCTCGTCTCTGACATTCTGCCACCTTCTTGGGCTCGTGATCCCAGCTGCACTCTGGCCCTTCCTGGGGCAGGGACAAGGGGAGGGCAGAGGAGTGCACAGGGCTTGGCGTGAGCCAGCGCTGGCTGTGTGCCCTTGGACAAACTCCTTAGGGCCTCTGCCCCGTGGGGTCCTCTTCCAGCGCAAGGACACGGCTCCTCCCTCTCAGTGCGCCCCCGCCGGTGCCGCAGCTGACGCCCCAGCTCTCACCTGGGGGTTCACCTTGCACCCGCACCCCCAGCCATGTCCCTGCCTCTCTTCACTGTCTGCACCCTATTTCTGTAAGGATTCATGGGCTCTGCAGATGTGCTGAAGTTCCTTAAAGAGACCTTGACAAATTATGAATCCTCTCAGTTTCCTCATTTTAAAAAGCTGAATGGTACATTCAACAACCTTTGCTACAAACATCACCATGGAATCAAATGGAAAGGTATGTGAAAGTCCTTGAACGGATTAAACAGAGCCTGGACTTTAGTAATGGGAACGCCACCCTCGCCATGGCGACTCGTCCAGTGTGGCACTTCATATATTAAATAACTTGCCACAAATGCTCATAATTCAGAGAAGTCTTTTTCTTGTTTTTTCAAAACATGGTAGGGGGATGACCTTTATTTGACAACCTGAGAGAAAGAAAAGTAGATAATTGATCCTAGTGTCTTTTCTTTTACCTTTTAATTGTTCTAGCTTATTCATTTTGTCTTGTTTTGCTTTTCTTTTCTTCTCCCAAGTGACCATGCCTGAATATGCACTGCGATCTTCAGTAATGGGAGCTGCAGGCCAGTTTCAGGGATGCCAACCCCCCTTTCATCTCCCCAGCCAGCCAGGCCCGCCCGGGGTGCAGCTGTCCTGCTGGTCAGTGACCAGTTGCTGGTGCAGCAAAAAAGGAAGAGGGCCACTTGCTCTGGCCGCTCATCCCGCTCAGAAACGTTCAGAGGAGGCTGCGTGGTGATCCGGCAAGGTGAGGCATTCCGGGTGACCCCAGAGAGTGAGAAAGAGAAGCCAGGGGTCGCAGACTCACCCCCACCCACCCTGCTGGCAGGCGAGGCCTAACTGGTCAGCCCCAAGCTTCAGCTGAAGTCTGCAACACAGTCAGTGGCACATCGGAAGAAAGGTTGAATGAGAGCCCGCCTTGGCCACCTGGCGGGGTGTGTCCCAGGGATGTGCTTGGAAGAGATGGCCCCGGCACTCAGGAAACCATGGGGAGGGGAGGAGGAAGGCAGTCTTGAGGGACTCAGCGAAGTGTGGGCGTCTCTCCCCCTTGGTGTGGCGCTGTGGCCAATTCCTCCCCAGTGAGAGGTCCTCCCAAGTCCCACAGGAAAAGTCAGTGAGTCTTACACAAGTCACATCCTTCTGGCCTTTGAGTTTACCGTGTCCTCTGTGTTCACAGGAGCCCTGTGGCAGAGCCCTGTATCTGTGAGCCCGAGCATGGTTCTCCACAAGATGCGGTTGGTCCTTTCACAGAGGGTGGCGCTGGTGTGGCTGGAGCTGCACACAGCCCATGATGGCCCAGGACCCAGGGGGCTGTCTCATCCTGGTTGAACCAGATGCAGAAGAGGGCTCCTCGTCAGGGGCCTTTCGGAGACCCCAACAGCGTCTCCCAGTTGCTGGGAAATTCCCGGACTCCTCTTTAGGCGGCCTGGTGCTGTGGTGAACTGGCAGACACTGCTTCCCAAGTGAGTAGACTGAGGTCTGAGAAGCTGGTCTTTTGACCAAAATGACACAGCTAACAAGTAGAGGGTTACAGTTCCAAGCCATAATCCAAACCCAGGTCTTCGCTCAAGTATGCACACACGTGCACACACCACGCATGCGCTCATGGCTGAGGGCAGCTCAGAAGGCTGCCCAGGCACCAAGAACTTCACGTAGGCCCAGTGGCCACAGAGCGAGTGTCCAGGGTCAGACTTGGGGTCTCTGGTCCCATCGTGCAGACTCTGCTACTGTCACTCAGCAGAGGAGCCCTGAGTCCCAGAGTCACCCTTCTTCGTTTAAAGAACAAGGAGGGCGGGGCCTGGAGAGCCCTGGAGGCAGGCCTTGTCCAGAAGCGCAGAGCTGCCAGCGCCCTCTCCTGAGGTCTGTGTGCCCGGTCATGTGAGGCTCCTGCATTCTAGCCATGAAGCAAGGCGTGGCTGGGCCACTGCTGGGAGCAGAAGCTCCAGCTGTCTCACCAGGCCCATCCTGAAGGGTGAGGTAGGGGCTGTTTTGGAAATGCAGCTTAGAGCCTGCTCTCTGCTTGTGTCAGCTATTCTGGAAGTACCATCTCCTGAGTTAAGTCTTCTTAAACTGGCTCAAATAGATCCAGATATCTGTAGCTGAACTCCAACAAAAAAATTCCCAAACTCCCTTGGTTGGGAAAATGAAATGCAAAAAGGCAAAGTGGTTGTCTGAGGAGGCCTTACAAATAGCTGAGAAAAGAAGAGACTCTAAAGGCAAAGGAGAAAAGAAAAATATACCTATTTAAATGCAGAGTTCCAAAGAGTAGCAAGGAGAGATGTGAAAGCCTTCCTCGGTGATCAATGCAAAGAAATAGAGGAAGACAATAGAATGGGAAAGACCAGAGATCTTATCAAGAAAATTAAAGATACCAAGGGAACATTTCATGAAAAGATGGGCTCAATAAAGGACAGAAATGGTAGGGACCTAACAGAAGCAGAAGATATTAAGAAGAGGTGGCAGGAATACACAAAAGAACTGTACAAAAAGATCTGCATGACCCAGATAACCATAATGATGTGATCACTCATCTACAGCCAGACACCCTGGACTGTGAAGTCAAGCGGGCCTTAGGAAGCCTCACTACAGACAAAGCTAGTGGAGGTGATGGAATTCCAGTGGAGCTGTTTCAGGTCCTAAAAGATGATGCTGTTAAAGTGCTGCACTTAATATGCCAGCAAATTTGGAAAACTTAGCAGTGGCCACAGGACTGGAAAAGGTCAGTTTTCATTCCAATCCCAAGGAAAGACAATGCCAAAGAATGTTCAAACTACTGCACAAGTGCACTCATATCACATGCTAGCAAAGTAATGCTTAAAATTCTCCAAACCAGGCTTCAACAGTACATAAATTATGAATATCCAGATGTTCAAGCTGGGTTTAGAAAAGGCAGAAGAACCAGAGATCAAATTGCCAATATCCTTGGATCATAGAAACAGCAAGAGAGTTCCAGAAAAACATCTATTTCTGCTTTATTGACTATGCCAAAAGCCTTTGACTGTGTGGATCACAACAAACTGCGGAAAATTTTCAAGAGATGAGGATACCAGACCACCTGACCCGACTCTTGAGAAATCTGTGTGCAGGTCAAGAAGCAACAGTTAGAACTGGACATGGAACAACAGACTGGTTCCAAAGAGGAAAAGGAGTACATCAAGGCTGTATATTCTCACCCTGCTTATTTAACTTATATGCAGAGTACATCATGAGAAACGCTGGGCTGGATGAAGCACAAGCTGGAATCAAGATTGCCAGGAGAAATATCAATAATCTCAGATATGCAGATGACACCACCCTTATTGCAGAAAGTGAAGAAGAACTAAAGAGCCTCTTGATGAAAGTGAAAGAGAAGGAGAAGGAGAGTGAAAAGTTGGCTTAAAATTCAACATTCAGAAGACTAGAATCATGGCATCTGGTCCCATCACCTCATGATAAATAGATGGGGAAACAGTGGAAAGAATAACAGACTTTATTTTTGGGGGCTTCCAAATCACTGCAGATGGTGACTGCAGCCATGAAATTAAAAGACGCTTACTCCTTGGAAGGAAAGTTATGACCAACCTAGACAGCGTATTAAAAAGCAGAGACATTACTTTGCCAAGAAAGGTCTGTCTAGTCAAAGCTATGGTTTTTTTCAATAGTCCTGTATGGATGTGAGAGTTGGACTATAAAGAAAGCTGAGTGCTGAAGAATTGATGCTTTTGAACTGTGGTGTTGGAGAAGATTCTTGAGAGTCCCTTGGACTGCAAGGAGATCAAACCGGTCCATCCTAAAGGAAATCAGTCCTGAATATTCATTGGAAGGACTGATGCTGAAGCTGAAACTCCAATCCTTTGGCCACCTGACATGAAGAACTGGCTCATTGGAAAAGACCCTGATGCTGGGAAAGATGGAAGGCAGGAAGAAAAGGGGACAACAGAGGATGAGATGGTTGGATGGCCTCACTGACTCAATGGACATAAGTTTGAGCAAGCTCTGGGGGTTGGTGAAGGACAGGGAGGCCTGGCGGGCTGCAGTCCACGGGGTTGCAAGGAGTCAGACACGACAGAGCGACTGAACTGACTGACTGGGCTATTGGCCCAATCTCGCTGAAGGTGAAGATGAACAAGTCCACCCTTGGGCCTTGTTTTGTCTTAGCTGTAAAACAAGCTGGTTGACTGAGTTATTGCTCAGCAAGTCTCACTCCCAACCCTCCCCCTTCACAGGAGGATCACTGTGGACCTGGCACCCTAGACCAGGCCTTGAGAGCTCCCCAGGGAACCTGCAGCCTTCTGCCTGCAGCCCAGAGCAGCTGCCTTTGCGGCCTGCACACTCTGTGTGAAGAAGGGCACTTACTGTCCAAGCCAGCCGGTGCTGAGTGACTTGGTGCACAGCGTTGTCATGGCAGGAGCTGTTTACCACATCTAAGGCTGGTTTTGAGAACAGAACGAGAGATCAGACACTTCCGTGTGTCACACACTCGAGCACTGCCATGAGACGCCGCCTGGCCTGGCTGTCTCCCCACCCCCCACCCCTCCCCCGCC
>SJYF01001220.1:5070212-5083476 GCA_006410515.1 Procapra przewalskii
AACGTCTCACTGCAGAAAAGGCACAGGCTCTGTCTGCTTGAGGACAAGGTGTGAAATCACACCCTAGGTCACCTACACTTTCCAAGTCAGCCCTGTGGGCATCTATTTACACCCCATGTTTGATTTCTGTTGTTTTCATTTTTCCAGGCCGTTTTCTTTAATCGAGGTGTTCCCATTACAGAAAAAACATTTTCAAAGATGAATACACACTCCACGGAGCCACTCAGACCAGGGAGAGCCACATGGGCAGCTGATCTTATGCAAGGAGAGAACAGACGCCTTAGGAACAGACGCTGGCATCTGCTCAGAGAGGGCCACGGTGGCGGGGTTATCAGGGCCCCTTCCTGCGCTGGATGTACTGAGTCGCTGCAGACACACTGGGAGCCCCTCTCTGTCCGAGAGAGGAAACGAGCCCCAGGAGGCTGACAGTTCTCTCCTGCCCTCCGTCCTGACCTGCAGCTCTCCTTGCCTTCAGGCTGCCAGTGGCCCAAACCGTCCATGGGCGGTCCAGCTGCCACCTCCTCTGCGGGTGGAACCTGAATGTCCTTCCCACCTGCTAGGTGTGGGCCTGCGACTGCCATGGGCAGACGGGCAGTGCCGTCTACCTTCTGTGCCCTCTGATGGGTGTGGTGGTGCCTTCAGCTCTGCCAGACCCCCTCCAGCTGCTCCTAGCTGCTGTGCTGGGTGTAGGGAACTCAGCCCCTTGCAGCCATCGATAGCGCGATCTGGAGGTGGTGAGGCTGGTAGGAATGCCCTCTGCCCCGGTTTGTTGCTTCCAATCCGGCTGAGTCCCCTTGACACCCATTGTTCCTTCCCAGGAGCCGTTGCTGCACCCGGACTTCAGGCTCCAGCACCAAACACTCGGGTCGTCTAATCAGGCCCTCTCAGCTGCACAAGGTCAAACCTCTCGTCAGCCCGTCATTAGAAGTCTCCTAGGGCTTCCCTCGGAGCTCAGCTGGTAAAAGATCGGCCTGCAATGCGGGAGACCCAGGTCCAACTCCTGGATTTTCTGTTATGTGTCACCTGGGAATTAGTTCTCTAACACACATTCTCATGTCCCCGTCCAGAAACCAGGCCAGTATGTCTGGGGTGGGCTCAGGAATTAACTATTAGCAAGTGCTCTGTGTAATTCTAACATGCTGTTGTTGATCAGTTGCTGAGTCACATCCAACTCTTTGGGATCCCACGGACTACAGCACACCAGGCTTCCCTGTCCTTCACTCTCTCTGAGTTTGCTCAGACTCATGTCCACTGAGTCGAAGATTCCATCCAATCATCTTGTTGCCCCATTCTCCTCCTGCCCTCAATCTTTCCCAGCATCAAGGTTTTTTCCAATGGGTCAGCTCTGATATACGGAAGCATTTAGTCACACCTTGAAACTCAGAGAGGGGATGGGAGATCATGGAGTCAGAAGGGTTCTCCTAAATAACAGGTACAGAAAAACAGCTGGAAAACCCTTCAGGGAAATGACTGAGACATTTTAGAAATAAAGACCATTTTCTTCCAAGTAATTCATATTCCTCTCAAGTAGGCTTGCACGGTCACCGTCTCAGCCTGCTGCCTTCACAATCACAGCAGGAAATGTAGCCCCTGCTCGTCACAGGCTCAGCTTAGCCAGCATCACCCCCACTGGGCAACCCTGTCAAGCAGACTGCAAAAAACCATCTCTGCTGTGACGATGAAAAAAAAAAATGTGCACACAACATTCCAATTCAGCATATGTAAATCAAGCCACGGCTGATGCCTCCAGAGTACGTGCTGTTTTCCCCCAACAATTTCTAATATTATCATATTCTTTCCATTCTGTTCTGCAGGCAGGAATGTAACTCATCTATAAAGTCATCTCAACATAACTGAACCTTTCTCACTGGAATCCTGCATGCATGCTAAATTGCTCTGTCGTGTCTGACTCTTTGCAACCCCATGGACTGTAGCCCACCAGGCTCCTCTGTCCATGGGATTCTCCAGGCAAGAACACTGGAATGTGTTGCCATTTCCTCCTCCAGGAAATCTTCTCGACACAGGGATGGAACCCATATCACTTATGTCTCCTGCATGGCAGGTGGGTTCTTTACCACTAGTGCCACCTGGCACTGGAATCTTAAGAGTCTGGCTAACTGTAAAAGCAAATTACTCCTCCAACCTATCAAAGGCTGAAAGGCTGCCCTTTTCAGGTGAGCACGTGTAACTGAATAAAACATAAAAGCCACTCAAGCAACTGAGTCAGACAGAGGTAGCTCTAGGAGGCTTCACGTCTAGCACATTCTGGACGAAGCCTTCAGGGAAACCACGTTTAGTCTACAGGAATATTAGGCCAAAATACTTTGCACCTGATGGTTGGGGGAAAATGGTCCTAGAAACCTTAGGAGGTGAAGACCTAATAGAAAAGTTTAGGTACAAATTTATATAATTTTAAGTAGTGAAAAATTACATCTCAAATCTACAGAAAATCTTTTGAAATAAAAAATAAAATATACCTATAGCTGACAATTTTAATGGCTAGTTTTATGTCAACTTGGCTGGATCACAGGGTTCCCAGATATCTTGCTAAGTATTATTTCTGGGTGTCTGTGAGGGTTTCTGGGTGAGAGTAGCATTTGAATTGGATGAGTAAAAGGTGCCCTTCCCCAATCTGGGTGGGCATCATCCACTAGTTTCTTCTTCATGTTGAGCTGGGACCACGGTCTTTTCTTGTCCTTGGGGACAGGGTCTCACACCCATCAATTTTCCTGGTCTCAGGCCTTTAGACATGGACTGGAATTCATACCCACATCCCCTGGGTGTTGAGGCTGCAGACAATGGGTAATGGGAGCTTCTCAGCCTCCAGAACCATGTGAGCCAGTTACTAATAATAAATCTGTATCCTGTTTCTTCTGCTTCTCCGGGTAACAGATCTAATAAAGATGACAAGTACATTTTGAATAGGAGAGTCTGGTTTCAGCTGTGATGTTGTAAGAGAAACGAATGGGATGCCACCAATGCGCTCTGTGCCTAGGACAGAGTGTCCAGCAAGGGCTTCTTGAACACAGTTTCAAATATGCATCCACTAGGGGGTTTGATCACTTAAATTAACGGAAAGTCAACAGTGAAATTCCATTTTCTTAGCCCACAAAGCATATCACACCCCCTACCGTGATAATTTGCTCAACATTAAAAAAGTTACTCCAACATTATATGCAATAGAGTTAAAATGTACTTAATAGTTCTAAAGCAAAAACTTTAGCTCTATCCAAGTTTAGCTCTCAATTTTAACATTTAATTGTTTATAACAATTACTGCAGATTGCTGGCAAAAGTCCATATAAAGGGCTATTTGCTTTTACAATTTTCTTCTGTTTTGGTTGACTTGAAGATTTTCCTCTAAAACAGCCATTCCAGCGATGATAGATCTTAGCATACCCTACTTATATTAACTAACGTCTCAATGAAACTGAGACAGTTAAAGGTAATCTGTCCATCAAGGCAAGCTAGGTGGACTAAATAAATTGTAAACATGTCTTCTGTAAGATGGGCTATCAGAAGATGATAAACTGACCAAAAGGCTCCACTTAGCTCTGGATGACAGAAAAATGCAAGAATGAAGAAAATGAAAGGAAGAAGAAATTCCATTTCCTAGTTCTGTCCTGGGAAGAAGACACGTTATAACAAAGTAAGTGCCTGGGGTTTTATTTTTTAATAAAACAAGTTAGTCCAACAGTTTCAAGGTACAAACTTAGCCAGTTCTGAGCTGATGAGTGACAAGGGCCCAGCAGTCAGTCCTTCCTCAGAGGAACAGTCTCCTCCCTGATGCCCCCCTTGGTCACGACGCAGATCCTGAGTGCGTCCCCAGTGTACACGTCTCTCTCAGCAGCAGAGGTGAAGACGTCTTTCACAAGCCGCATGGCTCTGTCCAAGGTCAGCGGGACGTACTCCACATTCTGCATGTTCTTGAAGCCAACCTAGTGGGCAGGGGACTCGGATGAGGCGCCTTGCCATCATGCGAGGGGGGCCAGTCTCCCCCAGAGCTTCCACAGGCCTCAGGGGTCAGAACGAACACGTCACACAGACTTAACATGTCCCCCAAGTGAAAAGTTTCTAGACCCGGCTGAATTACCCACCTGACAAGCATCCACTAAGACAAAGTCCCCACTTCTTAGAAGCACACAGTAGAGGGGCAGACACATGAAAGCCAAGTATGGTTACAAAATGTGCTGAAACTAAGAAGGACAGAGCCAGGAGAACCTCCTGCAGGAAATGCATTTGAGGAGAGGGACCCTGACAGATAAGCTGGAGTTAGGGGACGGAGCCACACTGCAGATGGCGGCGTGGAGGCCGGTGGGCACGTCATTTCAAGGGTCTGAGCGGAACACAGAGCGACAGGGAGTGTGGCAGGTGAGCACCAAGCAGAAGTGACTGCACACATTTCACGCAAGCAAGGGGCATGGAACAGGGAGGCAAGCTAGAGGCAAAAAGGATGCTAGGGGACCAACACAGTGATCCAGGCAAGAGGCCACGCAGACACGAATGCAGCCAGCAGCAACAGGAAAGGGGAAACATTAAAATATGCACGGAGTCAGAATACAGAATGAGGTGACAAAAATGGAGAGACTGGGGGAGAAATGCATTTTCACGATCTCCACATAAAAATGGGAAAAGGAGGAGTGACACATGGACCGAGCACTGTGGACAGAAGCACCCCGAGTCATGAGAACAGGAAGAAGCTGGAGCCACGGACCTCAGTGGCCACAGGAGAGCAGCAGAGCGGAGACAATCAGCAATGAATTATAAAGGCTTCGGTCCCTCGGCTCCCCAGCTAATGAAGAGAAGGCAAAGGAAGGCACCTTGGGGTCACCCACCACCGCCTGGACGCAGTCTCCTTACCTGGTTGTCAAGCAGGGGCTGCAACATGGCGCTGGCTGAACCTCCAGCCTTGAACGAGTCTCTCTGGTAGGACCCTACTGGGTCAAAGCTGTACACGGCTCCCTTCCCTTAGAGAAGAAAAGTCTCCGTAAGAGTGCTTCCTGACAACATTGCCAAATTCTGGTAAAATAACCCTGATCAGACTACGACACAACACGGACTATCAACTTGGCCAAGATTTAGAAGAGCGGTCTACTCCTGCCCTCCCCTCAGAACACACCTGGGGGCCCTCCTGCCCACGACAGCATCTGCCACAAGGAGCTTCACGCTCTCCAAGCTGCTGTGGCCGACTACAGCGACGGGGCTGCCAGTACACGCGGGGTGTTAGCAGCCACGGCTGCTGCTCTGAGTTCTGCACCAGCTCCTCACAACATCCCTAGAAAACGAGCTGGTGCAGCAGCAGTGAGGAAATGCATTTAAAGCTTCTCCTTGTGCTAAATACAAGCAGAGCACAAAAACTTAGGTGTTTTTAGACTAATGGTAAGCACACTCTTTAGCATCAGTACTATAAAAAAAATCAATTTAATAAAGAAGAAATTCCAGAAGAACACAAATATCACATGTAAAAGGCTAGACCTGCCTAAAATGTAATCACTTGTTTTATACGAGCAGTATAAAACCCTAGTACTTTTTTGAGGTAAGAAAAACAGAACCTGAGTGCACAGATTCTTATCATGACAGTTACAGAGACCTGTCAGGGGTTAAGTAAATGGGTTCTCAGGCTCTCCTGAAGTAAGTATAAACTGTCATGCCACTGGAGTCACAATCCATCAAACTATAAAAGTACGTACCCTATGACCCAGCAATAATTTCACTTACAGAATTAAAATTTACCTACAAATAATGCTTATATAAACACACAAAGCAGTTTGTACAGGATCACTGATTTATCTTTGAAAGATAAAAAACTTACAAGCACCCTAAAATCCACTAGCAGAGAATGTTATGTCCACCAGAGCAACGCAGAGCCTGGGAAGCAGCCGTGGGACACAGCCACAGGGCGCGCCAAAGCAAGAGCTCTGCGGAGAGAGCCGCACAGCCTCGCTCCCATTCAGGGCGTTAAGGAGACGCACACGCATTTACGCAGGTGCACAGAAGCGTGCAGAAAGACTAACGGGACTGCGCTTACTCATCTTTGTGGGATTAGAGACGAGGAAAGGGAATCACTTTATAAGCTCTGATATTGACTTTAGTACAAAGAACACACGTCACTGTAATTTTTAAAGAGAACTTTTAAAAACAACTGTGTTCTGAGTGTGAGAACTCATGAGTCATTTATAAAACATGACTTAAAAACTAACAGATTCATGCAGAATTCTGAAGAATCACATAAACATAACCCTAAACCTAATAACCCCACCAAGAAGGCAGCATCTGAGAAAACCTGAAGTGTTCTGCTAGAAGTAAGCTTGGAACAAGCAAGGTCACCAACTTTAACACATAAGCAAAGGGCCATGAAGGACAAACTCAAAGGATAAAGGATAAAAGGACAAAGGATAAAACCAAACCTTGTGTTATCTTTCACGAGGCCAATAGGCCACAAGTAAAACAAGGCCCCCCAAATTTACCCAAGGATAGGGGGCTTCTTAGGTGGCTCCGTGTAAAGAATCCACCTGCCAATGAAGGAGACACAGGCTTGACCTCTGGGCTGGGAGGATCCCACACGCTACGGAGCAACCAGGCCCGAGGGCCACGACTACTGAGCCTGTGAGCCCAGGGGTCCACGCACCCCGGGGCCTGTGCTCACAATAGAGCCCAGGAGCCCACGCACCCTGGGGCCCGTGCTCCACCCAAGAAAAGCCACAGCAATGAGAAGGCGGAGCACTGCAACAAAGAGCGGCCTCCACTCGCCACAACCAGAGATGAGCCCACACAGCAACGAGGACCCAGCAGAGCCAAAATTACATACGCAAATAAATAAAATTATACCTATACGTAAAAAGATTTACCCAAGGGAAGCTAAACTCAGAAAACCACACACAACAGCTTTGAGGAAAATGAGGAGTAGAATATGTCCAAGATCCCGGCTTCCAAGATCCCTTAGAAAAAGCGAGAGACGTCTGTAACATAAGCTGTGAACAGCTGTTATAAATCAGCAAGGAAAAGACTAACCTGTGCATAAAGGAACAAGCGATGACTAATACATGGGTCAGTCTCCAAAAAGAAATGAAAAGGCCGATAAACATGAAGACACCCAAACTCAATAAAGACAAAGAAAACATATAAATTATAACAGCGTATTTACTAGGCAAAGACCTTCGAAATGTGTTAAGATTCTGATACTGGTTAGGACGCCAAAGCAAAACAAGAAAACCTCAAAAAAAAGACAAAAATGGTACTCTCACCCCTGCTGGTGAGTGCAGGACCCTTCCTGATGGGCAAGCATGTGGTATCAGCAGAATGGAAAACACAGATATTCTCTGACCCAGAAACTCAACTTCCAGGAATTTTTTCCAGGGAGATAAGCATAATAGGAGAAGTACACAAAATTTTATGTACAGGGAGGCATAATATTGTTTCTGTTAAGGAAACTGGAAACAATGTAAATGACTCTCAGAGGATTAGGGGGGAAACTCTGGTGCAGCTCTACCCCACGTGTTGGCCATAAAATCACCACCCACACCTTTATCCACCAGCACAAATCTACCCCATGACAATATATCCACTGTACAGTCAAGGAAAAATGTGCCAACTACGGCCTACTCACACAGTGCACAAGCATATATGCACGCCAAGAAGTCTAACAGCGATCGCCGCTGGGGACAGGCTTAGAGGCGCCCACCTTTACCTTTGTGTCTTCCTATACTGTTTGACTACTTCTATATGCGTTATTGTTTTCGTTATAGAGAAACCAAAGTCCTCGTTAGCTTGGGAGACATTCTTTTAAAGGAAGCCACGATCGCACCAAGCCAGGCAGCAGCTGCCGCTGTGCTCAGCCAGCTGTCGCCCCAGGGTCCTGAGGGTCTCCATTAGGAACAGGCCCACCTCCAACACAAAAGACAGGAAACAATTTCAAGACTCAACAGAGGCTCTGGACTTGGAAGCACAAGGCTTAGGCGCAGACAAGAGTAAATTCAAGATCAGAAGTGTTAGATGGAGAGCTGATGAGCCACTCCACCACATGCCCTTATGACTACATTTTGATTATCACTCTTCAGTATAAATGGACAGCCCAAATCAAAAGAAATGTGAAGGAAGCCTCCAACACAGAAGAGCGCAGCCGAAATAAACAAGACCAAAAAAGCAATCTGATAAAATGCAGAGAACCTTTCAAAGGAAGTACCCCCCAAATCTAGCTGCAACAGGATACTTAAAAAAAATAAAGGAGCTAGAAAGTACAAAAAAGCTCTTGGAATTTAATGATGACAGAAACAGAGTTCAGTGAAGAACGAGGCACTGAAGTTGAGAAAATTTTCAGAGCAGAACAAAAAAACCCAAACAGCCAGACAACATGTGGGGGAACTTTTTTTTCTAAAGCAAAAAACAATAGGATAGAGAAAAGACTCTAAAAGCAAAGACTCAAAAAGGTCTCCTGATAGCTTTCGTCAGAAATTTCTCCACCAATGCACTCCACTAAACAAGGAAATGAACCAAGAAAGAGGAAAGGGTGGGAGTGAGAGTGCTCGAGACCGTCCTGGGAAAGCAGGGAAAGAAGGCAAAGGACTTATTTCACTGCACACAGAAATTCCTCTTAGGAATGAAAATCAAATTAAACCAGACAAGATTAGGAGAAAGAAAAAGGTTAGAAAAGCCTGAGAATACCACCCAAGCAAGCTAGAACGTTGGCACGTGGAAATCAAAGCCTAGGACTCTGAAGTCAAACAGATCCAAACCTGAGCTCTGCCAGTCAGTAGACATGAGGTTTCTCAAATCAGTGGCACTGAAAACCTCAAAGACACTGTCTGGCCTGCTGAAATTCAATAGCAGCTATTATTCATGTCGGTAAAATCTGAATGTATTAGCCTGACATTCAAATCGGACATAACTGAAGTTAAAAAAGGCAACAGAGGAGATTATGTGTGTTCAGGCAGAGTGACAGAAACACACATGACCGTGTGCAGAACAGACAGCTAATGGGGATTTGCTGTGGGACTTGGGGAGCTCAAACCCGGTCTCAGCAACAGCCTCGAAGGGTGGGAGGGATGTTCGAGTGGGATGGTAATGGGTAAATGTTGATGTTTGGTAGAAACCAACACAATACTGGAAAGCAATGATCCTTTGACTAAAAATCAGTCAAAAAAAAAAAAGGGCACCAGAAGCATGCTGGGTGTTAGGCAAGCTAACCTGTGGATAGAATTACTCAGGTTAGGGTAACTAATTTCTATTAACCATTTCTATGCTTTATATTTTCTCTGTTTTTACGTATGAAAGCCTGAAAACTCTATGTCAACCTAAAGTGATCAGAACGGACCCATATGTCACATAAGGGGTGGGGTGAGAGAGAAAGGGAGAACAAAGAAAAACACCTGTGAACAGGAATGGACAGGAGTAAAAACTAGAGAGAGAAGAGAAAAAGAACCTGACTCCTGACCCAGAAACCTCCCCTCTCGGAAAGACAGACTTGGGTTTCCCTGGTGGCTCAGTGGTAAAGAATCCGCCTGCCAACGCAGGAGTACATGGGTTTGATCTCTGACCCGGGAAGATTCCATGTGTCTCAGAGTGACTAAGCTCATATGCCACAGAGCCTGGGAGCCACAACTCCTGAAGCCCGCACACCCTAGAGCCGGCACTCCGCAATAAGAGAGCCCACCGTGATGAGAAGCCTGTGCACCACAGCGCAGATCAGGCACCACTCACTGCAACTAGAGAGAAGGCTGCACAGCAGCAAGGACCCAGCACAGCCAAAAACAAATGAAAGTTTTCAGTAAAAACAAAGACAGGTATTTCAACCGTGCTCTCCTCAGACATTTCTGCACCTTCTCTTCACAGTCTCCGCGCCTGTGCTGAGTGCCGCGGTTGTGCCCAGCTCTCTGCAACCCTATGGACAGCAGCCCACCAGGCTCATCCGTCCACGGGATTCTCCAGGCGGGTTGCCTGGAGAATTCACACTGGAGCGGGCTGCCATGCCCTCCTCCAGGGGATCTTCCCAACCCAGGGATCGAATCTATGTCTCCCACATAGCAGGCGGATTCTTTACTATCTGAGCCACCAGGAAATGGACTAAACTCCTCCCAGGACACAGATCTGTCCTGGGAGACTGCATTTGATTTTTAGAAGCAACTAAAAGTTCACTCAAATCAGATCTGGTGAAAAACACTGTTGCCTTTTCTGGGTAACACAGCTTTAGATCAAAATGAGCATGAAAATGTCAAGTAACAACGCTGATTTTACCTGGCCCTCCTAGTCCAACTCTGACAAAATATTAAAGAGGTGTTTCAAAACTGATCCAAGAATACTGGTGGAAAAGCATTTCTTTTACACATTACTTTCCAAACAACTTTTTGAAATCAAATATGATTACTGAAGTGTCATTACTTAAAATCATATTTAGGTCAAGCTTCTTTAAGTCAAGTTTCTTTCTCTGAGATTAAAATGCTAAATATCCTCTCCTGAACTCACTCAAGATCTTGACAAAATACCTGTAAAAGAACCAAATGCCCAACTTTCCTTTAACACACGACTTGCTGTGTCTTGCTGGATAATCCTTTACTGCCCTTTTAGCTTCAGTTTCTTCACTGCCTTAATTATGAGAAAATAAAGTTGCTGGGCAAGATGGTACCCAGTTTTTATCAGCTCTGGATAGAAACACATGTAAGAAACCCTACCCACTCCATCACTCACAAAGGAAACATCCTACCTTCTTCATCAAGCCCCCCGATGATGTTGTACACATAGTAGGGAAAGAAGCGCCTGGAGTACAGGATTGTAGACAGCATCGCAGCAATCGCCCCGGTAGTCATGGCCTTGTTATTGGAATGCTTGTACATCTGCAATTTTTAGCAAAACCAATAGGCATGTAGAGGCAGAATATACTAAAGACTGGAACAATGAACAGCAAATGGAAAAGAATGAAAGCCTTTCCTGGTGAAATGGGGAAGGACACTTGTTCCTTTCATGATTAAACATCACAATAATACAAAAACAGAACAGTATTTTATTGCGCCCTATCGCTGTGGGGGCTACAGACATTTCTCAAGGAGAGAGCGCCAAGTTGCCCTCAGCTCTCCAGTTTGGAGGCTCCTTTCCATGCCAGCCTCATCTCAGGCCCTCTTAACTCAACAGCAAATACACACAGATTACATGAGGCAACCAGGAGAGGATATACCAAACTCAGCTCTCCACTCTGCAAACTGACAGTGGTCAGGAAAATACAGCCCATGGGCCAAATCCAGCCCCCTACTTGTTTCAGTGAAGTTTCACTGGAACAGCCTTGTTCATTCATGAGATATTGTTAGTGTCTGTTTTTGCACAGTTCAGTTCAATCACTCAGTTGTGTCCAACTCTTTGCGACCCCATGAACTGCAGCACGCCAGGCCTCCCTGTCCATCACCAATTCCCGGGGTCCACCCAAACCCATGTTCATTGAGTCAGTGATGCCATCCAACCATCTCATCCTCTGTCGTCCCCTTCTCCTCCTGCCTCAATCTTTCCCAGCATGAAGGTCTTTTCAAATGAGTCAGCTCTTTGCATCAAGTGGCCAAAGTATTAGAGTTTCAGCTTCAACATCAGTCCTTCCAATGAACACCCAGGACTGATCTTCAGAATGGACTGGTTGCATCTCCCTGCAGTCCAAGGACTCTCAAGAGTCTTCTCCAACACCACAGTTCAAAAGTGTCAATTCTTTGGCTCTCAGTTTTCTTTACAGTCCAACTCTCACACCCATGTGACTACTGGAAAAAACATAGCCTTGACTAGACGGACCTTCGCTGACAAAGTAACGTCTCTGCTTTTCAATAAGCTGTCTAGGTTGATTACAACTTTCCTTCCAAGGAGTAAGCATCTTTTAATCTCATGGCTGCAATCACCATCTGCAGTGATTTTGGAGTCCAAAAAAATAAAAGTCAGCCACTGTTTCCCATCTATTTGCCATGAAGTGATGGGACCAGATGCCATGATCTTCGTTTTCTGAATGTTGAGCTTTAAGCCAACCTTTTCACTCTCCTCTTTCACTTTCATCAAGAGGCTCTTTCGTTCTTCTTCACTTTCTGCCAAAAGGGTGGTGTCATCTGTGTATCTGAGGTTATTGATATTTCTCCCGGCAATCTTGATTCCAGCTTGTGTTTCTTCCAGCCTAGCGTTTCTCATGATGTACTCTGCATAGAAGTTAAATAAGCAGGGTGACAATTCACAGCCTTGACGTACTCCTTTTCCTCTTTGGAACCAGTCTGTTGTTCCATGTCCAGTGCTAACTGTTGCCTCCTGGCCTGCATACAGATTTCTCAAGAGGCAGGTCAGGTGGTCTGGTATGTCCATCTCCTTCAGAACTTTCCACTGCTTACTGTGATCCACACAGTCAAGGCTTTTGCATAGTCAATAAAGCAGAAATAGATGTTTTCTGGAACTCTCTTGCTTTTTTGACGATCCAGCAGATGTTAGCAATTTGGTCTCTGGTTCCTTTGCGTTTTCTAAAACCAGCTTGAACATCGCTGAAGCCTGGCTTGGAGAATTTTGAGCATTACTTTACTAGCGTGCAAGATGAGTGCAATTGTGTGGTAGTGTGAGCATTCTTTGGCATTGCCTTTCTTTGGGATTGGAATGAAAACTGACCTTTTCTAGTCCTGGTTTAGGGTAGATTAAACGGTTGCCACAGAAACCAAATGGCTGACTCCTGATTAGACTCAGACAAGCCTCTCTCTTTTCAGGGAGGCTATCTGTGAGAGACAGGGGCAGCTCTACTTTGTATGAACCCAGCAGAGGGCAGGGTCTTAATCCTTAGAGCATCTACCACGAAGAACAGAAGTACCCATAACAGCACCCGACACAGTGATTTCTGACCCAGGATTCACTACGTCCCTGGCAACCCTAAATTATCCTAACTAATAAATCTAAGCTCCCCAATTTGTCAGCCACAGCGAATAGCTCTAAAGAAAAACCGAAGAACTGCTATAAAATGTAACAATGACAAGATTACAAAGAAAATTCTTCATTTCATTTCAAAGCCAAGCACCAACATTTCTCCACCTCACCATTTACATAACAGTATGTGAAGAAAATTTTCAAGCACTCTGCATTGAGTTGAGCTCACTGCACCTTTCTGAAATTTTATTAACAAAATACTACTTTCCACGTCAGGTTTATTTTTGTCCCCTAGGCAATGGCACCCCACTCCAGTACTATTGCCTGGAAAATCCCATGGATAGAGGAGCATGGTAGGCTGCAGTCCATGGGGTCACTAAGTTGGACACGACTGAGTGACTTCACTTTCA
>SJYF01001220.1:5089112-5099350 GCA_006410515.1 Procapra przewalskii
GCCAATACAGTTCTGAGGGGAAAAGAAGGAAAAACAAAATTAATGAATGATTCTGGACATAATGACACCTATCCCAATATAAGAATGATCCATAGCATATACTGAGATAAAATCTACTAGATATAATCAAGTGCAGGATTCAGGTGAAAGAGGAAAAGATCAGGGAAAAGGATCCCTGGCTACAAGTCATCTGGGGGAAAAAAATTTAAGAATTCCCTTAACAACACAAGTCAAATCAGACCAAAGGTTCCTTAGCAGAAGATTACAGAAACATCCGGCTTCCCTTGTGGTTCAACTGGTAAAGAATCTGGCTGCAACGCGGGAGACTTAGGTTCGATCCCTGGGTTGGGAAGATCCCCTGGAGGAGGGCATGGCAACCCAGTCCAGTATTCTTGCCTGGAGAATCCCCATGGACAGAGCCTGATGGGCTACAGTCTAAGGGATCACTAAAGAGTTGGACACAACGAAGCGACTAGGCACAAACATCACTAAATTATCACCATCATCAAAAAACTAAACAGTATCGATTAATATGTATCATTAAACAGTTACTGATACTATAAAATGGCCAAAGGCCATGGCCTTGCCTGCTAGGGGAGGTGTAGGTAGTGATACAACACAAGATATCTGAGCTCAAGAAAGAGGGGCTTAATGTGGTTTTTACTATTTTTTATTTTTTTGATCAGGCCACACAGACTGTGGAATCTGTTTCCCCACCAGGGATCAAACCCATGTCTCATGCTTTGGAAGGGCAGTCTCAGCCACTGGGCCACAAGGGGAGTCCTGGGCTTCACGCTTTTAATCTCTTTATATCCGAGTCCTTATAAAACTGTCTTGCACTCAGGAGACACCCAAGCATCTGCTGGAAAATGGACCAACAAAGAACAACCTTTCCCCTCTGTGGCTCTGTTCAGTGGAGGCCGAGAGGATGAGCTCTAAAAGCAGACTGTGTGGGTTTGAAGTCTGGTTCTCTTGCTTAGAAAATAGGAGATAGTCAACTGCTTAACTTCTTAAGGCCTCGCTGTCCTCAAATACGTATCAGGGATCACAACAGTAGCTACTTTATTTAGGTGTTACAAGCATTAAACGGACTAAATTGTTAAGCCTTATACCAGTGCCTGAAACATAACTGGTCCTCCAGTTAAATGTTCGCTATGATCCCCCTGGCCTAAGTATGATCACCGAGAACCTGGACTCTGAAGTTACCCAAAACCTGTCCGTGCCACTTAACAGCTCTGTAACCTTGGACAAATCATCAAGTTGATGATATCAGCAGTTCCTATGTTAAAGGTTGACTGAGTTAAATGGTGTAATCTTACAGTACTCAGTGACAAGTGCACAGGCGAATCACCTGGAGTCTAACCACATTCAGTCAGACTAGAAAGACACAGGACGAAGTCTTATTTTGCAGAAGCAAAGGCTGCCCAAGAGCCAGCAGTAAATGTTAAAGGAAAAGGACACAAACTAAGAAAGGGTAATTCAATATCAGAAAGCCATAAGCACTAACTTTAGAGGAGTAATTGGATTACCAAGGCTAGACAGTAACAAACAGTGAATACCTTATAGTCTCAAGCAGAACTGCAACTGTCTCATGAAATGGGTCTATTAACTCATGTTGTGATCACACCTCCTCATTAGTTGTCACAGGAAATATTTAAAAGTGCAATGATAAAAGCATTCATAGACTTCATAGCAACACAGATATGGATTCAAGTGCTGGGGTTCAACTTCACACCAGCGCTATGACTAACAAAATCTAACTTCTCAGAGCCCAAGTTCATTTGTAAAATTGAGGTATATATCATCTGACAGTCCACGAGGTCGCAGAGTCAGACACGACTGAGCCACTTCACTTTCACTTTAGCTGCTGCTGCTGAGTCGCTTCAGTCGTGTCCGACTCTGTGCGACTCCATAGACGACAGCTCCCCAGGCTCCCCTGTCCCTGGGATTCTCCAGGCAAGAACACTGGAGTGGGTTGCCATTTCCTTCTCCAATTCATCAAAGTGAAAAGTGAAAGTGAAGTTCCTCAGTCGTGTCCGCCTCTTAGCGACCCCATGGTCGACCCCTACCAGGCTCCTCCGTCCATGGGATTTTCCAGGCAAGAGTACTGGAGTGCCACTGCCTTCTCCGTCACTTTAGCTAAACAACTACATTTAATCATACGGCCAATCAACCCTAACTTTAATCTCAGATGCTCAACCTGCCCCGTGCCTGCTGGCCCGAGAAACACATTCAGGCAGAAAGGTCCATTTTTAAAGCTCTTCAGAGCGGAGGTCAGGTGTCAGTTTCTATCTGCTGTCTACGTAAAGCTGGCCATCCACATCGAGATCCAGTGACCGGCCTACAAGGTGAAGCCCTGAAGAACAAGAGCTAGCCGAGCAACCTCGGAGAGGGAGGCCTGAGACTGGAGGGGCAGCGCCGCGCAGACAGACTTAAGCAGGGATATGGAGGAAGAAAGAAGGCGGCGGCTCTGCGAGTTTTACCCTCCGTTGAAAGCGTAGGGCGAAAAGCGCAGCTGCAAAGGGCCCACGAAGCTGGGAGGTTCCATGGCCAGGTCTCGGCCCACGCCCGAGCACGAGGAAACGGAGGACTGCATTCCGCGGCTCCACTCCTGCTGTCTCACGGCAAGATGGCGGCCTCGACCGGAAATTGGGCCGTTTCCGGTTTCCGCGGCCCTGCCTCTGGCCGCTCTATCTCGCGCCAGTCGTTGCTCCTGGAGGCCAGAGCCCTCGCTTTCCAGTCGGTAGCTACTGCCTGCTCTTGGAAGAGACCTGGCCGTGAGGTACAGGCTTTCTTTTCCAGGCAAACATTCGAAATCACTCCTGATGGATTTAAAGTCTGAGCTTACAAAGACATTGGAAAAACTATGGAGCAACGGAAACTCGAAGTCTTATTGGAGTGTGAATTAGTACAGCCGTATTTCGGAACGGGACTGGCGTTGCTTGACATAGTTGAAAGCGCACACACACCATGACCCAGCAGTTTCACGCCGAAGCACGTGCCCTGGCCGGAAGACGCGCAAGGACGTTCATAAAGATGCTCTCAATGGCCCCAAACTGGAAATGAGCTGAACACCCATAAACTGCAGAATGGATGGAGCAACTGAGGGATGCGGACGTGCGAAAGCAAGGAGACTAACCGGCTTCGGCTAGAGGGAGGGCCCTGCTTGGCTAGGGAGGGGTGGAGGTTGCAGTGCTGGCAATGCTGGGTTTCTTCACTTGATTTAATGTTTGCCTGCTCAGTAGATCAGGCGTGTTTGACTCTGAGACCACACGGACTATCGCCCACCAGGATCCTCTGTCCTTGGGGTATTTACAGGCAAGAATACTGGAGTAGGTTGACATTTCCTCCTCCAAGGGATCTTCCTCACCCAGGGATGGAACACCCATCTCCTGCGTCTCTTGTATTGACAGGCAGATTCTTTACCAATGAGCCACCAGGGGAGCCCTTGGTTGCTGTTGTTCAGTCACTAAGTGAAGTGAAGTCGCTCAGTCGTGTCCGACTCTTTGCAAACCCATGGATCCTCTGTCCATGGGATTTTCCAGGCAATAGTACTGGAGCAGATTGCCATTTCCTTCTCCAGCAGATCTTCCCCACCCAGGGATCGAACCCAGGTCTCCCGCATTGTAGACAGACGCTTTACCGTCTGAGCCAAGTCTGACTCTTTGCAACCCCATAAACTGCAGCCTGATAGGTTTCCCTGTCCTTCACTATCTCCCAGAATTTGCTCAAACCCATGTCCATTGTGTTGATCCCATCCAACCATCCCATCTTCTGTTGCCCGCCCCCCACCCCTACCCTGCTTATTTAGCTTACGTGCAGAGTACATCACGTGGAATGCCGGGCTGGATGAAGCACAAGCTGGAATCAAGATTGCTGGGAGAAATATCAGTAGCTTTAGATATACAGATAACACCACCCTTATGGCAGAAAGTGCAGAGGAACTGAAGAGCTTCTTGATGAAAGTGAAAGAGGAGAGTGAAAAAGCTGGCTTAAAACTCAACATTCAAAAAACTTAAGATAATGACATCTGGTCCCATCGCTTCATGAGAAATAGATGGAGAAACAATGGAAACAGTGACAGACTATTTTCTTGGGCTCCAAAATAACTGCAGATGGTGACTGCAGCCATGAACTTATAAGACGTTTGCTCCTTGGAAGAAAAGCTGACTAACCTAGGCAGTGTATTAAAGAGCAGAGACATTACTTTGCCAACAAAAGTCTGTCTAGTCAAAGCTATGGTTTATCCAGTAGTCATGTATGGATGTGAGAGCTGGATTATAAAGAAAGCTGAGCACTGAAGAATTGATGCTTTTGAACTGTGGTGTTGGAGAAGACTCTTGAGAGTCCCTTAGACTGCAAGGAGATCCACCCAGTCCATCCTAAAGGAGATCAGTCCTGAATAGTCATTGGAAGGACTGATGCTCTAGCTCCAATCCTTTGCCCACCTGATGGGACGAACTGACTCATTGGAAAAGCCCCTGATGCTGGGAAAGATTGAAGGCAGGAGTACCGGAAGATAGAGAATGAGATGGTTGAATGGCATCACCGCCTTGAGCAAGCTTGAGCAAGCTCTGGGAACCATAGGAGAGGTCCTCTGGGGTCCAAATTTACCTATAGTTCTTGTGACAAATGTGAAAAGACTTCATAAGACGGCAGCAGGCTATCTTTTTTTTTTTTTAATCATTCCACATGTTTGAGAATAGCTAACACTGCTTACCGCGCGCCAGGCACTGTTCATGCATTTCCTTAATTCTTCTCACATTGTTCTTAGAGGACAAGCGCTATTACCATTCCATCCTATACATGAAGAAACGGAGGTGGAGCGGTCTGGTAACTCGCTCAATGTCACACCGCTAGTTGGTGCGCTGCTGCTGCTGCTGAGTCGCTTCAGTCGTGTCCAACTCTGTGCGACCCCATAGACGGCGGCCCACTAGGCTTCCCCGTCCCTGGGATTCTCCAGGCAAGAACCCCGGAGTGGGTTGCCATTTCCTTCTCCAATGCATGAAAGTGAAGTCGCTCAGTCGTGTCTGACTCTTCGCGATCCCATGGACTGCAGCTTATCAGGCTCCTCCATCCATGGGGTTTTCCAGCAAGAGTACTGGAGTGGGGTGCCATCGCCTTGTCTGGCTAGTTGGTTTAAACAGTCAATATTTAAGAAGCAATATCTCGTCTACATCCCAGCGACCAATCAACATATTCTGGCGGGGTGGCCTCCCCCGGAGGCCAGGAGCGCTCCGCCCCACCTCTCGTTTCTCTAAAGCGGAGCATCCGAGGCAGTCAGAGGAAGTCAGGCGGCGCCCGCGCGCAGCACGGCCGGCGCCCCTAGCGGGCAGCGTGCTGACGCCGAGGGAGAAACCGGCGGAAGTGACGTTATCAACGCGCGCCCGGAGTCCTGTGGGGTCGGGAAGGGTCGCCGTGGCGGGCGCCTGGGCCGCTGGGCGCCGGACTTCGTCTCCGACCGGTAGTCGTCTCTGCAGTGACTCCAGGTAACCGCCCTGTGGGCTTCTCTCTGAGAACTACTGCAGAGCGGCCACCGCGGCGGCCCCCTGGGGGTGGTGGAGCGGAGAGCCGCGGAGTGGGTCCGGAGACCGCGGGGCCGTCCCTCTGGCTGGTGCTGCCGCCCCTCCGCCTGTCTCGGCCGCGGCTGCCGCCCGGCGCCCTCCGCGGTGTCGAGAGCGGCGCCCCTGCTCGAGCGCTGGCGCCGGGCGCTGGTGGGGCCTCGGGCAGCACAGTCGCGCTCCTCCGGGACCCTGCCATCCCTTAATTCTTCTTACTGAAAGGCATATTCACCCTGGCCTGTGCCCACCTGTCTTGATACCAGCAGGGGTAGTTTTATAATAAAGTTGCGCTTGAGACTTTTTAACTTTTTGTCAGAGGCCAGAGACTTCAGGCGCTTTAGAGCATAATATACAAATACAAAGGTGTCCTTGTCTAGGCCCTGGACAGTGTGGTTTTCGCATGTAATAGTCTAGGCAGGCGTCTCTGAAAAGATTATTCTTGATTGAGTTACGCAGACACGAGGAGACTATGCAGAATTTATTGTTTTCTCTCATCAGTGATTATCTCCCCAAAATATCAAATGTGACGCGTCAGTTACCAAAAGATGAGGAGATGCTGCAAACAACTCTTTTCTGAGGATAAGTTAGTGCAGTAATAACTGTGCCGCTTTAAGGACACGGGAGGAAGGATGGTCAGTACCATCACTTCGAATTATAGATGAGCTCTAAACAATGGTAACATTAGGCCTCAACTACTTCCTCAAGAGTTTTTCTCTAGACTTAATTTGCAGAACGGGGTCAGGAGCCACCAGTTTCTGGATCAATCTGTCTGTGTAAGTGAGTGGTTTCGATCCTGCCCTCATTATCTCTTGCTTCAACCATAGCAGTGACTCTTAAGCCGAGCTTCCAGGCTCCAGCTTTGTCTCAGGTCCATTCATGCTTTTCTACGATAGCTCTGCTCCCGGCGCGCTTCAGAACCCGGTCCCTGCTTGCATTGCCTTTGTAACGTGGCGCGACCCCGCTCACACTTGCTGTCTCACCCCTGCAGGAACAGTCCACGCAGTCACGCTTGGTTTGTTGCTTGCATGCTCTTTCAATTTTTGTCTCTTTGTGCTTAACCTTTCTTCTGCCTGAAATGCTGAATGTGAATTCCTACTCACCTTGCTAGACCCAAGTTAGATGGTCCTTGCTTTATAAACACACTCTTCTGAGCACTTGGCAGTTAACGTCGCCGCCTTTTCTCTAGCATGTATGCATTCATTTGGGGCCTCCCGGGTGGTTCAGTAGTAAGAAATCCACCTGCAGTTGCAGGAGACACCAGTTCGATCCCTGGGTTGGGAAGATCCTCTGGAGAAGGAAGTGGCAACCCAGTCCAATATTCTTGCCTGGAATATCCCACGGACGGAGAAGCTTGGTGGACTATATAGTCCATGTGGTTGCAAAAGAGTTGGACATGACCTAGCTACTAACGAAAGCATTCATTCATCAGCAGCACATTATATGTCAGATGCTGAACTAAGTATGGAGATTACAGAGACATACTCGTGGTTTCTTCGCTCAGGGGGCTTAGCATCGTGTTTATCTGCTGTGGTAGCACTTAAGTTGTGCAGTGATTATCTGCATATCCTATACAAATTGAACTCTTTGATGCCAGGGACTATATATATATATATATATCCTCTTGATTTTTATATTTGCAGCACTCTGTTGTGTAATAGATTAACAGTGTCCAAAAGAGCATAATTTACTTATATGTCTGTTTTCGGAAGCAGCTTTCTCTGTGTTTGGTCTGCTTTCCACTGATGAGTTTGTAGGATATATAGTCTTCAGAGTCCTTTGTCCTTTCAGAGTCACTGCCAGATTCTGAGTGCTTTTTTATACAAGTACGTGCTTGAGGTACATGCGTGTCTTTGACATATAATTTGTAACTTTAAGATCTATATGTTCTGTGTGAGAAAACCTTACTAGATTGGTAACATTTAAACTGAAATCTAATAGTAATAGCTGACATTTATCCTGTGCTTACTGTGTTATAACTGGGTGCTGTTCTTAAGGTATTAATCAGTCCTGTTTGAATCAGTCAGTTCTCACAGCAATCTTGCGCACAGTAGGAGTCCATATGAACTAAACTGAATAAAAGGTCATTCAAGTGTGTAGCCAGTCAAGAGATGATTTAAGGAAAGCCAGGTACGAGCATATTGGCACTTGAGTGCTCCGAAGAGGTAAAGGTATTACATATATAGAACATGATGTCTTATTTTTATGTCTGTACAGCATCTATCGCAGTATGTTATTTATTTAAGGTAGTTTCTCAATGAATGATCATGCCAAAGTGTATTGGATACAATTCAAAATTTATTAAACTTAATGCCCAAGACATTATAGAGGACAGAAAACTGAGTGAAATATTTAAAAACTTAAATTCAGCCTAATAGTACCGTGTATACAGTGCACAGTAAATATTTCTACTCAGATATGACAGTTTCCTTAGGAATTTATTTTCCTTGGATATTTTTCCCCAAAAGTTTTGAATGCTGGTTATGTACCTTAACATTTGACATTATAAGACTATAAATTGAACACATAAAAAAAACAATTTTTGTCCTATTGACTATTTTGCACACAGTCATGAAAAACATGAAAGGAATAAGATTTCAGCTTTATAAGGTAAAAGGAAATGGATTCCAGAATAGCTCGATTGTTTTTTAAATTTGTTTTTTGTGTAACCGTGAATCTGATTTATAAGGCTGTGTAGCTTACCCGTATTCTTACATTAAACTTCCAGTCTTTTCAAAGCAGCACTGCTGTCCCTTGGTGTGCACGAAGATAACCCATAGAGCTGAGGAAGTCGCCAAGAACAGTGTGCTGGGGATGCTCTAGGAAAAGACTGAATGCTGAGGCAATTTCCAGTCCAGAGGGTTTTGATTTGCCAAGAAGGTGAACGTCATGGATCAGAACAACAGCCTCCCACCTTATGCCCAGGGCCTGGCCTCCCCTCAGGTAATGCAGCTGGAGGGAGGGTGCGTATAGGACAGAATCTGCATTGTTAGAGATATTGTAAAAGGGAAGGAAGGGAATTAAGCCATCTGTTGTTGAAAATGGACTTACATTTTTAAAAATCTTATTTATTTCATTGAGAATTTCCTTTAGATTTTTAATAGGCATGGTAACGTTGAATTTGGGAAGTTTGGAAGCGAAAATATATATTTGTGTATAAGACTTAATCTTTTGATAAACACTTATGAAAGTGGTCCGAGTGATTACAGAGTGTTTGAAAAAAGTAACCTAATTATTTTCTAGCTTTATCTTTTCCTTTTTATGTTTAAAGTTCCAAATAACATATCCGCTTTTAAAAATTTTAAATAACTTCTGTTAAATAAAAATACCCATTTTAAGTGTGTGTTTTGATAAGTGTATGCACCTTTGAAAGTTCCGAAACATTTCATTTAGCCTAAAAATCCCTCTCTGCCCCTTTACAGTTACTCCCCTAGCCCCAGGCAACAGCTGATCCACTTTCCAGACGCAGAGATGGTTTTGTCTGTGCTAGAATATTGTGCAGGTGGCATCATACCAGTCGGTCTGCGCTTTTTGTGGGTCTGTCGTCTTAGCCCAGCATAATGTTTGCGTATACCAGCGAATTCCTGCTTATTGCCAAGCGGCCCTTTTGTGTGGATGCACCACAGTTTGTTTTCCAGTTGCTGACCTTAGGGCTGTTTCTAGGTTGACGCAGTTGGGAATAAAGGTGCTGTGTGTGTATGTTCCCCATGTCTGCTATGCTTCATTTCTCTCGGGTAGATGCTTAGGAATGGGATTGCCAGGTCATTGTGTAAGTGTGTGTCTAACTCTATAAGGAAGGGCCTGCATGTTCTCGTCCTGCCCGCAGCGTGTGGGCGCTCTCGTCGCTCCACACCCTCACCAGCGCTTCTGTTTTCACGTGAGTCTAAAAGCAAAAGCATTTTCTTGCTGACTTACGATCTTGAGCATTTCGTCAACTGCTTATTAACTGTTTATGCATCTTCATTTGTAAAATGTCCTTCACATCTTTTGCCCATTTTTTACTGGTCTGTTCATCTTTTACTGCATTTTGATTGTTCTTTATTCTGGATATAAGTTCTTTCTCAGATGTATGTATGGTAGATGTTTTCTCCTAATCTGTGGCTTAATTTTTAATTTTCTTAATGGTATCTTTCAAAGAATGGAAAGTCTCAGTTTTTTCAAAGTCTTAGACCATTGTTATCCTCTAGAGCCTGAACGGTTAAGCGTCTTCCTAAATTCGCATGTGTTGTTCATTGAATTTCACACCCAGGTCTCCTTCCGCATCCTCTTACCTACTAGCTCTGTGCTACTGTGCTGCCGCGAAGAAGAAAATGATGTGTGCGAGATGCCGGCTTAATAGCCCCATTTGTTCTCGGATGGTGCCTGTCTTTGCACATCTTACCTGCAGTTCTACCAGCCAAGTTCTGCAGACACTTGACACCAGCCAATCTAACCCATTGTTCTCTAACTGCCCACAGGGTGCCATGACTCCTGGAATCCCTATCTTTAGTCCAATGATGCCTTACGGCACAGGACTGACTCCACAGCCTATTCAGAACACCAACAGTCTGTCTATTTTGGAGGAGCAGCAACGGCAGCAGCAGCAGCAGCAGCAGCAACAGCAACAGCAGCAGCAGCAGCAGCAGCAGCAGCAGCAGCAGCAGCAGGCGGCAGTGGCAGCCGTCCAGCAGTCGACGTCCC
>SJYF01001220.1:5102446-5114533 GCA_006410515.1 Procapra przewalskii
TTAGACATTTCCTGGAACTTGTATAAACTAGAATATAATGCTAGCATTTTTACATGGTGGTAAAGTTATAAGGAAGACAGACCATAGTTTTTAAATTAAAATTGTTAAAGCTATCTAACTTGTCAGAGTCATCTTTATTAGAAATATGTGAATTTTTTGTGTGTAATTAGGTAGCAGATTACATTTTTAGAGAGGCTATTGGATTTATATAAATGCCAATTTATCAGTGCAGTTTCTAAAAGTCTACGGGAACGGAGAGGTCACTTCACTGTGTGTTGATATGCTTGTAATCTGATATATTCCTTCTGGAGGTAGAAAGGTTTGTAAGTTGATTTGCCTAAAAAATCATTAATAAAACAGAAAATTTACAGTTAAGGTTTTGCAAATATTATTTATCTTCAGTTGTTGGGATGTGCATGACAGAATACAGAACTCTCCGTCCAGCTGCCTCTGTCGTCACAGTTGCCATGTGTGCTTGCTGTGAGAAAGCATGTGTGCCGCGTGGCGAGGGGAGGGGGTCCTTAAGGACACACAGGACAGGTGTCGCAGCTGGCTCAGTGCCAGGCCCCTCTCGTTGTTCGGGATGCTCTTGTGTAGTTCTCCTGATGGAAGTCAGCAGTCTGACCTCATTAACTGTTGTCTCTGGCTGTTTCAGCGTTTTGCAGCTGTCATCATGAGGATAAGAGAGCCCCGCACCACTGCACTGATCTTCAGCTCTGGGAAGATGGTGTGCACGGGAGCCAAGAGGTGGGCTACAGGAGCTCCTCGTCCTGGTCTGCGTGTTACAGAGATCGCGGCATCTAGGTGTTAGGCTGCTGCCTTAATGCAGAGACAGTGCTGTTGTTGCTTTCTTGTTAAAGTAGTTGATTCTCATCACCTCAGACAGTGGCGGCTGCATTTTCTTAGACACAGGCGTTAGTTTAGGGTGTGTGTTCCAGCCTTATTTCTGTGTAACCAGCGTGTGCACGTGCCAGACTTCTGTCATCGCGACTCTGCACTCGAGAGCCTTTTGTCAGCAGTGATGCTGCTGCTTTCATGCTGCTTTTGTTACATAAGCCCTGCACCGCTAAGTCATACTTCATCCAACAAGTCAGTTCTAGGGATGGATAAAGAAAGACAGGACACGAGAGAAATTAGTGTACACATTCTTTGAGTATAAATCTCATCAGTATTATCCTATCAAAATGACGCTTGTTGGTTTTTATCCCAGTAGAAATTTGTGGGCTTAAATACAGCAGTATTAATGACAGTGGTGATGCTGATATTATACTTCATATCCATGAAATCTGGGGCTGTCAATAATTTGGAAAATTGAAAGGTATTCGTTTTGGTAGGCCTACAGTTTTCCGTCAAGAATGTGGGAAAGTTTCTCTCATCTAAATAATTGTGTTAGCTGTCTTTGAGTGTGAATAGCTCACTTTTTCTTTCCTAGTGAAGAACAGTCTAGACTAGCAGCGAGAAAATATGCCAGAGTTGTGCAGAAACTGGGTTTTCCAGCTAAGTTCTTGGACTTCAAGATTCAGAACATGGTGGGGAGCTGTGATGTGAAGTTCCCTATAAGGTTAGAAGGCCTTGTGCTAACCCACCAACAGTTCAGTAGGTAAGTCTGAAATACATGGTGGTTGCTTTTGTCAACAATTTAAATTTATGATCTATTTAAACATTGTTCATGATAAAACTTAAGCAGAATAATTAGTTCAGTTCAGTTCAGTTGCTCAGTTCTGTCCGACTCTTTGCGACCCCATGAATTGCAACACGCCAGGCCTCCTTGTCCAACTTCCAGAGTTCACTCAGACTCACATCCATCAAGTCGGTGATACCATCCCGCCATCTCATCCTCTGTCGTCCCCTTCTCCTCCTGCCCGCAATCCCTCCCAGCATCAGAGTCTTTTGAAATGAATAATTAGTATGTAAGAACAAATGATATATTGATAGGTATATTTATTGTTGAAGTGTCTTCCTGATTTCTTTGGTTAGACCTACTATTCTCACCAGCCTCCTACTTCTCTGTCTTTTAACTCAGTGACACCCAGAGCTCCCCTTTACTGGCATGAAATTGATTCCCTTCTGTATGTTTCATCATGTTATTGCTCAATAAATACATTTTAAATGAATAAATAAAACCCACCACCTCTTGTATCAATTTTCCCCCCAGTTGTTTGAGCCTTTTGTTCTACTTCCTAAAGAAGACTTCAAAGGCAGGTGGTCCCTGATCACCTCTCGCAGCCTTTCTGCTCACAGCAGCCCCATGGCTTAGCATGCCCTTCTTGCACCAGGACCCTCGCACATCCCACTTTTATCCCTGGCACTCTCTTCTGTCACTTTTTACCTAAGAAACTCCCGCTGGCATTTCATGTGTCCATCCCAGCATCTCTCTTCCTCAGAGAAGCCTGCCTTGAATTTTCCAGTAAGTTAAACACAGTCATAATCCTGTTTTCAATCTAACAAAGTGAGATTACTAGGGTCAGAACAAAACTGCGCCAGTAGTGCATGTAGTCAGATGACACAGGGCAAGGGTCGGGCTCCAACCAGTGTCTCTTCTGTCACTTTGGTTAAATTGCCTAAGCAAACGTAGCAGCTAGAAGATACTTCACTTTAAGGAGATGAGGTGTGAAGGACTGGAAGATAAACTGTGCGACTGGCAGATCTTAACAGCTGGATAATTACTGGGCTCTTTTAAGTTGATATAAACTTGCCCAGAGTGAAACTTGATAAAGATCAGAGACTACAGAACATATTTATAAAACTCTTGTTCTTATGTCAGGAAATCCAGATTCATTAGAAACAGAACAAGTGCTAGTGACAGGTCAGCCTCACTGGCCAAATACTGCTTGCAGAATTGGGCTTCACCCCCTCATTAGTTTGTGGTTAACCCAGTGCTTTCCCTTGTTGAGGTCCTCATTTTTTCTAAAGGCATGAGCAGCTGTTAATTCAAACTGTTGTTGCTATTTTCCTTCTAGTTATGAGCCAGAGTTATTTCCTGGTTTAATCTACAGAATGATCAAACCGAGAATTGTTCTCCTAATTTTTGTTTCTGGAAAAGTCGTGTTAACAGGTAAGTTGTAACAGAGAGCAGTGGTCGAAGTTTTGAGAGTGTCGAGAGTGGCACTTTCTCAGCGCCCAGAGGCAAGCCCGCAGTGTTGGGGCAGTTAGCCAGTGACTTGCAGAGGAGCTTTGCCCTTTTCTCTCTCCCCCAACACTGATGGGAAACAGCCACCAGAGGCGGTGAGCTGAGCAAAGTCGGATCACAGCCTTGCTGACTGAGCATCGCCTTGGTGGGGAGGGGTGGAGGTGAGCATCACATTGCATAACAGATGGTGTTTTAAGTTGGGTACCATTGTCTAAAACTTTGGTTTTCCTCAGCATTATCATTTTGCCTCAACAAAAGATTCAAAGAAGCTTGGTTGAAAGTGGCAACTGAGTCACTCTCAACTGCTGCCCTGCTGGGCTCTGCCCTGGCGCAGAGACCAGCATCTGTCACATGGGCAGACTGTAGGCATGGGAGGTGAGTCGTCTGTCTTGTTGCTGTGGTTTTTTTTTTAAAAAAAGCCAAATTAAGAAAATGCCACTTTACAAACAAAAATATGATTGTGACAAAGGATTCCATTGTTAATGTTTTAATGCCTGCATCTGTCTTACTGGATATGGAGAGAATTGTCCTTTTGTGGTTTTGTTAAGAAATGCCATTTCAGACTCTTGTACTCCACTTGTCTTCATAGGTGCTAAAGTCAGAGCAGAAATTTATGAAGCCTTTGAGAACATCTACCCTATTCTGAAGGGTTTCAGAAAGACGACGTAATGGCTGCTGTGCTCTCCTGCCTCCCCCACCCACTTGTGTTTTTTTTAACCAGTCGGTTTCGGTACACTCGGTGGTGATGTGGACGGCCCCACGTGGGAGAGGATGGGCGTCTGGCTCTAGGGCAGCACCAGGTGAAGCGCTCTTCCACGTGTGCCCCCATGGGGTGCCGGAGGGGGGGTGTTTCTGCACAGAGAACCCCGGAGCATCCCTGTAAGTGGCTCAAACTGTGCTGCTATACGGGCAGTGCTGCCTGTTATTTATATTTAGATTTTAAACACTTACTGCTGTTGACAAGTTGGTTTAAGGGACAAAACTAAGTGTTAAAGCCACCTCAACAATTGATTGGACTTTATTTTGTTTCTTTCCCATAAACCACAGTTTTATATTTCTACCAGAAAAGTAAAACTCTTTTTTAAAAGTGTTGTTTTCTAATTTGTAACTCCTGAGGGTTATTTTTGTGCCAGACACATTCCGCCTTTTCAGTATTGCAGGACAGAATAGAAATGTATTAATGAAAACAAATGGCTGTACATATTTTTCTTCCTTCAGAGTACTCTGTACAATAAATGCTGTTTATAAAAGTGTTAGATTGATGTTGTAAATGAAAGTTTGTAAGATTCATGTGATCATACTGTTAAAAAAAATTGTATTTTAGATATAATGCCTGAAACCATTTTAGTGTGTTTGCGTGCTTGCTTCAATCAACATTTCATTGTTGCAATGACAGTGGCAGAATTGTGAAAATTTACGGTTGTTCACAAAACGTGTTTATTACCTCCCTTGTACTGAGCACCTTCTGTTTCCCACACACCTTAATTCTCACAAAACCTGTAACCAGGTTTTGCTGCTCTTACACAAGGCAGGCAAGCTGGGTCCCACCTGAGGGTCTGCCCCAGGTTACAGAGCAGGTAAGTGGCAAACATGGGTCCTAAGCCAAAGGCCTTCATGGTTAGAACTGGGGTAGTCCCAACAGACTCACAGATGGGGGTCTGTTGTGCTCATGAATATCAGGTTAACATGTGTAAGTTTTGGGGTTTCATCATATGTGATGTGTGTGATTTTCTTTTTAATTGTAAAAATTGTTTTTCAGACAGCTCAGAGGTATATAATCAGAAAGGTAAGTTTCTTCCTCTTCCTTCTGATTCCCCTGGTTAACTACAGACTGGTGTTTGCTCAGCTCTCTTCTGTTCAGATTCTTTCCCTTGGGGGTGCTTTTCTCCATATTTGGAGAATACAGTAAAGCATACATTTGATTTTATAGCCTCCTTTTTGTAGCCACTATATCTTATACATATTTGCATGACAGACATACTTCCATGACATGGAACTCAGTGATGTCATATCATCTCTTACATACCTTAATGTATGTAATCATCTCCTGAATTACAGTCACTTACGTTATCTGCGGTGTTTCACTGTTATAAACAGTGCAGCAGGGACCGTCCTTCTGTGTACTTGTGGGGAGTACAGGTGTTTCTGTAACAACACTCCTAGGAGTCACTGTATTAAAGAAGTTATACATCCTAGGTTTTAATAGATCCAAACCAGATTAAAGTCCAGAAGAAGTCATTAGTGATGTCAGTAATGTATGAATTCATCCGAAAGACATCATTCCAGTAGTATCTCCTTCTATCCAAGAAAGAATTGTCTCCTCACATGTAGGTCTCCTCTTAGGTTCTTCAGGAAAGTTTCATAATTTTTTTTATTTAGGGCTTTCACATTTCCTAGCAGTTAATTCCTAAGTATTTTATAGTCTCTTATTAATGGTATTTTTCAGAATACTTTAAAATTATCGTTGGTATATTTATCTATTTCCAATCCCTTGACTGAACTCACGTTACAGCTTACACTTGTAAAATGCAGCACACACAGGAAACCTAACACACGTTTCACATAGCGCATTATTCAGAGGCAGACACCCCAGCAGCCACCAGCCAGAGCCTCGCGAGCCACCCCAGAAGCTCCTTCTCATGGTCCCATCCAGACACACCACCCCATAACCACTGTCCTTTTATAGCAACTACCAAACACCAATGTCAATCAGTCTTCCATTTTAACGAATCGGTAAGTTCTTATGTCTGTTTCACTCCTGAAGTTCCCACCATCTCACTTACGGGAATTCGCAGCTAGCTTGGCTAGCGGTTTCTTAGTCTATCTTGCTGTTGCCAAAGTCCACACGGTGCAGTCAGCACACCGTTCTGCTCCCTGCAGGCGGGTGGCTGCGTCTGAAGGCTTGATCCCTTTATAGACTCAGCAGTGGTTTTAGAAATTGAATGTCTGGTGATCTTCTCATTGATCCAGTAATTCATTAGGTTGTAAAAGATGAAATTTTAATCACTTTTTCATTATTTGTTGGAAAACTTTTTTTTATAGTGATATACTTCACATAGCAGGATGAGTGCTTATTTTCCCTTTAAAATTTATCAAGATAAAAATGCCTCATTGAGTTCATATTAATACATCCAATCCGGACTACAGGGCTTTTAGCTCTGTATTTTTTTAAATTTTTTATAATTGGAGGATAATAACTACAATGTCATAATGGTTTCTGCCATACACCAACATGATCAGCCACAGGTATACCTGTATCCCCCCATCAGCTCTGTATTAATGTATTTTATGCTCAGGACCCTTAAAGACACATGGGATGATGAGTCAGGATAACAGAGCACTGCCACCAGTATGATTAGCAGAAGCCCTGAAACGCTGCTTCTTCACTGGAACCTCTGAACTGTTGAAGGATGAGACTGGCATCCACATCTGAACTAAGGCGGGGTGTATACACTGCTCTCTGCAGTGGGTTAGCTGCCTGGTCAGTCGGTGTCCAGGCCAAGCCCAGGCTGGGGGGGGGAGGGGGGCGCGTGGCTCTGAGTCTGGCGTCGTCCACAGGAGCAGCTGCTGGGTCTGCGTCGCTCATTTCAGGTCATCATTAAGGTTTTTAACTGTGTCTTCACATTTCTAGAGACAACTGAGTTAGCTTTTTTATCTAAGTTTTAAAATTTTTTACTTATTTCAACTAGTTGGTTTTTTTGGACGTGGCTGCCAAGTCAGTGCTGATCTGATGTCTGTGTCCAAGTGGAAATGCCCTGTGCTCACTGCCATCTCCAGACCGTGGCAGGGATATATACCTAAAGTAGCTTGGCTGATTACCACATGCCTGCAAGCATGTCTTATGTAGACATCCAGGGATGTCTCCAGATAGACCATAGTGAAATCACTTGAAAAGTCCTTAGCAGTCAGGGTGCTGTCCTGTTTTGGCCAACGTCCATCTGAGTTAGTTTGGCCTATGAAGTCCCAGTAGATCAGTTCTCCAGTGAGCTTCCTGCCAAGCGTGACTCTTGCCATATTGTCTCTCAGTAGCCACAGGCTGTCCCCTTAATTATGCGTGATTCTCGCCGACTTAGCACACCTAGCTTCAGGACTGTAACACCACTCTCTCCCTCTCAAAGTTGTATTCAGCAGTCTCTCCATGGGACTCCACACTGCAGTTTCGCAGAGTGCTATGTGTAACTTTTATATACACATCTTTGTATGAATTACACACACACACACACCTGGTGGCTCAAGATGGTGAGGAATCCCCCAGCAATGTGGGAGACCTGGGTCTGATCCTAGGGTTGGGAAGATCCCCTGGAGAAGGGGATGGCCACCCACTCCAATATTCTTACCTGGAGAATTTCATGAACAGGAGCCTGGTGGGCCAGTACATGGGGTTGCAGAGTTGGACACGACTGAGCGACTAGTGCCACTACAGTAGGAACACTACTATACACTCAATACCGAGCATAAGGCTAGGACTTGCTAATAGAAAAGTATAATGAAGTAATCAAGTCAGTGACATTAGCAAGTGATGTTAGGCCATTCTTGTGTTTATGGCAGCAGTGCATTTCAAGGTGAGCAGGGCCATTAACCAGAATTAGCTGTTGGTCTTTAAGCAGTGATCAACAGCGATGTCTCTTCAGGTTTGCCTTAGTGCTGGGCAGGCTTCACTGCTGCTAAGAGAACTGGGAATTATTTCAATGTAAGTGTATATTGCTTGGGGTGGGAAGGAGCCTTAGCATTGATTTAGGAACCACTTGTGTGAACAGAATATCCCTCATTTGAAAGCCTCTTCGGGGCCTCTCTTAGGACCAACACTCCCTGGGGCCCAACCCAGAGAAATTCCAGTGGCTCATTACAAATCATCCCTCGGGTTTACCTGCTACCTGGACAGTGCTGAGACAGGCAGATGCAAAGAGAAAACCATCACTCTTGCCTTTCTGTCTGTGGTCTGTAAGCAGTGAGGTTGCTCAGTCCTGTCCGACTCTTTGCGACCCCATGGACTGTAGTCTACCAGGCTCCTCTGTCCATGGGATTTTCCAGGCAATAGTCCTGGAGTGGATTGCCGTTTCCTTCTCCAGGGGATCTTCCCAACCCAGGGCTCGAACCCAGGTCTCCCGCATTGTAGACAGACGCTTTACCGTCTGAGCCACCAGGGAAGTCGGTCTGTAAGCAGTGCCACTGGCTAAGGTCAGTTTTGAGGAAGAGCTTTTCGAAGTCTTCTGATCACAAATCTGACTTTTCTGATCCTGCTAACTGTTGCCTTCAGAATTAGTGAGTATCCCATTCACTGTACTAATTAGTCAGTGATTAGTGAATCATTTTCCAGGCAACAGTACTAGAGTGGATTGCCATTTCCTTCTCCAGGTGATCTTCCCGACTCAGGGATCAAACCCAGGTCTCCCACATTATAGACAGACGCTTTACTGTCTGAGCCAACGGTGAGTGAGTGAGTGAAGTCGCACAGTCGATTCCGACTCTGCGACCCCGTGCACTGTAGCCTATCAGGCTCCTCTGTCCCTGGGATTCTCCAGGCAAGAACACTGGAGTGGGTTACCATTTCCTTCTCCAGGGGATCTTCCCAACCCAGGGATTGAACCCGGGTCTCCTGCGTTGGAGGCAGACGCTTTAACCTCTGAGCCACCAGGGAAGCCAGGGGAAGTCCAATTAGTGAATGGGGTTCAGAATTTTCTCACATTCTGGGCTTCCATGTAAACCGGAGCCTGACAATCACCTGATTATTATAGATGTCTCTTGGGGTTTTACCCAAATATTTTTCTCTTGAATTTTTCAAATTTTAGGGGGAAAATGCTCTGAGTGATAGTTTGACTTAATTAGGCACATAATCCATTTTTGTTGTAAAAAGAAATATAAGTAAAGAGATCTTAGTTCTTTTGAAATATAAGTCAAAAGTAAAAAATTCATTTTAAACATAAGCAAAAAGTTCTTGGTTCCAGTGCTGAGTTCACATCTAGTATCTTTCTGATTTTTTGATACACATACAGATGTATATTTTTACAAAATCTTCACCATCTATAATGGTCTCATAGGTGGGGTGGCCTCATAGATGGGGTGGTCTATAGATGGGATTATCTATTTTACTTGATCTGTATATAGGTCTGTATCATTAAGATGGTAGCCTCCTGCTAGACAGACAGACCAGAATTTATTGAATTCCCTGCCACCGGACATTTTTGTCTAACATTCAGACAATGTGAACACCACCTAAAACAACCTCTTTGTTTATCTCTGGTACAACTGTTTCCTTAGGATAAAGTGCTAGAAATGGAACTGCAAGGTAGAAGAGATTATGAATATTTTAAGGCTTCACACCATTGTCTTTAGGCTGCATCTGTTACATCTTGCTTCCAAACAAATTCCTCTGTGTAGCCAATGCCCAGTTCACAGCTTTCAGCACAGGTGAAGATGGCCAGGACACCCCAGTCGACACTCTTGCCCAGGCTGTCGGCCTTCAGGTAGTTGAGCAGCTGAGGCATGACCTGAGAAAAGGATGGCACAGTCAGAGCTCTCGTTGAAGGTGAGGAGCACACACAGTTTTCAACAGACCAGATCTTCCCTGCCAGGGCTACTGTAGGGATCCTCATCTCTCAGCTCCCTGTCTCCACATTTTACAGCAAGGTTGCGGAGAAGGCGATGGCACCCCACTCCAGTACTCTTGCCTGGAAAATCCCAGGGACGGAGGACTGGTGGGCTGCAGTCCATGGGGTCACTAAGAGTCAGACACGGCTGAGCAACTTCACTTTCATGATTGACTGGAGAAGGAAATGGCAACCCACTCCAGTGTTCTTGCCTGGAGAATCCCAGGGATGGGGGAGCCTGGTGAGCTGCCGTCTATGGGGTCGCACAGAGTCTAAAACAACTGAAGCGACCCAGCAGCAGCAGACATTAAACTGGTAACTTACTTACAATCTAAAAATACTTTGCAACTCTCTTTTTTAAAGTCCCTCTATATTTGGTGTTATCTGAGAAAGAAGTTCCCAAGAATAAGATTGGCTGATCTGTTTAATCTGGCTGCTAACCTAATTATTTTTTATTAATAATAATGCCACAAAAATAGGGCAGAGGCTTTTATCTGGGCAACTTTTATTTTGTGTTACTTACAATCTGAACAGCAGATGCCCTTACTATGACTCTGAAGAAACACTACCGTAGTAGAATACAAAAAGACCGTCTATTGCCGTGTTTGTTTGGACTAGAAAGGGGTCTGAGGAGTCTGTGGTCTCCTGGGAACGAGCCCAAGGCAGCACTGCCACCACTGCTCTCAGACTGCTGTACACGAGCTCATCGCGGGGCCAGGCACCAAGAACCAGCCCGTTTTGGGTCAGTCCTCAAAGTACCCTTTCAACCATTAAGAAATAACTCTGACTTTATAATGTTAGTGAATCGACAGTTCAAGAGTTGTTTACACCCAACCCAAATGGACCCTGATGCTAATACTCTCTTCGGCAAGAAAAATTTTATCTTAATCGTTACATTCATTTGTTCTAACAAATCCACAAACTAAGACTAAACAGAGCAAGGGTTTTAAAACACTCCTCTCACAAAGACTGAAGCTGTTAAATTACAGAGGTGACAACAGAGGCACTAAAATAACGACGAGCCACGCTGGGAAGCAGGGGACGGTCCAGGTGGCCTGCGTGACATTCAAAGCCTCACTGCTGCAGAAGTCAGTCACAGATAATGTCTAAAAACTAGTAAACTGATAAATCTCAGAAAAAGCAAGCAAATTAGAGCCAGAAATAACTTCCAGATTAACCAGTGAAGGGTATTTCCCTCCTTGGAACACACTGTAAAGCAGGGCAGAAACTGTCCTTCAAGGGCACCTTCCATACACAGTACCTATAGCAACTCGTGCACACAGATTACTTTGGCAAAGTTTTTAAATGTTTAATAGGGTAAATATATACTAAAATATTCCTTTTCAGGATCTTACCTGGAATTCAAATAATCTCTTAGCACCACAGGGGCAATCTGGAATATCCTTTTCCTGAGGAATATTTTCACCGGAGATCCAGAGCGGGGCAATCCCTCTGCCGTATCTGAGAATCTAAAATCAGTTAGGATCAGTTTAAATCACCAACATCTCATGTGACCTGAGGATCATCTCGAGAAACTTGGCACATACTCTGACAACTGATGAAACACTCATTGGAAAACTAGCTTCCTGTCTGCCTCTCCCCCACTCCCTGGCACGTACACACAGCACCATCAATGCCTGCCTCAGTATCGTCAAAGTAATGCTTTCAGCCCAACTGATGCAGGTTATCACAAGCATTTCTCTTAGATGACAATATGGTTAGACTCCGAATTCTATGGCTATTTTGTGAAGAGACTATCAATAATTCTATCTCCCCCTTACCAGGTTGTGAATATAAAATGCAGCCCAATGTCTCTGCTGACCTTCACACAGATAAGGAACCTTAGCTGCCAATTTTGAAAGGAGCAAATACCAACTGAGACACACTGTTTTAAAAACAACAGAAGTAAATTTCACTATAATAAAATGTTATGTAACAACTGAATGATTTTCCTAGATGTTTCTTGTTAAAAAAGAAACACACATTGCTAAACACCACCTTCTCAGTGTTCAGGGCCTAGATCTGTTCTTCCTATAAGCCCCTGAGGATTCATTTGCTCTAGTGACTGACTTGTGCGAATTTCGCTAAGTCTTTAGTGGTTTATATTTATGGTGACAGAAATTAAGGGAATAAAGTTAATGGGAGAAAACAGGCAAAGGGAAACATCTGCTGAACACTTACTAAAAGTCTATCATCTACCTTAATCCTCAAAACCACTGTTTTCTTCTCCCTACACTGTAGGGCCAAAATATAACTCAAGGAGCCAGGAATCCTCACAACACCAAAACCCATTATTCTTTTCACAAAGCCAGTGATTTCTCTACTAATGTGTCAAGTTAATTTTTATAAGTCAAAGGTCCCTGTTGGAAA
>SJYF01001220.1:5115050-5126530 GCA_006410515.1 Procapra przewalskii
GATTCCAATTCTCCCTCATGCACTTCACCTGAAAAATCACCAACGTTACTGTTACGGCAACAGGAACAACTCATATGTCTTGACAATAAACACATGCAGAGGAAAACCAGTTTTTAAACAACCAATTTAGTGTTAAATCAGATAGTGAAGGCCTGATGTTTTCACAGGCTTTCCCTGTTTTGGTTCATTAACATCTGTGCTTTAAGACTACCTGACTTTCCACGTACTCCATGAAGAAGCATTATTCTGCTGTTTCTTTGAAGAGCTTCTCCTTAAACCTTCAAATTAAGAATAGACTCCAAGTCCCAGGCTCAGGACTGCTGTACTCAGGACTGAAAAGGATACTCCCAAATCATGAGCCCTTCTAATTCCTACTGTCCTTCACTTGTCTGAACTTTTATTTCCAGTTTCTTTCTGCCCCATCTCTCCTTTCCCAGCTGGTACACTCATTCAGTCATCACAGGCTCACTGGACCTGTCGTTTCACACTTTCACTCTCACCTCTGGAATCCCAGCTACCTGAATCATCCTGTCCTGAACAGACAAGAATCCCTGTAACTCAGAGGATATTTCTGATAAATGTTAACTATAAGCAAGTAAACTGACATGCTAAAATAAAATTTAATTTAGATTCTAAAAATCTACATTCTGTGGTGGTTGAGAGATCAAGTTCCAAAGTCAGTAGATGTGAGCTCAAACTCTAGTTTTGAAACTTAACTTTGGTCAGTTATATGCCCAAACAAGTTATACCCAGAACCTCAAACTCCTCACTGCAAAATGAGATACTGTTTTCAACGTATTGTTCTGGCGTGAAAATCTAAGTGACATCATGCACAGAAGGCCCATGGTACGTGCTGTGCAACAGAGTACGTGTTGAAGAGACGCTGGCTGCTACTCAGTCTCAGCAAAGGCACTGCTCTAGCACGTGACCACCGTGAGGTAACTGACAGAATCATGGATCTAAAACTTGCCAGATAAGAGGGCGCCTGCCACCCACCAAACACTCCAAGGCACTCTCAGGTACACCATCTCAATCTGGGAAACAAGTCTTGGAACCAGATAAAGTTTCCAAGTTTCCAGCATCTTGTGCAGCCCCACTCAACTGACCACCTGGATACACCCCACGACACTTCACAGGAACCAGAATGTATGTTATACATGGCAAGGAGGGACGGACAGGAAGGGCATCTTCAGATGAGGCAGTATTTGAAAAGTACAGGTTGAAGCCTCCCAAGTGAGTTGCTCAGTGCTTCCCTTCTTGGCATATTAAGCCCTTTCTTTCAAGTATTGTATTCACTCACTTAACGAATGAGTTTTGAAATAGATTCCATACCCATGGTTCCTATAACCTCTGATTCATCATCTCTTTCCACAACTTCAGGCATAATCTCATCTTCTGTTTCTATTACAATTTCAAATTCTGGAAAAAGGAAGTCGTGATCTGGAACTGTATTGTCCAAATTATCTGAAACAAAAAGGTAACTAGCATCAATAGTGATCATTTAGTTTTGAAAATCAAATGATTTCCTTTTTCTGAAATGGATTCCATGTCATAAACAGTATTCCTTAGAAACTAACGTATGTAGCTGGTTGGGATGTGAGTGGGTGAGAACTCACAGCTCCTTCTTCATAAATGTGTTTATCTCACTAGTTAACTAAAACTCTGAAAATTATGACACCGTTTCTAATGTTAACCTTTATCCTCAAAATGAAAGATTTGGCCTATAGATACAAGGAAACTGAGCTGATATTTAAAAATTAAAAAAGAACTGACTGACCTGTCTGTGCACAAGCTTGCTTATGCCCTAATCTCCAGTCCAGACTCTGATGCTCCCTACTGCAATAATGTGCCTTGTGACATCTGGAGCATCTTTTGGGGCCTGAACAGCCACAAACTCTGCAGAGATGTGCACCAGACTTGAGCTGGAGTAACACAGACTCTCCTGTCTCTGACGGAGGATCCTCAGAAGGTGGCTCATAGGAGTAGAAGTCATTTCGCCTGGGCAGCTGATTTCTGAAAACTAAGAGGAGAGAAGGAGAACTGTTAATGAAAGATTTAAATAAAAAAATACATCAATTCAAGTATTTGAGCCTTCACACTGAACTGAAAAAGACATTCATTTAAAAAAAAGAAAAACTGAAGACAGTTTTTCCGTGTGAAGAGCTTCATTTTTGGAAATGGAGAAAAGAAAGAGAAACGTCTACAGTTCACACAACTAAGTGCGCCCTTACAGTTTATTCCAATTAACAAGAATAACTACAGAAACACGAAAAACCTGAGGGGATCCACCTTTCCAAAAAGTGACAATGTCTATTCCCTGAAAGTACCCTACCACGCCTGCTGCCTACTAATTAACCAGGCTGGCGGCCAGGAGTGAGCGAGCACGCGCGGGACGCCCCCAGCCCCGCAAGTGCTCGCGGGGCTCCTGGGGGGAGAGGCCGGCGGGGTACGGGGGAGGCGCGCGGCTTCCGGGGCCCGACCCGGAGCAGAGGCCGCGGCCGCTCACCGCGCAGGCCGCAGCAGCACGGCGGCGTCCGGCAGCAGAAGAGGAAGAGACAGCGGTGGAAGGCGTCGGCGCGGCCCGGCAGCGGCGCGTACACCTGCAGCAGGAAGGCCGTCGGGCGGCCACACAGCGGGCAGGCCAGCTCCGGGGGCCCGGGCAGCCCGGCCGCACTCAGCCACGCCGGCCGGCCGCCCACCTTGCTGGGGAACTGCTCGCTGCGCAGCCGCCACGACGGCGCCGCCTCCACGAAGCCCAGCTCCGCCGGCCCGGCGCTTGGAGACGCCATAGCGTGGGGCGCAGGCTACTGGGCCCGCGGAACCGCCGCCACAGCCGCCGGAAGTCGGCGCCGGAAGTGCGGACGGCGGGCCAGACGTGATTGGACAACAGCGCAGAGGGGGCGGGGACACTTATTCCCGGTTTCCGGTCCTTGCCTGGGGCTGAGCAGGAAATGTCGGGTGTCTTGTTAAGTTCAATTCGGTGACTCAGTCGGGTTCGACTCCTTGCGACCCCATGGACTGCAGCACACCAGGCTTCCCTGTCCATCACCAACTCCCGGAGGTTGCTCAAACTCATGTCTGTCGAGTTGGTGATGCCATCCAATCATCTCATCCTCTGTCGTCCCCTTCTCCTCCTGCCTTCAATCTTTCCTGGCATCAGGGTCTTTTCCAGTAAGTCAGTTCTTCGCATCAGGTGACCAGAGTATTGGGGCTTCAGCTTCAGTATCAGTCCTTCCAATGAATATTCAGGACTGAATTCCTTTAGGATTGACTGGTTTGATCTTGCTGTCCAAGGGACTCTCAAGAGTCTTCTCCAACACCACAGTTCAAAAGCATCAATTCTTTGGCGATCAGCTTTCTTTATAGTCCAACTCTCATCTCCATACATGACTATTGGAAAAACTGTATCTTTTACTAGATGGACATTTGTTGGCAACGTAATGTCTTCGCTTTTTAATATGCTGTCTAGGTTGGTCATAGCTTTTCTTCCAAGGAGCAAAGGTCTTTTAATTTCATGGCTGCAGTCACCATCTGCAGTGATTTTAGAGGCTCCCCCCCTGCCCTTGCCCAAATGAAGTCTGTCATTGTTTCCACTGTTTCCCCATCTATTTGCCGTGAAGTGATGGGACTGGATGCCGTGATCTTAGTTTTCTGAATGTTGACTTTTAAGCCAACTTTTTCACTGTCTTCTTTCACTTTCGTCAAGAAGCTCTGTAGTTCTTATGGTGACAATATACAGCCTTGACATACTCCTTTCCCAATATTACCTAGGAACCTGGAATATTAGGTCCATGAAAGACTAGAGATCTCTTCAGGAAAATTAGAGATGCCAAGGGAACATTTCATGCAAAGATGGGCACAACAGAAGTGGTATGGACCTAACAGAAGCAGAAGATATTAAGAAGAGGTGGCAAGAATACACAGAAGAACTGCACAAAAAGGTCTTAATGACTGGGATGATCATAGTGGTGTAATCACTTGCCTACAAGCAGGCATGCTGGAGTCTGAAGTCAAGTGGGCCTTAGGAAGCATTGTTATGAACTAAGCTAGTGGAGTTGGTGGAATTCCAGCTGAGCTATTCCAAATCTTAAAAGATGATGCTGATAAGTGCTGCACCCAATACGCCAGCAAATTTGGAAAACTCAACAGTGTCCACAGGACTGGAAAAGGTCTGTTTTCATTCCAATCCCAAAGATGGGCAATGCCAAAGAACATTCAAACTATAGGACTGAACTCCTTAATATCTCTATACATATTACTATAAATAACATCTTGATACAAAAATCTCTAGACATATAATTAGAAAGGTCTCTATACATATAACAATCTATGTACATATAACTAAAAATATCTATATACATATTGATATGTTAACTGCTTCAAGACCTTAAGCCATCATTCATATGCTGGAGACCTGCTTACACAGTGAAGAATGCAAGCAACAATCTTATTAAATAGACAAAACACGTGAGATTGCTAGAACATAATAAGATTATACTACAACAGAGAGAGATAGAAAGCATAAACAATTTTAAAGCAAAGAGAACATATCAAAGCAATGATTAGTATAGTTCCTCGAAATCTGTTCACAATAAACCATCAAGCCCACAGGGGAGCCAGCAGAAGTTGAATTCTGGAAGGTTCAGTTTAAGAGGAAAAGATAAATGTTTTATCTTTGTTTACAAAGGCATACTTAACACATTGATATGTACTTGTTGATGCCTTGTACCAACCTACACATACTCCTTTGAACTCCTGTAGCCTCTTTCATCTTCAGTCATTCCAAACATAGCCCTCCAATCTGTTACAACTTTGTCCAGTCATTTTTCTCAATTTTATAACAGAAGGATAGAAAATGTATTTATACAGACCATTAAAAGATACTAGAATGTCTTAGTCTAATGGGTTTCTTTGGGGGTGGGGCTTAGAAATCATTTCAAATCTCAACGATTCTTCCTGCTTCACCATTTTCAGATTCCTTTGAGATGGAAAAAGCTTTGGAAGCAGTGTTAAATATAATCTGAACTTGCCAGGTATTTCTCATTCTGTGTCAATGCAGATCTGAGAAGCAGAATTTGATGGGTACCAAAAAAAAAAAATCTTGAATGTAGAGACATTAGTAGAAATTGGGAAAGGCATGTGACCAGACAGCAATCACAGTGGGTCATTCCACCTCCATCACAAATGTGAACAAGCTTATCTCGATAATAGCATTCACAATGGAGGAGTTAAAGTGTTATCGTGAAAAATTTCTTACAAAAGGACAGAGGAAAAGTTTTCAAGGTAGAATACACCTTTCAAAGAGCCTGTAAATTTCAGATAAATGTTTCATTATTTGAAATTGATAGTTTATTACTTAGAAGTTTTACCGACTGTTCGAAGAAATGTAGATCACCTTCTGATTCACACTCAACAGGACTCAGCTACAATCATTGTAGCTTATCTAAAAGATACTGAGCTGCAGATCTGACAAGAAACATTCACTCTCACACATGGAATGCCACAATTGTCTTCATACATTGCCCACTAGAGTCAGACCCTTAATTCACAGTCCACGTAAACTCATCCTGTGGTGACTGATTCAAATCTGAAACAAAGCTTTATTGGTTTGCTACCAGCAGTGTAGAGGTTCCCTTCTCTCCAGGCCATCTCCAACGTTTGTTGTCACCAATGCTCGACAGGAATATAGTAGGCGTTTCAATTTATTTGTAAAAATAATGGTTATTTTATTTGGAAGATAGTTCATTTCTGATGTTTTCTTTGTTGTAGGTATACAGCAACCAGATTAAGGTATACATTTGCTCTTCAAAAAGTGAAAGTGTTAGTCATTTAGTTATGTCCGACCCTTTGTGACCCCATGGACTGCAACACCCCAGACTTCCCTGTCCTTCACCATCTCCTGGAGTTTGCTCAAACTCATGTCCATTGAGCCGATGATGCATCCAACCATCTCATCTTCTCTTACCCCTTCTCCTGCCCTCAGTCTTTTCCAGCATCAAGGTCTTTTCCAGTGAGTCAGCTCTTCACATCAGGTGGCCAAAGTATTGGAGCTTCAGCATCAGTCATTCCAGTGAATACTCAGGGTTGATTTCCTTTAGGATTGACTGGTTTGATCTTGCTGTTCAAGGTGGGTTCTTTATTGCTAGTGCCACCTGGGAACCACTGTAGGCCCTGCCCGTGTCCCCACCAGGGATGAATCCCAGCAGGGCATCAGAGCTCAGAGACTTCAGGGCAACCCTGCCCTCAGGACTGGTCATTTCTCCAACCAGCTGCTCGTCAGAGGCCCAGGCACCCCAATCCTGACTCCAACTTCCAAGACCAGGATTTTGGGACAACTTAGGGGTAAGCAAGACCCTCACACCCCTGTTCTTGCCTGGGGGCTCAGTCAGTTCAGTTGCTCAAGTTGTGTCTGACTCTTTGCAACCCCAGGGACTGCAGCACCCCAGGCTTCACTGTCCATCACCAGCTCCTGGAGCCTACTCAAACTCATGTCAATCGAGTGGGTAACACCATCCAACCATCTCATTGTCTGTTGTCCTCTTCTCCCCTTGTCTTCAATCTTTTCCATTAGGGAAAAGCATCAGTTCTTTGCATCAGGTGGCCTAAAAGCTGCACCTGGCAGATGCCTGAGATCTGAGTGTCTCCAGTAGGTATGGGTGGAAAGAGGAGGTGTGAGCTGAGTGTTTCCAGTAGGTATGGGCGGAAGGATGAGGTGTGAGCTGAGTGTCTCTAGTAGGTATGGGTGGAAGGATGAGGTGTGAGCTGAGTGTCTCTAGTAGGTATGGGTGGAAGGATGAGGTGTGAGCTGAGTGTCTCTAGTAGGTATGGGTGGAAAGAGGAGCTGTGAGGCCCCTCCATCTGCAGGGCGTTCGCATTGCAAAGGTCTGTGCACTTCCCCTGGCCAGCGAGCTCCCCATGTCATCTTCGCAGGAAGCTGAGGCTGAGGGCCACCAGGGCAGAAGCCTCCTCTTGTGTAACTCTCGCTCCCACAGTGCGGAACCTGCCTCCCATCATCTGCCTTTCATCTCTGTGTTGCTCTTTTCCAGGTGACATGTGCAGAGGTTTCAGCTTTCCTAGCTACTAAACCCTGGAAAGAACCTTCTAAAATCAAGCCCATTGTTTGTGGAAGCTCAATTTTGCCTTTAGTCTACAGATTCTGGTATCTTTCCAATGTTAACTTAGCACTTTTTACCCCATCCCTTACAGTGAGGTTTTTCTATATATTTCTATTACAGTTAGATGCAGTGTCACATTGTATATTCCACTGATACATCCAAAATAATGAAATCAGAGTAGATTATGGTTAATACCTTGGGCTACACAAATCTGTAGGATTAGACAAATGCATAGTGACGGATATGCATCCTAAAGTATCACATGGAATCCTTTGAACTCCCCCACCCCATCTTCTGCTTATTATCTCTGTAGTTTTGTCTTTTCCAGAATGTCATAGATGGGGTCATATTGTGGGCAGCTCCCTCAGGTTGGATTCTTTCACTTAACTATATATATATGTTAAGTTTACCCTTGTCTTTCCATGGGTTCAGAGAAGGTAATGGCACCCACTTTTGCCTGGAAAACCCCATGGTTGGAGGAGCCTGGAAGGCTGCAGTCCATGGGGTCGCTGAGGGTCGGACATGACTGAGTGACTTCACTTTCAAGCACTGGAGAAGGGAACGTTACCCCACTCCAGGGTTCCTGCCTGGAGAATCCCAGGGACGGGGGACCCTGGTGGGCTGCCGTCTATGGGGTAGCGCAGAGTCGGACACGACTGAGGTGACTCAGCAGTTCCATGGGTTGGGTAAGGTTTACTCTTGCCTTTCTTTGAATTGGTGGACCATTCTTTTCTGTTGCTGAGTGGTATTCCATTGCATGTGTATGGTAACTATATATACCATTCTTCCCTGTTGCTGAGTGGTTTTCCATTGCATGTTTGTGGGAGGAAAAGCATTTTCCCTCTACTCTTCTAGATTTTTAGTTGAGACATACCCCTTTAAAAAAAAAAAGTAAAAAAAGGTTATCAGGAGAAAATCAGATGTTAAATAACATGTATTCCTCCGGTATAAAAGGAAGCAGGAAAACTGTGTTAGTTCCTGAAATATCCAAAGCCATCACCTTAAATACCATCCTCAGAAACGAAAGACCTTGGGGGAGGGAGGAAGCTAATTAGGACAGGCTAAAAAGGCAGCAGATTCAACTCAGGACTTCTCCTTTGATAAGAGCTGCTGCTGCTGCTGCTGCTGAGTCGCTTCAGTCGTGTCCGGCTCTGTGCGACCCCATAGATGGCAGCCCACCAGGCTCCCACGTCCCTGGGATTCTCCAGGCAAGAGCACTGGAGTGGGTTGCCATTTCCTTCTCCAATGCATGAAAGTGAAAAGTGAAAGTGAAGTCACTCGGTCGTGTCCAACTCTTAGTGTCCCCATGGACTTTGGCCTACCAGGCTCCTCCGTCCACGTAATTTTCCAGGCAAGAGTGCTGGAGTGGGGGTGCTATTGCCTTCTCCTTGATAAGAGTTAGTTGAGATTTAATTATCTGCCTGTTCTTGGTTCGGAGAAGGACATACCTATACAAATGGAGATTTCTCTACTATAAATGAAGTTTCATATTCGTTATTTATTTATTCATCTAGCAAGAGGCCTGCAGTGAGGATTTTCCACCTTATTAGAAATATGGAGCAGTAGAAGCATCTTACTGTTCCTTTAATAGCCACAGCACTTGTATGCTGCCTATTACATTGAGGCTAAATGTCTTTTTTGAAGTCAGTGTAGACCAGGAGATTTCAAAGGTGTAGGGAAGCATGATTTATATGATTCCTTATTAAAGGACTATAGAGCTCTATGTACATGAAGTGGATGGGAATCAACCACTGTAATTAAGCCATATCCTTACTAGAGTGATATGCTTCCATCCAAACATGTTTTAGTTCACAGTTAAATCCTGCAGTCACCTGGCTTGAATCAATGTTTCCTGGCTTCCGGAAAGAAACAGTGAGAAAGCCGTGTCAAAATTGATGCTGGTTTTTTTTTTTTAATTTGCATTTTATTCCAGGGCTTGGACAAAGAGGGCCTAACCTGTTTTTACAGTACATTCCAGGGTTTGCTCTAGCATTTTCTAAGTATTGACAAGATGCTGATTATTTTCAACGACAATGATCAGCACCTTATATTTACAATTTGTTGCTTGAGCTGGAATAGTAGGCATCCTTTTAAGTCCATTACTTCATGCTGAAGTAGGCATACTTGAAGCAGTACCATAATATGAGCAAATTTATAATGTATCCATCACATCCCATGAATTTGTAATCATTTTTAGTTATACACATCATAATTGGAGGACTTGGAAACTGACTTGTCCCAGTAATAACTGGAATGTCTAGTATAACATTGCTTTGACTAAGCAATAGATGCTTTTGAGAACTTCTCCAGATATTCTCACTCCTGCTCCTGTCATGAAGAGTAGAAGCTGATGGCAGCAGTTCGTGCAATGCATATTGATTCCTAGGTTGGTACAGAATGTGCCTGCCTATGCAGGAGATGCAAGACCTACGGGTTCAGTCCCTGGGTTGGGAAGCTCCTCTTTAGGAGGGCATGGCAACCCACTCCAGTATCCTTGCCCGGAGAATCTCATGGACAGAGAAGCCTGGTGGGCTACAGTCCACGGGGTCACAAAGGGTCAGACAGGACTGAAAGGACTTAGCACAGCACATGATTGGCTGTAACAGCTAAAATAAAGTAGCTGGCATGTAAAGAGTGCCTGCAAGTGCAATTTAGTATTTGAAATTTGGAATTTCTTGCAATATTTTACGTTCATAATTATATGACTTCTTAGTTGCAGAAGCTATGTATATGAAGGACTGATTGTGTTGTATTTATTTTGAGGGAAGGTTGTTTTTTTAATGTGGTTTGAGATTAGTTCAGTTTAGTCCTCAGTCACGTCCGACTTTTTGCGACACCATGGACTGCAGCACCCCAGGCCTCCCTGTCCATCACCAGCTCCCAGAGCTTGCTCAAACTCATGTCCATCGAGTCAGTGATGCCATCCAGCCATCTCATCCTCTGTCGTCCCCTTCTCCTCCTTCCCCCAATCCTTCCCAGCATCAGGGTCTATTCCAATGAGTCAGTTTTTCACATCAGGTGGCCGAAAAGTATTGGAGTTTCTGCTTCAGCAACAGTCTTTCCAAAATATTCAAGACTGATTTCCTTTAGGATGGACTCTCAAGTGTTTTCTCCAAGAAGCATCAATTCTTCTGTGCTCAGCCTTCTTTATAGTCCAACTCGCACATACATACATGACTACTGGAACAACCATAGCTTTGACTAGACGGATCTCTGGTGGCAAAGTAATGTCTGATTTTTAATATGCTGTCTAGGTTGGTCATAGCCTTACTTCCAAGGAGCAAGTGTCTTTTAATGTCACGACTGCAGCCACCATCTGCAGTGATTTTGGAGCCCAAGAAAATAGTCTGTCACTGTCTCCCTTGCTTCACCATATGTTACCATGAAGTGATGGGACCAGATTCCATGATATTCGTTTCTTGAATGGTGTTTTAAGCCGGCTTTTTCACGCTCTTCTTTCACTTTCATCAAGAGGCTCTGCACTTCCTCTTGGGTTTCTGCCATAAGTGTGGTGTCATCTGCAGCAGAAGTTATTGATGTTTCTTCTGGTCATCTTGATTCCAGCTTGTGCTTCACCCAGCCCAGCATATAAGTTAACTAGACAGGGTGACAGTATACAGCCTTGATGTACTCCTTTCCCAATTTGGAACCAGTCTGTTGTTCTATGTCTGGTTCTTGCTGCTGCTTCTTGACTGAATACAGATTTCTCAGAAGGCAAGTAAGGTGGTCTGGTATTCCGACCCCTTGCAGAATTTACCAGTTTGTGGTGATCCACATAGTCAAAGGCTTTAGTGTAGTCAATGAAGCAGAAGGTTTTCTGGAAGTCTCTAGCTTTTTTAATGATCCAGAGGATGTTGGCAATTTGATCTCTGGTAACTCTGCCTTTTCTAGATCCAGCCTGAACATCTGGGAGTTTTTGGTTCTCGTCCTGTTGAAGCCTGGCTTGGAGAATTTTGAGCATTATTAGCTAGTGTGTGAAATGAGTGTAATTTTTTTTTTTTTTGGAGTTTAAGGAGTCGTTGCCTTTCTTTGAAATGGGGATAAACACTAATCTTTCCCTGTTGTCTGGCCACTGTTGAATTTTCCAAATTTAAATGCATATTGAGAGCAGCACTATCACAGTTTAATCTTTTAGAATGTAAAAGCGCCGAGCTGGAATTCCATTACCTCCGCAAGGTTAGGGTTAAGGGTAGGGTTAGGGGTCAGAGGTTAGCGGTTAAAGGTCATGGTTTAGGTGTCAGGGTCACGGTTTAGGGGTCAGGGTCAGGGTTTAAGGATCAGTGTCAGGGTTCAGGGGTCATGGTCGGGGTTTATGGGTCAGTGTCAGGGTTTATAGGTTAGAGTCAGGGTTTTGGGGTCAGGGTA
>SJYF01001222.1:104513-120100 GCA_006410515.1 Procapra przewalskii
TAGTACTTGGATGCAATCTCAAAAATGACAGAATGATTTCTATTCATTTCCAACACAAACCATTATGACAGTAACCCTAGTCTATGCCCAAACTTCTGGTGCCAAAGAAGCTGAAGTTGAATGGTTCTATGATGACCTACAAGATCTTCTAGGACTAACATCAAAAAAGATGTCCTTTTCATTATAGGGGACTGGAGTGCAAAAGTAAGAAGTCAAGAGATCCCTGAAGTAACAGGCAAGTTTGGCCTTGGAGTACAAAATGAAGCAGGGCAAAGGCTAACAAAGTTTTGCCAAGAAAATGCACTGGTCATAGCAAACACCCTCTTCCAACAACACAAGAAAAGACTCTACACATGGACATCACCAGATGGTCAACACTGAAATCAGACTGATTATATTCTTTGCAGCTGAAGATGGAGACACTATACAGTCATCAAAAACAAGACCAGGAGCTGACTGTGGGTCAGATCATGAACTCCTTATTGCAAAATTCAAACTTAAATTGAAGGAAGTAGGGAAAGCCACTAGACCATTCAGGTATGACCTAAATCAAATCCTTTACAGTGGAAGTGACAAATAGATTCAAGGGATTAGCTCTGATAGAGTGCCAGAAGAACTATGGATGGAGGTTAGTAACATGTACAGGAGGCAGTGATCAAAACCATCCCCAGGAAAATGAAATGCCAAAAAGGCAAAATGGTTGTCTGAGGAGACCTTAATGATGGTGTGATCACTCACTTTGAGCCAGACATCCTGGAATGCAAAGTGAAGTGGTCCTTAGGAAGCATCACTATGAACAGAGCTAGTGGAGGTGATGGAATTCCAGCTGAGCTATTTCAGATCCTAAAAGGTGATGCTGTGAAAGTGCTGCACTCAATATGCCAGTAAATCTGGAAAACTCGGCAGTGGCCACAGGACTGGAAAAGGTCAGTTTTTGAAAATTCCAGTGCCAAAGAACGTTCAAACTACTGCACAGTTGCACTCATTTCACATGCTAGCAAAGTAATGCTCAAAATTCTCCAAGCCAGGCATCAACAGTACATGAACCTAGAACTTTTAGATGTACAAGCTGGGTTTAGATAAAGCAGAAGAATGAGAGATCAAATTGCCAACATCCTGTGGATCATAGAAAAAGCAAGGGAATTCTAGAAATACATCGGCTTCATAGACTATGTAAATGCCTTTGATTGTGTGGATCATAACAATGTGTGGAAAATTCTTTAAGAGATGGGAATCCCAGACCACCTTACCTGCCTCCTGAGAAATCTGAATGCAGGTCAAGAACCAGCAGTTAGATCCACACATGGAACAACAGACTGGTTTCGTATTGGGAAAGGAGTATGTCAAGACTGTATATTGTCACCCTGCTTATTTAACTTATATGCAGAGAACATCATGTGAAATGCCAGGCTCGATGAAGCACAAGCTGGAATCAAGATTGCGGGGAGAAATATCAATAACCTCAGATATGCAGATGACACCACCTTTTTGGCAGAAAGCAAAGAGAACTAAAGAGCCTCTTGATTAAAGTGAAGGAGGAAAGTGAAAAAGCTGCCTTAAAATTTCATCACTCAAAAAACTAAGATCATGGCATCTGGTCCCATCACTTCATGGCAAATAGATGGGGAAACAATGGAAACAGTGACAGACTTTATTTTTTTGGGCTCCAGAATCACTGCAGATGGTGACTGCAGCCATGAAATTAAAAGACATTTGCTCCTTGGAAAAAGAGCTATGAGAAACAATCTAGACAACATATTAAAAAGCAGAGACATTACTTTGCCGACAAAGATCTGTCTAGTCAAAGCTATAGCTCTTCTAGTAGTCATATATGGATGTGGGAGTTGGGCCGTAAAGAAAGCTGAGTGCTGAATAATTGATGCTTTTGAAGTGTAGTGTTGGGCAAGACTCTTTGAGAATCCCTTGGACTACAAGAAGATCAAACCAGTCAATCCTAAGGGAAAGAAGGACTGATGCTGAAGCTCCAACAATCTGGCTACCTGATGTGAAGAACTGACTCATTAAAAAAGACCTGATGCTGAGAAAGATTGAAGGCAGGAGGAAAAACGGATGACAGAGGATGAGATGGTTGGATGGCATCACTGACTTGATGGACTTGAGTTTGAACAAGCTCCAGAAATTGATGATGGACAGGGAAGCCTGGAGTGCTGCATTCCATGGGGTTGCAAAGAGTCAGACACAAGTGACCAACTGAACTGACTGACTTGCACAGGGGCCATAGTAATCTTCTGTGTATCATTATCATTGGAATCTTGATAAAGGTTGTTTTGTATCTATAGATGGCTTTGGGCAATATGGACTTTTTAACAAAATTGATTCTTCCAATCCATGAACCCAGGATATCCTTCCATTTCTTTGTGTTTTCTTCAATTTCTTTCACTGATGTCTTGTAGTTTTCAGTGTAGAGATCTTTCACCTTCTTGGTTAAATTTATTCCTAAGTCATTTATAGTTTTTGGCACTATTGTAAATGGAATTGTTTTATTTATTTTTCAGATAATGTTTTTGGTGTATAAACATGCTACTGATTTTTTCATATTAACTTTTAAAATTAATTTTGTATTTGGTTGTGCTAGGTCTTTGTTTCTGCACGTGGGCTTTCTCTGTTGCAGTAAGCCAGAGACTCCTCTTTATTGCAGTGTGCAGGTTTCTCATTATGGTGACTTCTCTTGTTGTGGAACATGGGCTCTAGGCCCATCGGCTTCAGCAGTTTTGGTGCATGGGCTTAGTTGCCCCATGGCATTTGGGATCTTCCCAGATCAGAGGTCAAACCTGTGTCCCCTGCTTTGGCAGGTAGATTCTCAACCACCAGGGAAGTCCCACATGTTAATTTTTTATCCTGCAACTTTACAGAATTTATTGATTAGCTGTAACAGTTTTGGGATGGAATTTTAGGATTTCTTATATATAAAATCATGTCACCTGCAAACAGATAATTGTGCTTCTTCCTTTCCAATTCTGATGCCTTTTCCCCCTCTCTTGCCTGATTGCTCTGGCTGGGATTTCTAGTACTCTGTTGAAAAGAAGTGGTGAGAGTGAGTATCCTTGTCTTGTTCCAGATCTTAGAGGAAAAGCTTTCAACCATATACCATTGAGTCTGATGTTAGCTGTGGGCTTATTTTATATGGCCTTTATTATGTTGAAGTACATTTCTTCCATGCCCCAGTGAGTGTTTATAAATCAGTGTTGAATTTTGTCAAATGCTTCTGTATCTTCTTTTGAGATCACTTTTTTCTTTCATTCTATTAATGTGATGTATCACCTTTATTAATTTGTTTATGTTGAACCAACTTTGTGTTTCAAGGATAAATCCCATTTGATCCTGGGAAATATTCCCTTTAGTTTGCTGCTGAATTTGGTTTGCTAGTATTTTATTGAGAATATTTCCATGTGTGTTCATGAGGGATATTGACCTGTAGTTTTCTTTTCATGTAGTGTTCTTACCTGTCTCTGGTATCAGGGTAATCCTGGCCTCATAAAATGAGTTCTGGAGTGTTCCCTTCTCTTTGATTTTTTAAAAAAGAGTTTGAGAAAAATTGGTGGTAATTCTTNNGTGGTAATTCTTCTTTAAATGTTTGATAAAATTTACCAATGAAGCCATCTGGTCCTGGGCTTCTCTTCTCTTTGGGAATTTTTTTTTAATTTATTACTGATTCAATCTCCTTATTAGTCTCTTCAGATTTTCTGTTTCCCTCTGATGCAGTTTTGTTAGGTTGTATGTTTCTAAGAATTAATCTATTTTCTTCTAGGTTGTCCAATTTTTTGACTTATAGTTCATAGTTCAGTCTATTTTCTTTCTGTTGTTCAGATTGGATAGTTTCTATTGTTCTGTCTTTAGGTTTATTATTTTTTTCCCTCTATTGTCTATATTCTGTTGTTGAGCCCATGCAGTGAGTTTTCATTTAAGTTGCTTTAGTTTTTTCTAAGGGCTTCCTTGGTGGCTCAGTGGTAAAGAATCTGCCTGCCAATACAGGAGACACAGATTTGATCTCGGTTGGGAAGGTTCCCGTGGAGAAGGAAATGGCAACCCACTCTGGTATTCTTGCCTGGGAAATCCCACGGCCAGGGGAGCTGGTGGGCTATAGTCCATGGAGTCTCAAAAGTGTTGGACATGACTTAGTGACTAAGCAACAACAGTTTTTTCTAAAAATGTCATTGGTTCTTTTCTGTATCTTCTATTTCTTTGCAGAGATTCTAGTTTTTGCTTATACTTTTTATTTATTCATTTGTTTCTGGCATGTTTGTAATTGTTATTGAAGCATTTTTTTGGTTGCTGTTTTAAAATCCCTCAGATAATTCCAGCATCTATGTCATCTCATTAGTGAGATTACGGATTTTCTTTGTTCATTCAAGTTGTGATTTTTCTTGTTCTTGATAAGCTGAGTAGTTATTTTCATTATATCCTGAATATTTGGGGTATTATGTTATGAGACTCTGGATATTATTATATCTTGTTTTTGCAGACTTCTTCAGACACTACCCGTCATTGTCAGGGTAAGAGGTAGGTACTACTCTTGACTGCCAGGTAGAAGTCCAGGTTCCCCCACTTGCTGTCTGTTGACACTACCTCAGGTCCTGCTGTCATCTGGTCAGGCTGCCTTCTTTCCATTTTTCAGAGTCATTTTACCTTTTATTAATGTTTGAGATTTTTAGCTGTACTTAGTGAGAGTAATAGGGTGAAGTACATTTACTGCATTATTCCTGAACCAAAAATTGACCAATTAATCTTTCAAATAGCTCTTTGGATCTGTTATTTTCTCTCATGAGGTTAAATAGCTTGCTCAAAGCTACACAGCCAGTTAGTTGTTCAACCACAAGTCAAACTTGGGTCACTTGGACTCTTGCTATAGGATATAATACTGTAGATAGTATAAGGCACTGCTGGGTTAAACCATTTTCAAGTGGGAGATAGAGAAAATCAGGCTTATAAGCTCACACACACTCCACATTTTTGTTCCAAGTGAAATCAAGCTAAAGTGGATACCACTCTCTTTAAAGCAGCAGAAGGGTAACCCACAGCTTTCAAAGTGTGTAGCAAAGGGAAGAGAAGGCCTAGCATTCATATTCAGAGTTTACTAGATGCAGTGTATGGGCTGCTGAATCCCTGGTCTGGAGAAAGTCTTGTAGGGTGTGGAGTTAGAAGGATCAGAAGGACAGCCTGCTCTGTCAGGGCTCATAGGTTGTCTTTGGAGTGGCATATTCTTTTTAAAAAAATTTTATTTTTTAATAATTATAGATTCATGAAAAGTGAAAGTGAAGTTGCTCAGTCGTATCTGACTCTTTGCGACCCCATGGACTGTAGCCTACCACGTTCCTCTCTCCATGGGATTTTCCAGGCGAGAGTACTGGAGCAGGTTGCCATTTCCTTCTCCAGAGGATCTTTCCGACCCAGGGATAGAACCTGGGTCTCCCTGGGTCTCCCGCTTTACCGTCTGAGCCACCAGGGACACCAGGGAAGTCTCAGCCTCTTACTTTTTTTTTTTCTTAAGGAAGTTGTAAAAAATGTATGTGGAGGGCTTTTGTACCTTTATGCAGTTTCCTCCATGGTGGTATCTCATATAACTGCAGTGGTACAACTCACCAATCTTATTCCAGTTTCACCAGTTTTACACATACTCATTTGTGTATATGTATATTTAGTTCTGTACATTTTATCATATTTGTAAATTCATGTAACTGCCAAAATCCAGATTCAGAGCCACTCCTTCACCAGTGGGGTNNNAGCATAATTTTTGCCCCAACTCAGCTAGGAGAAATTTGGAATGGCAAATATGTACCAAAGGATGGGTAGTCAGTACCCAAGAGGAGTTATAAAAATTCAGACCAGAAGACCTCATAGGCATGATGCCCAGGAATGAGTTTTGGGAACTAAATGAACATCTGCTTTTGGTAATAGAGGAATAGTGATGAAAAACTGGTCTGGATTCCTAACTTTTCCTTTTACTAGCCCCATTTCTTTAGGTAGATCATTTCACCTCTCTAAGTGTCTGCTTTCTCAGCTTTACTCATATATTAAAAAATTTTTTTTAATTGAAGTATAGATTTCACAATAATTGCATTAGTTTTGGGCATGCTGTCTTAGCTTTAAAACAGAAAGAATCCATATTTCATTGTTTGTTATGAAGATTAGTAAGAGAATCTCTGTAAAGCACCTAGCACAGTCCTAGCATACAATAGATACCCAGTTCTGGCTGTCGCCTAGAATATTCATGCAATAAATATTTCTTGAGTATTTACTCTTTCCTAAGGTGTGAGCTAAGAGCTGTCGGAGACAGAGATGAATGACACACAGGCTGTGACCTCTAGATTATTTCATGTTAGAAAACAAGATGAATTCATTCATTTATTCACTCATTTATGGATTTACTTATTCAGTATGTGTGTGCTATGGTATTTTCTAGACACTGGGAGAGTGGATACAGCAGTGAACATGAGACAGTAAGCTTACAAGTAAATATATAGTGTGTTTGGCTTCCCTGGTGGCTCATACAGTAAAGAATCTGCCTGCAATGCAGGAGACCTAAGTTTGATCCCTGGATCGAGAAGATCCCCTGGAGAAGGGGATGGTTACCCATTCCAGTATTCTTGCCTAGAGAATTCCATGGACAGAGGAGCGTGGAGGGCTACAGTCCTTGGGGTTGCAAACAGTTAGACACAACTGAACAACTAACATTTTCACTTCACTTTCATATAGTGTGTTAAGTGATAGTGCTGTAGAGAAATGTAAAGCAAGATGAAAAGGAGTGCCATCTCCAGGGCTGGAGGCATAGTTATTTTATTGATGTATAGGGTGATTATATGAGTGACACTTGAGCAGAGGCCTGAAGGAAAGTGAGGGAGGGAAGTTGAGGAAGAGGGTTCCAGGCAGAGGAAATAAGGGACCTGAGTGGGGAGCACGCCTGGCATGTTACCATTCCAATTAAAGTGAAGAAGCCAGTGTTACTAGACAGAGTGAGGAGAGAGTAGTAGAAGCTGATGATAGGGGCTGGGAGTGGGGGTGGGGGCATATCATGTAGATCAGTGGTTCTCCAAGTAGGACCAGCAGGATCAGCATCACCTGGGAACTGGTTAGGCAAGTCCATTGTCCTACCCCAGACATACCAAATCAGAAACTATGGTTTAACAAACCTTCCAGGTGATTCTGATGCACACTCAAGTTTGAGAACCACAGGTATAGGGCCCTATGACCCATTGTTAAGTTTTTTCATGCCAAGTGGGATAGGAACCACAGAAAAATTTAGAGCGAAGAAGAATTGTGATCTGGTTTAGGCTTTGACTGTTCTGAGGACAGACTCAAGATGAGGAGTATGAGATGAAGCAGGGAGAGTTTTGAGATCACTGTAGATCATTGTTTCTTACAGTGTGGTCCTTGGACTAGCAGCATCAGCATCACCTGGGGTCTGGTTAGAAATGCACATTTCTAGGCCCCAGCCCAGATCTATCAAATCAGGATCTCTGGAGGTAGACCTAGGAATCGGTCTTAAGAAGTTTTCCAGGTGTTTCTGATGTACCCTAATATTTGAGAAAATATTCATCTAATTAGGTAATGGTGATTTGGACCAGAGTCAGTGGTGATGAGAAGTGATTAGATTTTGAGTATATATCGATATAAGATTTGCTGTGTGAAAGGACTCAAGCTTTTGTTTTGAAGGGCTTTGATATACAGGGGAACAGAGTAATAAGGCAATAACAGAAGGGGTCACAAGAGGATTTTTTGTTTGTGTGGGTTTTTTGGGAAGATAGAGATGACACCTTGTTTGTGTGCATGTCAGTGCATATAGAATAGTTCTTTTGGTGAATCCAGAATTTAGTGAAACCTGTTATTGGCAGAGTTATGTGCCAGAAACTGGGTAGACCAGAAAAGAAACTTCCCTGGTACACTGAAACTTGCTCAATGTTCTTTGTACTCCTCCAGTTCTATGTGCTTGGAGGCAGGGGGAATTGGTATGAATGGTTGGTGCCTCAACATCTAGGGATGGATCATCCCTAGATGTTTTAATAGATGTAAATAGATTGTGCTTGGCCTGATCAAGATTGTAGCAGGAACCAGAATTTGACTTGGATTTTCTGATAGTTTTTGAATAATGAAAAAAAGTAAAATTTTTTTTCCTCTTTATTGATGAAAGAAGATATTGTTTTTCCAGGCATAGGTGGTGACAGCACTTGGCTCTTTGGACATCCTCAGAGAGCAGAGCTTGAGCACATAAGAAGCTAGACAGGATCCTGAGCAATCTTGTTACCTCTTAAGCTTCTTCAGCCCTTAGTCTCCATCTTAGTTCCAAACCCTGGAAGGGTTAAATGCCCACTTTTGTATTCTCATAGCACTTGTACTCTACTAATAACCCTACATTATATTCTGATATATATTGTAGTGGTCTAGTAGAGTCAAATAGATCCAGATTTTTATCCTGCTCTTTTATATATTACTTCTGTAATGACCAACAAGTTACTTAGTCACTCAGATTTCTCACCTGTTAAGTTAGAATAATATTAATAATGATGTGCCAGGTACTCTCAGTTTATTTACCTACTTGAGCTCATTTAAGCCTAACAACCCTATGAGGTGGGGTATTATTAATATTCTTATTTTATAGATGCTGAGGCACAACAAGGTTAAGTAAACTGCGTAAGTTCACACAATTAGTAAGTGGCAGAGGTGAGATTTAAACCCAGGCAGTTTTGCTCCCAAGTTTGTATTTTTAAACTCTGTGCTTCTGAATACTGTACAGATGCCCTGGTTTGTTGTAGAGGTTAAATGTGATAATATATTCATAGCTCACTTTTCTCCTCAATTCCTTTTATGAAGACTTTGGATTCACTCACCATCCCCTTCAGTTCAGTTTAGTTCAGTCGCTCAGTCATGTCTGACTCTTTGTGACCCCATGAATCACAGCACGCCAGGCCTCCCTGTCCATCACCAACTCCTGGAGTTCACTCAGACTCACGTCCGTCGAGTCAGTGATGCCATCTTCTGTCATCCTCTTCTCCTCCTGCCCCCAATCCTTCCAGCATCAGAATCTTTTCCAATGAGTCAACTCTTCGCATGAGGTGGCCAAAGTACTGGAGTTTCAGCTTCAGCATCATTCCCTCCAAAAAAATCCCAGGGCTGATCTCCTTCAGAATGGACTGGTTGGACCATCCCCTTACCCTGCTTTATTTATTTTATAGCACTTATGAAACTATTTTTCACCTCCCCTCTAGAATGTCCAGTCCATGAGGGCAGTAGCTATTTTCAATCAATGTTTATTGAATTTGTGCACCAGCTTACATCCAAATACTGAGTACCTACCATATGCCAAGCTCTGTGGTACATATTGGGAATAATTCATTTTAATCTTGAGACCTAGTGCTGTAATAATTGTCCTCCTCACTAGGGAAGCAAAACAGCATTTAGAAACCTTGGTCCAGGTGATAATTATTGAGACTGTGCAGCCAGAAGCCTGATGTGAGATGGTATCTAGCCCAATGAATTGGATTGAATAATAAGCTGACTTGGGAGATGGATAAGGTTCACTTGGGGTGAACAAGAGATGCTGTCTGCTGTATGTAGTAGAGGCAGATAGCAAGTAAACGGGCAATTGCAAGTCTGTAGGGTGAGTGCTGAAATAAGGATAGTTGGTGAGGGGTGGGTGGCATGGGAGTAGGGAAGAGAAAGAAAAGGAATGTTCTGGGCACAAGGGGCCATGTGTGATGAGTGCCAGAGACCAGAAAGAGCTTGGCACTGAGAGTTCAGCTGGGTTTTTAGAGCAAGGCTGGCTTCATGGCACATGTGACAACTGTAGTCACACACAGCCTCATATTTGAAAGGGGGCCCCATGCCCATGCTTGAGGTTTAATGCTATATGGTTGTTGTCTTGAAGTTCTTAATAATTTTACCTTTGAATTTGTGTTTTGTATGTGAAGTTCAATGGGACAGGGTAGTTTGTCTTGGAGACCTGGAGCTTTAGCTCACCTGTGGTCCTACTTCTTGCTGCTTCCCTGCCTCCCTGAACAGATTCTCAGCTGGCTGCCTATATCACCAGGCTTGGGTACAATTCCTGGAGAGTCAAGGTCAGGTGCATGGGTCCTGCACTCTGAATGCCCGTGAGGGCCTGTGCTTGTCCCTTGAATAGTCCCATCGTCAAGGGAACATGACAGAAATTAGCAAATAAAAAGCCCCATGACAAGTTTGAGAGAGAAATCATGGAAGAGAGGAAAAAGCTTTGTTCGTTTGTCAGCAGGGAGGCCCTGATTTTCATTTGCACTAGCCCCACAAATTATATATAGCTGATGCTGTTGTGTGAAGGGCAAATGGTGGGGCCTTTTAGGCCATGAGAAGTTTATACTTTACCTTAACACAAATCCTTGGTGGCTCAGATGGTAAAGCGTTTGCCCACAATGTGGAAGACCTGGGTTCAATCCCTGGGTCGGGAAGATCCCCTGGAGAAGGAAATGGCAACCCACTCCAATACTCTTGCCTGGAAAATTCCATGGACAGAGGAACCTTGTAAGCTATAGTCCACGGGGTTGCAAAGAGTCGGGCACGACTGAGCGACGTCACTTTAACAAAAATAGAAAGCATGTGGTGGGTTTGAGAAGCATTGACAGGATCAAATTTGCATTTAAAAATTATCACTTTTGGATGTAGTGTGACTGGCCATTTGGGTGAGGACAGAGTAGAGGCCAAGAACCCAGTTAGGAAGGCAGGACAATAATCCCAGTTAGAGATAATAGTGGCATGAATTAGGGCAGAGGCTGTGAGGATGACAAAAGGCCTATCTAGTGGACAGGACACTAGTAGAAGGGCAATTGATAGCCAGTTAGGACATGGTGATAACTTGGATGATAATAGCATCATATACAGAGCACTTGGTCTGTACAAGGCACTGTTCTAAACACTATATAAATTAACTCATTTACTTTTGAGAGAAGCTTTATGATACACAAAACAGTTTTTATCCCCATCTTACCGACTAGGAAACTGAGGCATAGAGAGGTTAACTCACTTAAGATCTCATAGCTAGTTAAGTGGAGGTCTAGCTAGGATGTGGGTTTCCCTGGTTACTCAGCCGTAAAGAATCTAACTGCCAATGTAGGAGACATGGGTTCAGTCCCTGCATTGGGAAGATCCCCTAGAGAAGGAAATGACAGTTTACTCCAGTATTCTTGCCTGGGAAATCCTATGGACAGAGGAGGCTGGTGGGCTACAGTCCATGAGGTTGCAAACAGTTGGACACAACTGAGCAATCACACTAAGCACAAGCACTAGCTAGGATGCAAACCCAGGCAATCTTGCCTGAAAGTCTTAACGTCATGAGCTTGAATACCTACTAAGGGTATAGTGGAGGGAGAAACATGAGAGGCATGTCATTAGTGGCTGCCAAGTTTCTGACTTAAACAGCTGGTAAGCTTATGGTGACAGTTTAGAGAGGGAGTAAGTTTAAGGGACAGGCAGGGAGATAAGTTGAATTTGGACATGTTAATTTGAAGTGCTATGTAAGTGGGCTATCCAGTAGAAATATCCAGGAGACATTTCAAGGGAGCGGTCTGAAACTCACCAGAGAGATCTGGCTTGCAGTTGTAGGTACATAGACGGCACATGGAGCCCTGGGAGTGAGTGAAACCAACGAGGAAAAAATGAGAAAAGGGTGCCCAGGCAAGAGGACCTAAGAAATGTCAACATTTAAGAAGGGGACACGAGAAAAAGAGTGCACTTAGAAACAGAAGGAGCAGCCAGAGATGTAATTAAGATCACATCACATCCCTGCTCATAATCCTCTGGTGGATTTCACCCAGTTCTTTTCACTCAGGAAAAGCCAAAGTTCTTTATGATGGCCAACAGGACCCTATTGCATGAGCCTTTCCAACCTGTTATTGTCCCCCTTGCACTCCTCTCTGTTTCCTTAATAGTCTGGGCAGACTCCTGCCACAGGGCCTTTGTACTTGCCGTCCTAATTGGGATGCTCTTCTCTTATATACATATGGCTTGCTCCTTTACTTCCTTCAGGTCAAAACAACAATTCAAAAGTTGTTTTGTTGATGAGTCCTTCCCTGGCTGCCCTACCTAAAATTCCAGCACTGCTGTCATTCCTCTTGCCACCCCCCACCCCACTGTGTGTGTCTGTATACTTGCATACACATGCATACATATTCCCCTTCTGCTTTATTTTTCTACTTAGCTCCTCTTACTATATAAGGCACAATATGTTTCACTGATACCATTGACTTTGTTTCTTATCTGCATCAACCATTAGAATGTCAGCTTCTAAAAGAATACATTTGAATCAGTTCTAATGAGGTGGATGAAACTGGAGCCTATTATACAGAGTGAAGTAAGCCAGAAAGAAAAACATCAATACAGTATACTAATGCATATATATGGAATTTAGAAAGATAGTAACGATAACCCTATATGTGAGAGAGCAAAAGAGACACAGATGTATAGAACAGTCTTTTGAACTCTGTGGGAGAGGGCAAGGGTGGGATGATTTGGGAGAATGGCAATGAAACATGTATATTATCATATGTGAAATGGGTCGCCAGTCCAGGTTCAATGCCTGGGACAGGGTGCTCCGGGCTGGTGCATTGGGATGACCCAGAGGGATGAGACTGGGAGGGAGGAGGGAGAGGGGTTCAGGATGGGGAACACATGTACACCCATGGCTGATTCATGGCAGTGTATGACAAAACCACTACAATATTGTAAAGTAATTAGCCTCCAATTAAAATGAATAAATTTATTTAAGAAAACTAAAAAATATATGTACTAATTATACTACTGCTGAAAATTTTATCAAACTAGTCAAAAAAGTTAGTGAATTTTGGTTTAAGGGCCAAAATCAAAAAATTTGCAAAATTATTTTGCCATATAACACTTTTGGACCTTCAGTTCAGTTCAGTTCAGTCGCTCAGTGGTGTCCCACTGTTTGCAACCCCATGGACTGCAGCACAGCAGGCCTCCCTGTACATCACCAACTCCTGGAGTTTACTCAAACTCATGTCTATTAAAAAAAAAAGAATGTCAGCTTCTTAAGGGCAGGGATTTTTGTATGCTTGTTCTGTGTCTTTGTCTCTCCAGCACCAAGACCAGGGCCTGGCAGATGCTCATTAAATTCAGCTTGAGGAATGGACCCCAGGCAAATGGGGTATTATGGAAGTCAAGTAAAGAGAGCACAGGGTCAGTACTGTGGTAATGCTGCTAGGTCAAGTGAGATAAAAGAGAGAAGTACTTATTGCATGTATCAATAAGGAGGTTAAGATATCAGTGAGGTCTGTTTTTGCTTTCGAACTGTGGTGCTGGAAAAACTCTTGAGTGTCCCTTGGACAGCAAGGAGATCAAATCAGTCGATGCTAAAGGAAATCAACCCTGAATATTCATTGGAAGGACTGATGCTGAAGCTGAAGCTCCAGTACATTGGTCACCTGATGCAAAGAGCTGACTCATTGGAAAAGACCCTGATGCTGGGAAAGATTGATGGCAAGAAGGGGACGACAGAGGATGAGATGGTTGGATGGCATCACTGAATCAATGGACATGAGTTTGAGCAAACTCCGGGAGATAGTGAAGGACATGGAAGCATGGCATGCTGCAGTCCATAGGATCACAAAGAGTCAGACATGACTTAGCTACTGAACAACAAAAAGACTAAAATCAGACTGCAGCAGTGGGTGAGAAAGTGTACACAGCAACCTGAAAAAATTCTTTTTATCGGTTTGGTCCCTGTGAAAGGTCTCTGGATACTACCACTTGGCTAGGAATAGGAGGGAGACTTTTTTTAAAAAGATTTTTTTTGATGTGGACCATTTTTACCATCTTTATTGAATTTGTTACAATGTTGTTTCTGTTTTATGGTTGTTTTTTTTCTTTTGCCACAAGACAAGCGGGGTGTTAGTTCCCCAACCAGGGATTGAACCCTCACTCCCTGCATTGGAAGATGAAGGGAAGTCCATCAGGGAAGTCCCAGAAGGGAGACTTTTCACTGTAAAACACTTCTGTACCTTTGAGTTTCATAAAATGTATAATTGATACTTATTTAAATAAAAGTCACTGTGAAGCTGCATAGGTTAAACAAAGAAGATATTTAGCTTTGAAGTGACAGAGAAGGGCAGACAGGAGGGAGGGAGGGTGTTGTGTTTTTTATATCTGTAAAGATTAGTGAGCTAGTTTAAATGCTATTATGAAGGAGAAGGTGAAGAGGGAGAGGAAAGAAAAGATAATTTATTGAAAAGGTAAAAATGTGACCCAGGTAGAAAAGCTGACTTTACAAAGAAGGAAAGAGTTCTTTTGTTGTGACGAGAGGAAAAGAAGAGTGTAGAAGGAGGTGGATTTGGTGTGGGAAGTTGGGGTAGTTCCCCTCTGTTCACTTCATTTTATCTAAGAAATCAGAGGCAAGGTCATTTGTTGAGAGAAAAGAAGAAGATAGTGGGGTCAGAGATTTGAAATAGCCACTGTGGATAATGGGGGAGAGAACTGAGCAGGGAAATACAGGAGAATCATCAGGCAGCATTACCCAGATTGTTTTTTAAATAGGCTTTATTTTTTAGAGTAGTTTTAGGTTCACAGTCAAATTGAGTGGAAGGTACAGAGATTTCCCATTTGCCTCCTGCCTGCACATGCATAGCCTCCCCCATTAGCAACATCTCCCACCACCAGAGTGATATGTTTGTTAAAGTAGATGAACCTATGTTGACACATGAGTTACACCCCAAATCCATAGTTTACATCAAGATTTACTCTTGGTATTATACATTCTGTGGGTTTTGGGCAAATGTATAATGACTTGTACCTACCATGTTTTAGTAGCAGAATAATTTCACTGCTCTAAAAATTCTATGGGCTCTGCCTATTCATCTCTCTTTGCCTGCCATCCCCTGGCAACTACTGATCTTTTTACTGTCCCCATCGCTTTGCCTTTTCCAGAATGTCATGTAGTTGGAATCATAAAATAAGTAGCCTGATGGTGTTCTTTCAAAGTTTCTTTCATATCTATTCATGGCTTTATAGCTCTTTTTATTTTTTTTCAGTGCTGAATAATATTCAGTTGTCTGAATGTACCACTTTTTATCCATTCACCTACTGAAGGGCATCTTGGTTGCATCCAAATTTTGGCAATTATGAATGAAGTGGCCATAAACATCTGTGTGCAGATTTTTGTGTGGACAGTTTTCAGTTACTTTGAGTAAATGCCAGAGAATGCAGTTGGTTTTGTAAGAAACTGACAAATTGTATTCTAAAGTGGCTGTGTTTTGCATTCCCACCTGCAAAGGATGAGAATTCCTGTTGTTCCACCTCCTCGCCAACATTTGGTGCTGTCAGTGTTCTGAATTTTGGCTATTCTGATAGGTGTATAGTGATATCTCATTGTTTTAATTTGTATTGTCCTATTGATAGATGAAGTGGAACACCTTTTCATATACTTATTTGCTATCTGTACATTTTCTTTGGTGAGGTATTTGTTCAGATCTTATGCCCATTTTTAATTGGGTTGTTCATTTTCTTACTGTTGAGTTTTAAGAGTTCTTTGTGTATGTTGGATAACAGTCCTTTATTAGATATGTCCTTTGCAAATGTTTACTCTCAGTCTTTGG
>SJYF01001229.1:0-11036 GCA_006410515.1 Procapra przewalskii
GTGAAAAAGTCTATTGCAAATATGTTTAACAAACTCTGTATTTCTCAACTTATAGATAATCTTATTTCACACTTCAATGCATGATTTATGGCATTGAATAATATGATCTAGTCTTCTGAAAGGACATGGAAAAAGATCTCCAGTTTCTTTTTTTATTCAAACATTTTTTACTATGTTCTTCATATACTTTTAGGATGATTTCATTAAACTCTAGGAGAGTGTGAATAATGTAACCATAAAATGGAAGAAACCCACAAAAGACAAATGTGATCAATTTATCCATCTAGAGAGAAAAAACTTTTGGATGAAAAATAAATAAGCATCTAAAATCCTCAGAAAAATTAAAATTATCAAATATTATAGATATCTAACAGATGTGGATCTTTATTATGTACCCACTTCCCTTCTAAGAACTACTCATTCCCATCAATGGAAAATTAAACCAATCACTGATTCCCATTCACAGAACTATTAAGAGGCAATGCCTGGTTCTAAGTCTAGAAAAGTATAGCTTGAGAGAATGTGCTCTTAACCTCTCTACTAAGAATTAAAAGAAATATAATTATTTCCATTATGAGTGAATGAGTTCAGAACATGCTACCCTAATATAAGCCACGCTGAAGTACTCTCTATTTTGAGTTAAAGGCACTTGAAAAATGGCAAAGACAATAAACAACAACAAAAAAGAACACCCCACTTACCAGGCAGGAGATGGAATTTCCCTGTGAAAGATATCCTCCCTATACCAGAAGAAAAGTAACATTCCCATCATTAAGGATGAGAAGCTAAGACTAAGAGAATTCTGTACAAGTAGACCTTGTTAAAATAATTCTTATCTCCCTTTGGCCTCTCCACATGGGTTAGTTACTTTTTCCCAATTATCTCTCTTTTCTCAACCTAATACAGAAAACCTAGATTTTGCCATTTCTTTGACTCCTCACTCATGAAGGCTTACATGCCATGTAAAATTTGTGTTAGATAAACTTGTATGTTTTTTCCTGTTTATCTGTCTTAAGTCAATTTAATTTGAAGGTTCAGTTAAAAATAACTGGGTAAAAGTAGTAGAATTTAGACTCCCCTGTACCTTCAACCAAAAAAATTAAAAAGAACTAGGTGACTATATATCAATTAAGATACCAAAGACTTTTTAATTCAAAAAGATACACAATGATAATAAAAATCTGATGAAAAAAAACAGTAGTATGAATTGGGCCTCTTTAAAAAATCAAAATATGATTCCCCCTGGCTAAGTAATTCTGTGTCTAATCATCTACCTTAAAAGTGAAAAACTTTAAACTGTATAAATTATATATATGTATTAAAGTGTAGAAGTAAATGTGACATAACAGCATAGTGTATTATGCAGCCCTAAAATATGTCCTTAAACACTGAATAGCCTTGGGAAAATCCTGACATTGTATAAACAGTATAACTACTCCTACATAATACAAAATGATGAGCAAGCAGCAATCAGCAATAGTAACAAATCCCATAAAGGAATGCATAGAACAGTGACTAGGAAACATCTAGATATTTTAAAACTAAACTAATGTAGAAGATGAATCCCCACTTCTGTCAATTATATTTCAGAATAGCTATATAAACTGAAAGTTTAGAGGCTCTCTGTCCTTGGCACAAGAGGTTGGGTGTGGCTGGGTATTAAATAGGAGAAGTCTAAGCCGTAAGCCTCCCATTAATCATAGGTGTGGGTCTAGTTTTATTACGTTTTGGTACAATAATGGATAGAGAACTATTTTAAAACTCCAGAAACGTAAAAGCAAACACAACACTTCTCTATAGGATTATTTTCAGTTTTGCACACATTTTTCTTTCCTATTCCTAAAAATGAGCTATAAATGAAACATTACAAACCCCTATCAGGAATAATCAGTTCAGTTCAGTTCAGTCGCTCAGTCGTGTCCGACTCTTTGCGACCCCATGAATCGCAGCACCCCAGGCCTCCCTGTCCATCACCAACTCCCGGAGTTCACTCAGACTCAGGTCCATCGAGTCAGTGATGCCATCTAGCCATCTCATCCTCTGTCATCCCCTTCTTCTCCTAATAAACATATGTAAATAAAAGGAAAGTTAGCACACTCAAAAACAATATAAGCAATTTGATGAAACTCTAAAAATAGATATAATCAGACTATAAAATGCATAAGAAAAAACAAAAGATTTAATATAAACCAGAATGAAAAATCTGGGAGGCGCAGAAACACAAAGATTTTAAAGATTTTTAAAGATTTCTAAAATACTCATAGATTCCTGATTTCAGCTGTAACACATATAGAAAATGGAAATCATCACTCTTGTCTGCACAACAAAAAACTGGATAATATGAAAATCAGTGACTTTTCTTAGCCCTGTCTGAAAACTGAAGTGGCAGGGACAACCACCACTCTGAAATCTGAAGAGACAGGCACATCCGGAGAGACACAGGGACTGAGATCGTCTCACCTGAAGCAGGAGCCACTAGAGCTGTATTCTGGTAGGGATACCTGCATGGAAAATTCGACAGTTCTGGAGGCTGAGTGTGGACTAGTCTAAAGATGATAAGATCACGGGGGCTGCAGGCTTAAGGGGACCTCCTTCCCAAATCCTTCACCAATAGGTTCTTCTGGTGAGGATCCTAGAAAGATCCCCTTATAAACCCAGCAGAGTGTGTAACCACTGTGAAACAAGCCCAGAGCCTTCTTTGTAATAAAGGTCTACTCTCCAGGTGAAAGGACTTTGCCTGATGTAATTCTGAAACTTTATCCTAGCTGAAGAAAACTGAGTCCCAGAAAAATATTGGTGATTTGTCTTTTTAAGAGTGCAATAATTATTGGAGCAAGGCTTCCCTGTTGGCAGTAAAGAATCTGCCACAGTGCAGGAGACCTGGCTTAGATCCCTGGGTTGGGATGATCCCCTGGAGAAGGGAATGGCAACCCACTCCAGTATTCTTGCCTGGATAATCCCAGGGACAGAGGAGCCTGGAGGGTTATAGTCCATGGGGTCACAAAGAGTCAGGCATGACTGAGCGACTAAGCACAGCACAGCACAATTATTGGAGCAGGCATAAATGTGACATTTGGGTTATTAATTTATGCCTACATGATAATACATTTCAGTTCCTCACAGATAATTTTTGAAATAATTCCATTCACCCATTATTCATCACTACTATAATACAGTGATACATATCAGGCAAATAAGCATATAAAATTTATCAATATTATTTATCATTAGGAAATGCAAATTAAAAGAGCCTATGATTCTACCATAAACTGATTAAAATTACTAAAATCTAAACAACTGTCAATAAAAATTGCTGATAAGGATGTGGAACTATAGAGGCAGGAAGAAAATTCATTGTTGTTGGGAATGGAAAATAGGTTGGAAAGTAATTTTACACTTTCTTACAAAGCTATACAATCTTACCATGCAATCCAGCAATTATGTTCCCAGGTATTTACCCAACTGATTTGAAACTAATTTCTACACAAAAACCTATACATAAATGTTTATAGAAGCTTTATGCTTAATTTCTAAAGACTGGGAGAAACCAAGATATCATTCAACAGGTGAGTGAAAAACAAACTGTGATACGTCTATACAATGAAATAAAATTTAGTGATAAAAAGGAATGAGCTCTATGTACTCAGTTATTACACACAAAGACGTGACTACTAAAAGTATAGATACATTATGACCTAACAATTATTCTCTTAGGTATATAAACAACAGAACCATGTACATATGTTCATCAAAAGACATGCATAATGATGGGTAACAGCACTATTTATACTGTTAAAATCTGGGGGGAAAAAACCCCTATGAGTTGTCCTTAGACATAGAATGGATTAAATACACTGTTTATATAATAGAATGCAAAAGAGAATGAACTACAAACTACATAACATATCACAAACATACTGTTGAATGAATGAAGCTAGGCACAAAAGTAGATTCTCTGTGTGATTCTACTTATGTAAAGTTCAAATTCAGGCAAAACGTATCTAATACATTCTTAGAAGTCAGGATACTTTTCATTCTTACAGGTCCTGAAGTGGATTTGGGAAGTTATGACTACATATAGGAACCTTTTGGAGGACTGGTAATATTTCTTGACCTATGTCTGTTTTATACAACAATATTAACTATTTGGAGATTCATTATATGTATTTCTCAATTTTTCTTTGTATAATATACATACTTTAGCAAACACTTAAACAAATGAATAATGTTTAAGAGGATTAAACAATGTCTAATAATAGTTCCAGAAAAAGGAAATAAAATAGAGAAGAGATACACATATAATCTTAGCTGAGAATTTTCCAGAAATGAAGATCTGAAGTCTTCAGAATGTTAAAACAAAGAAACATAAAACTTCTCAGGTCTCTGGGTCAGGAATAGTTATTACTACACAGCAAAAGGCAAAAGCTACTTCAAGTAAGCTAGATAAGAAGTAAAGCAAGACACAAAATATGTAAATTAGTAGTAAGCAGTGGCACCCCACTCCAGTACTCTTGCCTGGAAAATCCCACAGACGGAGGAGCCTGGTGGGCTGCAGTCCAGGGGTCGCGAGAGTCGGACTCGACTTAGAGGCTAAACCACCACCCGCCACCACTCATAAGGGTGACAGACAGAGTTCATGCAAATAAGCTTGACGACTAGAAGACCTCAAAACCAGCCCAATAATATAGATTTTTACAAATTTTTAGGAGGAAAATAAATCTGAGGCTAACATCAAAGCTTGTATTGTTTAAAAGAGGCATCCTTTGAACTGTATAGTATAAGACTGAGTAGCAGGCAGAGGGTTTCTTATTCCCTGGAAAGAGAAATTGTAACCATAATATTAGTTAAGAGCCACTGAATACTTGAAGTCCTGAAGAGAGCATGTTTTAAATTTAAATTTTGTTTCAACATTTATTTTGAAAAAATTCAAGCTTTAATGCACCAGTGGAAGCATTTTGTATCATTTGCACTTTCTCTGATCTTTTTATCTTTGTCTCTTACACACTGACTCTCACACATGTATATACATATATTTCATGTTATTGTGGAACTGTGTACTGTGTAATGGAGAAGGCGATGGCACCCCACTCCAGTACTCTTGCCTGGAAAATCCCATGGACAGAGGAGCCTGGTAGGCTGCAGTCCATGGGGTCACTGAGGATCAGACACGACTGAGCGACTTCACTTTCACTTTTCACTTTCATGCATTGGAGAAGGAAATGGCAACCCACTCCAGTGTTCTTCCCTGGAGAATTCCAGGGATGGGGGAGCCAGGTGGGCTGCCATCTCTGGGGTTGCACAGAGTCGGACACGACTGAAACCACTTAGCAGCAGCAGCAGCAGTACTGTGTAATCATTAGAATATACCAAGTATCACAATGTTTCATCTTTAAATAATTCAGCATGTGTCTTCTGACAATGAAGATGATCTTCTCTATGACAACAAAATAGTGATCAAATCCTGGAATTTTACATTACTACAGTCCTTATTCTAATTTTTTGAATTAATCTAACAATATTGTATATCCAGGATCATCTAATGCTTTGAATCATCATGTCCCTTTACTTTCTTTTAATCTGTAACTGTTGCTCACTCTGTCTTGTCTTTCAGGACATTGACATTGTTGAAGCTATTTAGTAAACTTAGTTTCAATATTTGTTCATTCTCTCTTCTAAATGCATACTTCTTATCAGTAGTACAAAAGTTATCCAGTAATTGTCCTTTAATCCTTCTCTGACAGGGAACAATGTAATGCTTTTTTTTTTTTTTTTAATATTCCACAGTGGCATGCCAAGACATTCATCATGCCAGGATATAGAATAGTTGTTATCCTACCAAACATATGAATATAAATATCCTAATGATTTGTTGGGACTAAAATGTCTTAGGCAGTGTGTTTTATTTCACATAACAAATGTATACTACATTATTTATGATTTCAATGAAAACTATAACATGGCAAATTAGAACGTAGGCATTTTAGCTTTTGTTTTATTATGAGTTTGAAAAAGAAAACATAACTTTGAACACTGTATTGATTTTACTTCAATTGTAATTCAAATTTCAAATGCACTTACCATAATTTCAATGAAATGGTACATATAAATTGTTCTTTAGTTCATATTAATCTTAAATCAGTTTTACAAACCATAGAGCACAGAATATAAAAAGTCTAAGTGGACATTAGGTGACTCTTGGCTGCAGACAAATAGTTTCAGATATTTTCGTATTCTGAAAGCTACAATCTGAACATGATTTCCGCGCAGATCAAATACACTTAAGGGCCGTCTCATATTCATTCTAACTCCGTGTGGAAAATGCTTGGAATACAAAATAAATGTTTTTATCTCCACATAGCAAGGATAGCAGTCTTTCTACTTTTCCTACTTGGCTATGGTTTAAGAAAAAGCAAATTGTTAATTAGAAGATATTTTGCATAGTTAAGAACTCATGGTTATGTACTACCATTCATATGACTTCATTGTCAGTGATAAAGAATCTGCCTGCCAAATAGGAGAGGTGGGTTTGATCCCTGGATGAGGAAGATTTCTTGGAGAAGGAAATAGCAATCCATTCCAGTATTCTTGCCTGGGAAATCTAATGGACAGAGGAGGCTGGTAGGCTACAGTCCAGGGGGTTGCAGAGTCAGACATCACTTAGTAACCAGACCACAAAATTAGAAGATGTTTTTGAATAATTTAGAACTCATGATTATGTGGTATCATGCACACATTTTGTTTGTTTGCCTAACAGTATAATGAATGTTAAAAATTAGTTATTAGGATATTGTTACTTTGTCATCATGTAGTTTAATTTTTTCCAAACTTAAGCTCTCTCTTCATATACTTGTTTATTGTCCTTTTGCAATTTATTTGCAGTGTAATAACTTTTAACCTCTTAATTTATGTTGCATACCATCCTCAGATTCTAAGTTTATATTTTCAGTCATAACAATAGATGTATTCTTGAACAATTACTATGAATGCCTTATGTTTAACTTATATTAAAGAAAATTATATTAAATTGCATTTAAAAATTATCCAAGAGGATGAATTAATGTTTGACAAGAGGTTAAGATAAAAAAAGTAGGACACTGTAACATCTGATTTTGATAAAAGTTGTTTGCACAAAAATTAATCAATAGCATAAATTATTTAAAGCAAGAAAAGATTATTCTCCTTATTATTCTTTTTAAAATTTACTATTCTTTTTGTCTTTTCTTTCACATAAATGTCATAATTACTCCACATTTTTAATAGACTATTTTTAGAGCAGTTTTTGGAGAAGGTACTGGCACCCCACTCCAGTACTGTTGTCTGGAAAAATCCCAGGGACAGAGGAACCTGGTAGGCTGCAGTCCATGGGGTCTCTGTGTCAGACTCGACTGGGTGACTTTCACTTTCACTTTTCACTTTCATGCATTGGAGAAGGAAATGGCAACCCACTCCAGTGTTCTTGCCTGGAGAATCCCAGGGACTGGGGAGCCCGGTGGGCTGCCGTCTACGGGGTCGCACAGAGTCGGACACGACTGAAGCGACTCAGCAGCAGCAGCATTAGAGCAGTTTTAGGTTCATAGTAAAATTGAGTGAAAAATACAGGAAGTTCCTGTATGCTACCTTCCCCACCCAGCCTCCATCACTGTTAACATCCACACCACAGTGGTACATATATTATAATTGGTGGAACACTGACACATCATTATCGCTGAAGTACATGGTTTACATTAGTGTTCACTCTTGGTGTCACACGTTCTGTGGGTTTGGGATAAATGTATAATAACTTGTATCCAGAGGGGAGTGATCAAGATGGTGGTATAGCAGGATGTGGCACTCATCTCCTGCCACAAATACATCAAAACTACATCTACACCAAAAAATACATTAGTGGAACCATTCTCAAAGAATGCATACTGAACGCTGGCAGAAGTCCTTGGACTTCTGAAAGGCAAGAAGAATCCCCATGTAACTGTGTAGGACAAAATAAAAAAGAGAGAGAATCAGGATGGGACCTGTGACCCTTGGAGGGAACTGTGAGAAAAGAAAGATTCCTGAGCCTGGGGGAGTCTCCCCCTTCATCACTGGTGGGGAACCTCAGAGGATGGCACAGCAGCCAGTTTACAGAGTGGACAGACCTGCATCCTGCATGGATGGCCCATGCCAGCACCCTGTATTCCCCAGACTGAGACGTCTCTACTTGGTGCTAAAGCTCAGGATTCAGACATCAAGCCCAGGTAAAGGACTGGGGTTAGCTGCACAGAGCCAGCTTGAAGGGGCTGGAGCATGGTGTAGGTGCCACTAAAGGCATAAGTGGAGGGAGCCTGGGCCTGCCATAGAGGTGGGCATTGGCCACTGCATCTGCACAGCACCCGCAAGGGGATAATGGCCAGCACATACTGATAAAGAGGAGGCAGGCATCCATATTAGAAACAGCTCTCACACCAAAAATATTAAACCCACACAGGCTATAATTGGATACTCTCACATAAAATAGACCTCCAAGACCATGGTAGGTGATTTTACTCCTAAACTTGCAGAATAAGATAAATGTAAAAAAATATGTATATATATAATAAAGCAGAGAAACCATTTGCAATGAAAAGACCAAGAAATTCATTCCTGTGAAAGAACAATGAAACAGGCCTCTTTGGTTTAATAGATATCAAGTTCAAAAAGAAGATAATGAAAATACTGAAAGAATTAAGACAAGCTACCAACAGAAATACAGCTTACTGTTTAAAAAAAAAAGTAACTAGAAACTATAAGGAGTCAAGAAAGATTAGAAATTTCATTTGCTGGGACAAAAGCTGAACTAAAGGCAATAAGTAGCTGAAGGGATAATGCAGAACAATGAATAAGTGATTTGGAATATAGAATAGTGGAACTCATTATAGTGTCACCCTGCTTATTTAACTTATTTGCAGAGTACAGCATGAGAAATGCTGAGCTGGATGAAGCACAAGCTGGAATCAAGATTGCTGGGAGAAATATTAAAATAACCTCAGATATACAGATGACACCACCTGATGGCAGAAAGTGAAGAACTAAAGAGCCTCGTGATGAAAGTGAAAGAGGAGAGTGAAAAATTGGGTTTAAAACTCAACATTCAGAAAACTAAGATCATGGCATCTGGTCCCATCAGTTCATGGCAAATAGATAGGGAAACAATGGAAACAGTGAGAGACTTTATTTGGGGGGGCTCAAAAATCACTGCAGATGGTGATTGCAGCCATGAAATTAAAAGACACTCCTTGGAAGGAAAGTTATGACCAACCTAGACAGCATATTAAAGAGCAGAGACACTACTTTGCCAACAAACATCTGTCTATTCAAGGTTATGGTTTTTCCAGTGGTCATGTATGGATGTGGGACTTGGACTATAAAGAAAGCTGAATGCTGAAAAATTGATGCTTTTGAACTGTGGTGTTGGAGAAGACTTGAGAGTCCCTTGGACTGCAAGGAGAAACACCCAGTCCATTCTAAAGGAAATCAGTCCTAAATATTCATTGAAAGGACTGATGTTGAAGCAGAAACTCCAATAGTTTTGCCACCTGATGCGAAGAACTGACTCATTGGAAAAGACCCTGATGCTGGGAAAGATTGAAGGCAAGAGGAGAAGGGGACGAAAGAGGATGAGATGGTTGGATGGCATCACTGACTCAACAGACATGAGTTTGAGTAAGTTCTGGGAGTTGGTGATGGACAGGGAGGCCTGGCGTGCAGCAGTCCATGTGGTTGCAAAGAGTTGGACGTGACTGAACAACTGAACTGACATGAACTAAGCCCCCCCTGCTTTTCAAAAAAAAAGCACCTAAGAGACCTATAGGATAATATATAGATTAGTATCTATGTTAATCTATGCTAATAGGGATTCCAGATGAAGAAGAAAGAGATAAAGGGATTGAAAATATATTTAAGGCAATTATGGCTGAAAACTTCTCCAGTCTGAAGTAGGGTACAGATATTCCAATATAGGAAGCACAGAGGGTTCCAAAAAAGATGAATCCAAATAGACCTACACCAAATATATTATACTTCAAATGAAAAAAATTAAAGAGGCTACACTAAAGGCAGCAAGATAAAATAGAGTTAATTACAAAGGAACCCCCATAGGGCTAACAGATGATTTCTCTAACAGAATCACTGCAGGCCAGAGGATGTGGCAAAATATATTCAAAGTCCTGAAAGAGAAAAATCTGTAACCCTATCTTTTATTGATTATGCCAAAGCCTTTGACTGTGTGGATCACATAAACTGGAAAATTCTGAGAGAGATGGGAATACCAGACCACCTGACCTGCCTCTTGAGAAATCTGTTTTTAGGTCAGGAAGCAACAGTTAGAACTAGACATGGAACAACAGACTGGCTTCAAATAGGAAAAGGAGCATGTCAAGGCTGTATATTGTCACCTTGCTTATTTAACTTCTATGCAGACTACATCATGAGAAACTCTGGGATGGAAGAAGCACAAGCTGGAATCAAGATTACCGGGAGAAACATCAATAATCTCAGATATGCAGATGACACCACCCTTATGGCAGAAAGTGAAGAGGAACTAAAAAGCCTCTTGATGAAAGTGAAAGAGGAGAGTGAAAATGTTGGCTTAAAGCTCAACATTCAGAAAACGAAGATCATGGCATCTGGTCCCATCACTTCATGGGAAACAGATGGGGAAACAGTGGAAACAGTGTCAGACTTATTTTTTTTTAGGCTCCAATCACTGCAGATGGTGATTGCAGCCATGAAATTAAAAGACACTTACACCTTGGAAGAAAAGTTATGACCAACCTAGATAGCATATTCAAAAGCAGAGACATTACTTTGCAGACTAAGGTTCATCTAGTCAAGGCTATGGTTTTTCCTGTGGTCACGTATGGATGTGAGAGTTGGACTGTGAAGAAGGCTGAGCGCTGAGGAATTGATGTTTTTGAACTGTGGTGTTGGAGAAGACTCTTGAGAGTCCCTTGGGCTGCAAGGAGATCCAACCAGTCCATTCTGAAGATCAGCCCTGGGATTTCTTTGGAGGGAATGATGCTAAA
>SJYF01001229.1:31504-43581 GCA_006410515.1 Procapra przewalskii
GGTGGCCAAAGTATTGGAGTTTCAGCTTTAGCATCATTCCTTCCAAAGAAATCCCAGGGTTGATCTCCTTCAGAATGGACTGGTTGGGTCTCCTTGCAGTCCAAGGAACCCCCAAGAGTCTTCTCCAACACCACAGTTCAAAAGCACCAATTCTTCGGTGCTCATCCTTCTTCACAGTCCAACTCTCACATCCATACGTGACCACAGGAAAAAGCATAGCCTTAACTAGACGGACCTTAGTCGGCAAAGTAATGTTTCTGCTTTTGAATATGCTATCTAGGTTGCTCATAACTTTCCTTCCAAGGAGTAAATGTCTTTTAATTTCATGGTTGCAGTCACCATCTGCAGTGATTTGGAGCCCCCCAAAATAAAGTCTGACACTGTTTCCACAGTTTCCCCAACTATTTCCCATGAAGTGATGGGACCAGATGCCATGATCTTCATTTTCTGAATGCTGAGCTTTAAGCCAACTTTTTTGCTCTCCTCTTTCACTTTCATCAAGAGGCCTTTAGTTCCTCTTCACTTTCTGCCATAAGGGTGGTGTCATCTGCATATCTGAGGTGATTGATATTTCTCCCAGTAATCTTGATTCCAGCTTGTGTTTCTTCCAGTCCGGTGTTTCTCTGTATATAAGTTAAATATATGATATATATTTAAATATATAAGTTAAATATATGATGTACTCTGCATAGAAGTTAAATAAGCAGGGTGACAATATACAGCCTTGACGTACTCCTTTTCCTATTTCGAACCAGTCTGTTGTTTCATGTCCAGTTCTAACTGTTGCTTCCTGACCTGCATACAGATTTCTGAAGAAGCAGGTTAGGTGCTCTGGTATTCCCATCTCTTTCAGAATTTTCCACAGTTGATTTTGATCCACACAGTCAGTTCACAGTTCATATAGTGCTGAAGCCTGGCTTGGAGAATTTTGAGCATTACTTTACTAGCATGTGAGATGAGTGCAATTGTGCGGTAGTTTGAGCACTCTTTGGCATTGCCTTTCTTTGGGATTGGAATGAAAATGGACCTTTTCCAGTCCTGTGGCCACTGCTGAGTTTTCCAAAGTTGCTGGCATATTGAGTGCAGCACTTTCATAGCATCATCTTTCAGGATTTGAAACAGCTCCACTGGAATTCCATCACCACCACTAGGTTTGTTCATAGTGATGCTTTCTAAGGCCCACTTGACTTCACATTCCAAGATGTCTGGCTCTAGATTAGTGATCACGTCATCATGATTATCTGGGTCATGAAGATCTTTTTTGTACAGTTCTTCCATGTATTCTTGCCACCTCTTCTTAATATCTTCTGCTTCTGTTAGGTCCATACCATTTCTGTTAGTAGTAAAGTAAAAGAACATGTTAAGGTTATATGTTTAATTCTTTAATTATTTTATACTTGGTGTCACAAAATAAGTTCCTCAAAACTGTTTTCATGTCCCAGATATGCCCTCCTAATCCCAAACCCTTTGTGCAATAAACCTGCAGAAGATAAAACAGTCTAGTTCTTTGTTCAAGATTACCATTACAGACGAACAGAAAGACTATTTTTCTGTTTAAGTACACTCCTACCATCATTACCACCAGAGAACTTCAGCGAAAAAAGACATCAGAGTTGCTTTCAGAATTATTCTGCATTTCAGAAAACTTGAGAATCATTTAGAGGCCCTTTCCTTTAATTAATTTTCAGGAAAGACAATTTTATGTCATAATTAGAGAGGAGTTTAATGCTTGGCTGAGCCACTACACTAACTGTAAAAAAATTGAGTGAGTTAACATGTTCATATATCAGCTCCACACATGTCTGGGTGAAGGGGAAGCAAGCTAGATAACAGTAGAAAATGGTGGGTGATTGAAAATTAGGAAAGAATCACCAGTTGAATGTCAAATAGCGAGGGTGATATCATCAGAACAAAGTCTCTGGACTTCATAGGATTACCTTGGGTCAGATAACCACATTTTGTTCAACTGTTCCTGATCATGATGGAAATGAACATAAAATGTTTTTGACATGCACAGCACAGCACAAAGTCTCATATACATGAAACTTAGTGAAAAAACTGATTTATTCTAAGATGAAATGTAGTACAGTTTCATTGTAGTACATTAGAAAACCAATTATAAAGGATCTTCATTCCCTAAATATTCATCAGTGAATAAATCGGTATATCAAATTACATTTTGAAAGTTGTAGCAGTGTATTTAGTTGTATCTTCTGTTCTATTAGTTGCTATTTCATCTCATTAAATTATTATGATATAACATCTAAACAGTTGCAAGTATAATATGTATTTTAATATATACTTTCAACTGGCCTGAGTCTCCAGCAGAGTCATTAAGACAGTAAAAAAGCTAGCATTTTGATATAATGTGAACTACTTGGTATCAGCGATACTTAGTTAACTTGGTTTACAGGAAGGACTGGGGTACGGGGTGGAGTGGAGGGAGGGAAGGTATTTTGTGATATTTTTGAATCTTTTTAAATTTGAGGTATTTTAACTAGAGGAGCGATCTGAGAGAATATTTTGGCTTAGGTTGAGAAGTATAATAGAGACATCACTTACTGAAACAGCCTTTCTTTTCTCACAGATATATTCTAAAGGTATTTTTAACATAAAGGTAAGCTGACATTCTTTCACAAAGAAGTAATTCCATTTTGATGATGTCCTCCATCAGCTGCTCAAAGAAACATAACTGCTCTTCTAACCTCAAGAGATAGAAAAAACTGTTCTTATAGGACATTTAATTTTATATATGTTCCTCAAAAAATTCCTATTACAAAAGCAGTGTATGTATTTTTTGCATTCTTTCTGAATATATATTACTACTACTTTCATATAAAATATAATGCAGGATAAATAAATCTAATGAAAAGCCTTTCTTTTTTTACTGTAGAATCTCATTCTGTGACCAGAGAATGCAATTACTTTCCAAATACTCAGTTCAGTCACTCAGCCATGCCCAACTCCTTCAAAATACTAGGCATGCTGAAACAAAGTAAATGATGTTCTCATGTGTGTTATCTACTTATTTCCTTATAATAAATACTTATAAATGTGGAGAATAAAAATCATCAAAGGATTATTCAGTATGCTTTACATTTGTGAATGTTATGTCCAAATAAGAGAACAAGGAAAAAGTGACTGAATTGTGGCAACATAATTTAATTTCAGTAGCCAACATATTTGGGGAAGATAAATATTATCCTACAAGCCTTTTGGGGTTAATGCTCTAACATCACCTTGGAAAGCAATTCAGAGAGGATTTGCATCAATATCTCTTAATTTTTTTTTGGCAGAGGGTCTATTTTTCCCTTGAAATGGCAGAAACCAATATCACACTGTAAAGCAAATATTCTCCAATAAAAAATATTTTATTTAAAAAATCTGAACTTAGGCAGATAACCTAAACTTTAACCTAATTTCAAAAGATTCAAGTCTGAAAATCTCTCAATATGTTTTCGTTTAAGAAAATTTTATCTAAAATATCTCCACTAGCGTATCTAACATTACTCATGAAAGATTGGAACAATAAAACCCAGAATAAATGGTCTGTGAATACTTGCTCTTCCATTGGATTGATGAATTTGGGAAACAGCACAAAGTTGATAGTTGAGTGGAAACCTTGAGCTCATGTCCTGGCTAGGTAACCCTAAGTGAATTACTTAATCACCGAGTTTTTTATTCTATGGCTGTAAAATAAAGCAGTTGGTGTGCCAGGTCAGTAATTTCCAAACACAGACATTGCTTCACAATTACTAAATGAGTTGATAAAACAACACAACTTCCCCATCTAACAACTCCCCAGCTCCTGTGGTCTGTATCTTGGAATGGAGCCCTGGAACCTCTAGTGTCCTTTAGGTGTTTATGTAGTAAAGTTAAACTCTAGCTATATAATCTACAAGGTTTCTATTATCTACATGGGTTTTTTTTTTTTTCAGCAGTTATCATTTTATATGTCATGTGAACCATGTAAAATACAATTCTGGTGCCAGAAAATTCAGGTGACTAGAGGCAATTGAAGCATTACATATGTTGCGATACCCTTGCATGTCCTCTTTTAAGATAAAACTTATAGAATGATTTTTATTGACTTTGTCTTAACTCTATACTTCTGTATTACATGATAAGAAAATTTGTTCATAAAAAAAAAAACAGAAAAATGAAAATTTAGAAAGTGGGAGAGAGTTACCAGTCATTGCTCTTAAAACAATCCTTACCTCCATAATCTTAAATTCTTCAAAAGTTTTGTAGAGAAGAACTAGCTGGAAAAACAAAACTAGTTGGAAAAGACACTTACCCACCCTCCAACTAATCCTTTCCAACAATTTCACCAAGTTTCCTATTTGTTTTAATTCATTTTCCTCTCTTTCAGTTGAAATAGCACTGTCACTTAACATTAGGTTTTGTTGAGGAAACTCATCTCTTATTTGATTATTATAGAGCATGTTTTGAGGAGGCAGGGTTTGTTGTTGTTGTTATTGTTGTTGTTTTGTATTTTTTTTTTGGTTTATTTAGGAATTTAAAGAATCTTATCTCACCTTTAGAGTTACTGACAAATTTAAGCTTTGCTTAATATGTTAATGTTTGGGATATTAAATGTTTTTACAAAAGGGATCTTTTGTATGCTTCTGATAAATAGTTAGAATAGGAAAAAGGAGTCCAGAAGGGTAGCAGCTAAAAGACAAAGGAGGGAAAAGCTCATGAAAATAGAGCAAAGGAAGGTCCCAGGACCAGAGTGAGAACCTCAGGTGAAACAAACAAACAGCCCTCCTGGCTAGCCCAGTTTACATAGGGCAGGCTCAGGAGGAGGGGAAAAAACACGTAAAAAGAGGAGCCAAAACTGAACCGTGGGCTTCTCTTCTCTTTGCTTTGGGGTCAGCCAGCCCTTATCCCCCGAGGATGTATTTTCCTTTGCTTGCCAAATAAAACTGAGCTATAATACCAATCAGTCCGTCGCTTCAAATTTTTTCCTGCATTGAGACAGAACTGCGGAAATTAAAAACTCTCCTGACATACATAGTGCCATTTCTCAGATTTAACCTGGCTGAAACAACCTTGGCTTTGCCCCATGAGGCAAAGGCCAAGCACAGCAGAAGTGCAACTCGGCAAAAGCTCCCACAGTGGAAGCCGAATGTGAGGAAAACCCAGCACAGTGGAAGTGACAAGAAGCCCAGTGTGCTGGAAACCAGGACAGCATACACAAACTCCGCAAAAACTCACGCAGCTCAGCCTCAGATTCCAGAAGACCTCCAGTTGGGGTAGGAACTGCTCGCTGCTATGGCTGGAAGGACATATGACTAACAAAATCTTAATTCCTTTACAATCTCTTGTTTCTTGATTCCTTGAACCACCTGTGAGCAGGCAAGTGGCAGTGGGTACAACTGAGGGATCTGGCAGCGGCTACTTAGTAGCTGTTGCCCAGGAGGATTAAAGTTCTTCTGTCCTTAATCTTGTTTGTGCCAAAGATCAGACCAAAGAAAACTGTAAGTACAGGTCAGGTATTTAGCAGATTTTCTGGCAGGTTATGAAGGGGATTCCGAGTCATGTTTTTCCACTGCTTTTCCTCCCGTTCTTCAGCTCCTCTCTCCCAGGAATTGAGCCCGGCCAAAACCCATGGTGTCTGGCTTCAGGGCCTAATGAAACTCAGGCTCTTGATGTCTCATTGTAAAACTTCAGTGAGAGACACAGTGATAGATAACAGGTGGATTTGTTTGGATTTGGAGAGAGGCACAATCCAAGAGTGTGGGCCATTACAGAGCGGAATGCGGTGGCAATGGAGTGTGGTATGGATCATGGAATGTGGTATGGTTAGTTTTCCCTAGCTGGGTAATTTTATATGCTAATGAGTGGGAGGATCATTCCAACAATTGGGGAACCACCCATTCCTTGGCCTTTTGACAGTGCCTTGGAACTGTCCTGACACCTCTGGATGTGTCAGAGATTGTGTCTTGCAGATTGAGATTCAAGGTTTCACTGAAATTGGCTTGTCTGCCAGATTGGACCCAGTTGATTTTTATCAGTTTATGTTATGTCTTTGGGCTATGTCATTCTTTCAAAGGGCTTCCCTGGTACCTCAGACGGTAAAGTGTCTGCCTACAACACGGGAGACCTGGGTCCGATCCCTGGGTTGGGAAAATCCCCTGGAGAAGGAAATGGCAACCCACTTCAGTATTCATGCCTGGAAAATCCCATGGACCAAGGAGCCTGTTGGGCTACATACAGTCCATGGGGTTGCAAAGAGTCGGACACAACTGAGCAATGTCACTACACTACTGCTACTGTTCTTTCCAAAGTTGTGCCCTGCCCCCTTCCCTCCTGTCTCATGCTCTTTTCCTGAGCCCTGTCCAGGCCCACAATGTTGCCTCTACAATCTTCTGGAGGGACAACCAGAAAATAGCTGGCCCTTGGGAGGCAAATACTCTATAACCCAATCCCTCTAGATATTCAGGTCTTCATCTTCCATGTTTCCTGCAACATGTGCAACAGCAATATCTCTCAGTGAACCTGCTAGGGTGGGTGACAGGCACACAATGCCTGCCCTTCAAGGGCAATTGGGCTTCTAGGGATAATGTTTGCCACATTGAGAGTTAGCCCAGTAGGCCATTTGAGCCCAAAACCTTACCACCCTTCTCCTAAAGTTACAAACATATCCCTGGATCAAATCTCCACTCCACTTTTATGGAACATCTGGTTTGCTGCCTCTTAACAATTTGATTTTGAGCCACTTACTAACTCCTAAAACCAGGACCCTGCCCTGTTGTAGACAACATCACCCCACCCCACTTATTATTATTATTAAAATACTCCTAATGCCCAAACAGGACCAGATAACCCGTTCCTTTGTCATTACTTCAGTTATTACCTGAAGTGGGTCTATGACAATGAGATATTTATCACCAGAACCACCCTAAGATGTTCTTATGGAGAACTAAGGATGGCGGCCCAGAGTGCCAGGCTGCAACGGCAAGGCCAGGGGCAGTGGCCGGGAGGAGCTACCCTATGTCCAAGGAGCAGAGGCTGCTCCGGTGCAGAGGGCGGAGAGGAGCTACTCCACGTTCAAGGTCAGGAGGGGCGGCGGTGAGGACATACCCCTCCTTCAAGGTAAGGAGCAGCGGCTGCACTTTGCTGGAGCAGCCGTGAAGAGATATCCCACGTCCAAGATATGAGAACCCCAAGTAAGATGGTAGGTATTGCCAGAGGGCATCAGAGGGAAGACACACCGAAACCATAATCACAGAAAACTAGTCAATCTAATCATACTAGGACCACAGCCTTGTCTAACTCAGTAAAACTAAGCCATGCCATGTGGGGCCACCCAAGATGGGAGGGTCATGGTGGAGAGGTCTGACAGAATGTGGTCCACTGGAGAACGGAATGGCAAACCACTTCAGTATTCTTGCCTTGGGAACCCCATGAACAGTATGAAAAGGCAAAATGATAGGACACTGAAAGAGGAACTCCCCAAGTCAGTAGGTGCCCAATATGCTACTGGAGATCAGTGGAGAAATAACTCCAGAAAGAATGAAGGGATGGAGCCAAAGCAAAAACAATACTCAGTTGTGGATATGACTGGTGATAGAAGCAAGGTCCGATGCTGTAAAGAGCAATATTGCATAGGGACCTGGAATGTCAGGTCCATGAATCAAGGCAAATTGGAAGTGGACAAACAGGAGATGGCAAGAGTAAAAGTCAACATTCTAGGAATCAGCGAACTAAAATGGACTGGAATGGGTGAATTTAACTCAGACGATCATTAGATCTACTACTGTGGGCAGGATTCCCTTAGAAGAAATGGAATAGCCATCACGGTCAACAAAAGAGTCCAAAATGCAATACTTGGATGCAATCTCAAAAATGACAGAATGATCTCTGTTCGTTTCCAAGGCAAACCATTCAATATCACGGTAATCCAAGTCTATGCCCCAACCAGTAATGTGGAAGAAGCTGAAGTTGAACGGTTCTATGAAGACATAGAAGACCTTTTAGAACTAATACCCCCAAAAGATATCTTTTTCATTATAGGGGACTGGAATGCAAAAGTAGGAAGTCAAGAAACACCTGGACTAACAGGCAAATTTGGCCTTGGAATGTGGAATGAAGCAGGGCAAAAATTAATAGAGTTTTGCAAAGAAAATGCACTGGTCATAGCAAACACCCTCTTCCAACAACACAAGAGAAGACTCTACACATGGACATCACCAGATGGTCAACACTGAAGTCAGATTGATTATATTCTTTGCAGCCAAAGATGGAGAAGCTCTATACAATCAGCAAAAACAAGACCAGGAGCTGACTGTGGCTCAGATCATGACCTCCTTATTACCAATTTCAGACTTAAATTGAAGAAAGCGGGGAAAACCACTAAACCATTCAGGTATGACCTAAATCAAATCGCTTATGATTATACAGTGGAAGTGAGAAATAGATTTAAGGGACTAGATCTGATAGAGTGCTTGATGAACTATGGACAGAGGTTTGTGACATTGTACAGGAGACAGGGATCAAGACCATCCCCATGGAAAAGAAATGCAAAAAAGCAAAATGGCTGTCTGGGGAGGTTTACAAATAGCTGTGAAAAAAAGAGAAGCAAAAAGCAAAGGAGAAAAGGAAAGATATAAGCATCTGAATGCAAAGCTCCAAAGAATAGCAAGGAGAGATAAGAAAGCCTTCTTCAGCGATCAATGCAAAGAAATAGAAGAAAACAACAGAATGGGAAAGACTAGAGATCTCTTCAAGAAAATTAGAGACACCAAGGGAATATTTCATGGAAAGGACAGAAATGGTATGGACCTAATAGAATCAGAAGATATTAAGAAGAGGTTGCAAAAATACACAGAAGAACTGTACAAAAAAGTGCTCATGACCAAGATAATCACAATGAGGTGATCACTCACCTAGAGCCAGACATCCTGGAATGTGAAGTCAAGTGGGCCTTAGAAAGCATCACAACGAACAAAGCTAGTGGTGGTGATGTAATTCTAGTTGAGCTATTTCAAATCCTGAAAGATTATGCTGTGAAAGTGCTGCATTCAATATGCCACCAAATTTGGAAAACTCAGCCATGGCCACAGGACTGGAAAAGGTCAGCTTTCATTCCAATTCCAAAGAAAGGCAATGCCAAAGAATGCTCAAACTACCGCACAATTGCACTCATCTCACATGCTGGTAAAGTAATGCTCAAAATTCTCCAAACCAGGTTTCAGAAATATGTGATCCGTTAACTTCCAGATGTTTAATCTGGTTTTAGAAAAGACAGAACAACCTGAGATCAAATTGTCAACATGCGCTGGATCATGGAAAAGGAAGAGACTTTCAGAAAAACATCTGCTTCTGCTTTATTGACTATGCCAAAGCCTTTGACTGTGTGGATCACAATAAACTGTGGAAAATTCTGAAAGAGATGGGAATGCCAGGCCCACCTTACCTGCCTCTTGAGAAACCTATGTACAGGTCAGGAAGCAACAGTTAGAACTGGACATGGAACAACAGACTGGTTCCAAATAGGAAAAGGAGTACGTCAAGGCTGTATATTGTCACCCTGCTTCTTTAACTTCTATGCAGAGTACATCATAAGAAACGCTGGGCTGGAAGAAGCACAAGCTGGAATCAAGATTGCCAGGAGAAATATCAATAAACTCAGATATGCAGATGACACCACTCTTATGGCAGAAAGTGAAAAGGAACTAAAAAACCTCTTGATGAAAGTGAAAGAGGAAAGTGAAAAAGTTGGCTTAAAGCTCAACATTCAGAAAACCAAGGTCATGGCCTCTGGCCTCATCACTTCATGGGAAATAGATTGGGAAACATTGGAAACAGTGTCAATCTTTATTTTTGGGAGGCTCCAAAATCACTGCAGATGGTGATTGCAGCCATTAAAAGATGCTTTCTCCTTGGAAGGAAAGTTATAACCAACCTAGAGAGCATATTTAAAAGCAGAGACATTACTTTGCCGACTACAGTCCATCTAGTCAAGGCTATGGTTTTTCCAGAGGTCATGTATGGATGTGAAAGTTGGACTGTGAAGAAAGCTGAGCACTGAAGAATTGATGCTTTTGAACTGTGGTGTTGGAGAAGACTCTTGAGAGTCCCTTGGACTGCAAGGAGATCCAACCAGTCCATTCTGAAGGAGATCATTCCTGGGATTTCATTGGAAGGAATGATGCTAATGCTGAAACTCCAATACTTTGGCCACCTCACGTGAAGAGCTGACTCATTTGAAAAGATTCTGATGCTGGGAGGAATTGGGGGTAGGAGGAGAAGGGGACGACACAGGATGAGATGGCTGGATGACATCACTTACTCAATGGACATGAGTTCAGGTGAACTCCGGGAGCTGGTGATGGACAATTAGTCCTGGTGTGCTACAATTCATGGGGTTGCAAAGATTCGGACACGACTGAGTGACTAAACTGTACTGACTGAAGTGAGTATCCTACTCCCTTATCGGAAGGTGATCTTTTCCTGCCTTCAAAATCTTGCAGCTATTGCAGTCCTGATCGAAGATGCTTTAAAACTCTCTCTTGGGGGCGAACTATTTTTCCCAGCCACCAAGTGAACAACTCCTGAATGGGAAAGGCCATTAATGGATGTCTGATCAAAGAATCCTTAGATATCAAGTAGTGCCGATGGAAAATCCAGGCTTACCTATATCTCCTCGTGAGGTTCTTAACCCACTTACCCTCCTGCCTACCCTCAAGGCTCTCTCCATTTTCACTCTTGCCTAGAAACCTTGGACCACTGGACAAAACCCTGAGAGGAATTGTCAGAAGATCCCCTGACCATTCCTGGGAAATCAGGTACGCTGATAGAAGCAGCTTTGTCTTGGATGGAAAAAGAAGAGCCAGATATGTAGTAGTCTCCAATTTTGAGACCATAGAGACTAAACCTTTGCCACCAGTTTCTTCAGCTCAATTAGCTGAGCTCATAGCCCTGACTCAAGCTTTAGAGCTGGAAAAAGGAAAAAGAATAGCCAGTTACACTGACTCCAAGTACGCCTTTCTCGTGCTACATGCACATGCTGCTCTTTGGAAAGAAACGGGCCACCTGACCATCCGAGGGTCCCCAATCAAATATGGTAATCAAATCATTAAGACTCTTGAAGGCAGTCCATCTGTCCGCTGAGGTTTCAGTCTCTCATTGTAAAATACACCAAGAAGGGAGCACAGAAGTGGCACAAGGGAATGAAGCAGCTGATTAGGCAGCTAAGAGAGCAGCAATACAGAACAATGACTTAATAGGGGTTGCCACCTGAGTTCCTGAGACTAATTTTCCAGAAACTCCTTCATATACTCTTAAAGCTAAGAGTGAGGGCTTTCAAGATCATATGGGGTGGTTCCAAAAGGAGGGACTCCTCTTTCTGCCTAGGAACCTTTCTGCCTAGGAACCTTTCTGCCTAGGAACCTGGGAAGTTGGTTAGCTCCTTACATGCCACCACTCATTTAGGAGAGAATGCCCTCCAAAGATTACTAGACAGGTGTTTCAGAGGAACAGGCCTCCAAATGACTATAAGGCAAGTGATCTCCTCTTGTCCCACTTGCCAATTAAACAACCCCCAAGAAGCTCAAAGACCCCAACTGGCCCAGCTCATCCAACAATGGGGCCTACCCAGGAGAGGACTGGCAGGTGGACTTCACCCAGATGCAAGTTTCTCAATGGTGTAAATACCTACTAGTCATGATAGATACATTCATAGGATAGATTGAAGGCTTTCCCACCCAGACTGAGAAGGCTGAGGAGGTGGTAAAAAAAATGCTCTATGAAATCATTCCAAGATTTGGTCTGCCCAGGTCATTACAAAGTGACAATGGAACATCATTTACTTGTAAGGTCACCAAGGGATCTCTAAAGCATTGGGCATTACCTAATATTTCCATTGTGCCTGCAGGCCCCAGTCTTCAGGAAAAGTAGAAAGAGCCAATCAATGTTTAAATCAGCAATAAAAAAGATAACTCAGGAGACCTCCCTGGTATGGAAGGAGGCTTTACCAATAGCTCTCCTCCACACCCGTATTGCCCCTAAGGAACAGGTTTGTCTTAGTCCTTATGAGATGCTGTATGGGAGAACTTTTTTTTTTTTTT
>SJYF01001229.1:90339-105866 GCA_006410515.1 Procapra przewalskii
TAAAAGAAGTCTCAGAAAAGATATATTTTAAATTGTTTTCTGGTTAACCCTAAATTAACCAGAATTTTCTTTTTATATCAATATTTATAGTTGAAAATCTTATTAAACTTAACCCCTTGCTTTACTAACTACATGATACCAAACATAATTTAATCTTTTGTTGAATCCAGGTTATTTTTGTACTCTTTAAGTCATTATTACAAATAGAAATGATTAATCAGCTTTCAACCCTCTCTATATTCAGTAATGTCTTGGTTCATGAAGTATACCAAAGGAAGGTAAAGAAAGCTTCTTTAAGAAACAAGTAACTTAGTCTGAAAAAAATAGCATAGTTTCAAATGGGATCTTTTAGAGTTACCTTTCAGGAACACTATGGGATTTAGACTTTGCATGTGTGGTCATGGCAGAAAGTGGGGATTGGGGTGCAGTAGTGCAAATGCCTCAAAAGGAAGGGGCCTGGCTAGCATGTTTAAGACCAAAAGGGAATGAGTAGAGTTAGATTTGAGTGAGCAAGGAGAAGAGGCACCAGGGATAAGGTCTGGAGAGGCTGCCAGCTTTGGTGGTTTCAAAGCCTAATTACCAAATGCTTTGACAGGCCCCTCATCAAGAGCTGGGGCCTATAGGTCTCATCCTCTTGGACAGAGGCTGGTGACTGACTGGCAATGCGGGTGGAGTTATGCTGTGCCGACTTCTAGGCCCAGACCTGATGAAACTGGTGCCTTCTCTTACTGTTCCTTGGGAAGCTTGCTCTCAGAACTGTGAGATGGCAGGCCAGGCGAAGGGACTACGTGTAGGTTCCAGCTAACGGACCACCTATAACCAGGATTAGTTGTCAGACTTGTAACTGGGAAAGCCTGTCAATGATTCCAGTCCCCACCAGCATGAAAGAAACTAAGAAATAAACACCTAGCTGAGCCAAGTCAACCCCAGAATCATGTGAGAGAATGAAATGATCACTGTGGGGTGATGTCACACACCAATGGGTCATCAGAACACCAGGTTCTATGTCTAGTAAGGCTTTGTAGGCTATTATAAGGCTTAGACTCTGAACTATAGGACCTGCCAATTTGAGCTGAAGATGGGTAAGATTTGACTTCTTTTTTAAAAAGGTACCCTTCATAAGTGCTGATGTGGTAAAACACTATGAAGGGTGAGGGGTGGAAGCAAGGAAATTAGGCCACTGATGTAACTGGTATGAGTTTATAGTATTTCCATTCAAGGTGGTAGCAGTGAACTGGTTAAGAATAGATCACAGGCAAGATATAGGGAGAGTTAAGATATATCCTGACTTCCTTTCTTGGAAACAGTGTGGGTTTGGTCTATGTTTAAAAGCATATTCTCCCAAGATGATCCTGACTTATAAACATTTCCCTCTCAGTACAGAGAAGGGTATATATTGGTTTGGCCAAAATGTTTGTTCAGTTTTTCCATAAGGTAGCTCTAGTGGTGCTTGTCTTTTACTTCATTCAAATCAATTTTATTGGACTGTGTGGTGACAGCTGTTGTATCAGCATGCATTTAAAATAAAATACTTATCAAAATTGGTGAATTTATGTGTAGCCATTTTAATATTGAAGATGGAAGGAAAAAAGCAACATTATTAGCATTTCTCCTGAGAAACCTGTATGCAGGTCAAGAAGCAACAATTAAAACCTTACATGGGAACAATTGACTGGTTCCAGATTGGAAAAGGAGTACAAGGCTATATATTGTCATCCTGTTCATTTACCTTATATGCAGAGTACATCATGTGAAATGCTGGGCTGGATGAAGCACCAGCTGGAATCAAGATTGCCGGGGGAAATATCAGCAACCTCAGACATGCAGATGTCACCATTCTAATGGCAGAAAGTGAAGAGGAACTAAAGAGCTTCCTGATGAAAGTGAAATAGGAGAGTGAAAAATCTGCTTAAAACTCCACATTCAAAAAACTAAAATCATGGCGTCTGGCCCCATCACTTCATGGCATATAGATGCATAAAAAGTGAAAACCAGTGACAGTGACAGATTTTAATTTATTGGGTTCCAAAATCACTGTGGACAGCGAGTGCAGCCATGTAATTAGAAGACACTTGCTCCTTGGAAGGAGAAGGCAATGGCACCCCACTCCAGTACTCTTGCCTGGAAAATCCCATGGATGGAGGAGCCTGGTAGGTTGCAGTCCATGGGGTCACTAAGAGTTGGACACGACTGAGCGACTTTACTTTCACTTTTCACTTTCATGCATTGGAAAAGGAAATGGCAACCCACTCCAGTGTTCTTGCCTGGAGAATCCCAGAGGCGGTGGAGCCTGGTGGGCTGCCGCCTATGGGGTCGCACAGAGTCGAACACGACGGAAGCGACTTAGCAGCAGCAGCTCCTTGGAAGAAAAGCTCTGACAAACCTAGACAGTGAATTAATAAGGAGAGACATTACTTTGCCAACAAAGGTCCACATAGTCAAGCCACAGCCTTTACAGTAATCGTGTACAGATGTGAGAGTTGCACCATAAAGAAGGCTGAGCACTAAAGAACTGATGCTTTTGAATTGTGGTGCTAGAGAAGACTCTTGAGAGTTCCCTGGCCTGCAAGGAAATCAACTCTGAATATCCATTTTAAGGACTAATACTGAAGCTCCAATACTTTGACCACCTGATACAAAGAGCTGACTCACTGGAAAAGACCATGATGCTAGGAAACATTGGCAGAAGGAAATGAGGGCAGCAGAGGATGAGATGGTTAGATAGCATCACTGACTCAATGGACAAGAGTTTGAACAAACTCAGAGATAGTGAAGGACTGGTGTGCTGTAGTCAATGGGATTGCAGTTGGACCTGACTTAGCAGATGAACAACAAAATGTTTTATTATTTCAAGAAATGTAAAAACAAAACTTAAACACAAAAATAGATCAGGGCAGTGTATGGAGAAGGTATTGTAACTGACTGAACTTGTCAAAAGTGGTTTGAGAAGTTTCATGCTGGAGATTTCTCACTGGATGATGTGCCATTGTCAGATAGACCAGTTAAAGTTGATAGGGATCAAATCAAGGCACTGAGAACAATCAATATATCAGCTTCCCAGGTGGCACTAGTGATAAAGAACCGTGCCTCACATACTAGAGATGTAAAGACATGAGTTTGATACCTAGGTCAGGAAGATCCCCTGGAGGAGGGCATGGCAATGCACTCCAGCATTCTTGCCTGGAGAACCCCCATGGACAGACGAGCCTGGCTGGCTACAGCCCCCTAGGGTCGCAAAGGGTCAGACAGGATTGAAGAGACTTAGCATACAGAAGAAGGCTATAGTATGCAGGAGATAGCCAACATACTCAGAATGTCCAAATAAGCACTGAAAATCATTTGCATCAGCTTGGTTATGTTCATTGCTTTGATGTTTGGATTCCACATAAGTTAAACAAAAAACAAAACAAGAACTTTAACTGCATTTCTGCATGCAATTCTCTACTTAAAGGTAACAGAAATGTTCTGTTTTTAAAACAAATTGTGACAGGTGAGGAGAAATGGATACTGTACAATAATTTGGAACAGAAGAAATCATGGGGCAAGTAAAATAAATCACCATCCAACCACACTGAAGGCTGGTCTTCATCCAGAGGAGGTGATGTTGTGTATATGGTGGTATTGGAAGGGAGTCCTCTACTAAGAGCTCCTTCTGGAAAACCAAATGATTAATTCCAACAAGGAATGCTCCTAATGAAGCTCCCTTTTCAGCACTCGATGAAAAGGTGACCAGAATTAATCAACAGAAAACACATCATCTTCCATCAGGATAACTCAGGACTGCATGTTTCTTTGATGACCAGGTAACAACTATACAGCTTGGCTGGGAAGTTCTGATTCATCTGCCATGTTTACCAGACTTCCCAAGTGGCAAGAATACTGGAGTGGATTGCCGCACCCTCCAGGGTATCTTCCTGACCCAGGGATCAAACCCATGTCTGTTATGTCTCCAGTATGGGAAGTGGATTTCAGATAATTTCAGATTTATAACAGTTTCAATGGGAAACAAACAAACAAACAAATAAAAAAAACCCTGCCAATTCCCTGGAAGACTATAATAAAAGGCCTAGAAGAGTTCTTTATTCAAAAAGATAAGTTTTGGGAAGATGGAATTATGAAGTTGCCTGAATAATGGCAGAGGATAGTGGAATAAAATGGAGAATGCATTGTTCAATGAAGTTCTTGATAAAAATGAAAAACGTGCCTTTTACTAAAACATGGAAGGAACTCTTTGGCCAAGCCAATATATTTTTGCTTTGTTTCAGTCTATTAAGATATTTGAATATTGCAACAGCAGGCACTTGCTGTTTCTATACATTCTACTTCATTCTATGGAGCAAATTTCACTTGTTACTAGTGGCCACTTTTACAGTTCTCTTTAAACTTCCACAAAAACGTGCTCCCACTTCCTACTTTGTTTAAAGTAAGAGAAATGAAAATTAAAGNNNNTTATCTGGAGCCCACCTCAATATTTTTGTCTGATATATGTCACCTAGGGGGAGATTTAATTAGACAGCTACTGTTCTCACTGTTATGCTGTGAAAAATTTTATTTCAGTGGATTAGTTTGTCTTCTAATAAGAAACATATACTGCATGCCTATGGGAAACCACACATACTTTGCAGCAGCTTCCACATTTGTTATATTAGTGTAAAAATACAGTCTGCCAAGTTAACTATAAATTAAAACAAAGTTCACTTTACATCATGTGTTCAAAAGCTATGAAAAGAATGAGTTTAGAACAAGGACTCAGGAGGTAAAAAAAAAAAAATGACAAATAATGCAAAAGTACAAATAACAGAATAGGGAAAGGTTGGGAGACACTGGATATGAATGTGTTTAGGGACAAAGAAATTATGAATTGTCATAAAATAAGTAACTGGGCTCCCTGAGACCGAGAGCTCTCAAGCTGCCTCTAACACTACAGTACAAGCATATATCCCATCAATCTGAGTTCAGTCTGTTTCATGCAGTGTGGAGGTCAGAACCATTTCACTCGTCATTCATACAACTTTAAAGCACAATTTCCCAACCAAGAGAACCAGTCTACCAGGTACTGCTAATTTTGCTGATGAGATCTCAAAAGATACCAAATATTTACGAGCCAAATAGAAAGTGCCCTTCACATACAGCTTGCCTCTTAAAGCATTAATTGTGGAAGGTGGGAAAATAATATTTTACTTTGACTTTAAAAATAAGAGTGACTATCAGAATTTCTACAAAATTATGCAGTGCCTGATTATAACAGCTGCTGGACAATTTGCAAAACCATTTGGGGGGTGTGGGTAAGGTGGGTAAGAGATGAAGCACGAAAATGTAGTAGGCATACCAGAAAGCCACATGAAGAATCTTTTGAAATTATAACCAAATGAAGCCTCTGGGAAGAGAGTGCCTTGCCAAATGCAGGTATTCATCTATCATATTCTGAAATATTTCTTTTCATTTTTCAAGTGAATTCATTGAAAATAAGCTTTGTAATACTCATTGTCAATCAAGAAAAAGTAAAGCACCACATAGTGGGAAGAATGATTAACATTAGAGTTTTAGGCCTTTCTCTGTAACTGACGGTTAAACCTGGAAAATTCATGACCTGTCTGGTCAGTTTCCTCACCAACAAGACTGCAGTTAAATACCTCTTCCCATGCTCCTCAAGCCCCTGTTTTGTAGGTTGGCTCACCATAGACTGGAAATGCAGATGTTGGTCCTTGGTGGCTTTTGATTTGCACATGTCCCAGCATCTCTGGGACCTCCACTCATAGTGATGCTGACCACATCTACAACTCCTCCTCTCTTGGGTACAACTGACCTTGGGTGTTAGTGGAGAGGTGGAGGTTGCCTTCCTTGTCATCTAGGTCCTTCAAGACCACAACACCAACACAGTGGAGCCAAATGACTGTATTACTGAAGGACTGGGTATGTTACAAGGGAAATTATGATGGTGGGCAAACATCAGCAGCAGGCACTCAGTGTCTTCCAGATTAAGTGCTGAGAGGGAGGGAGTACCATTCTGAAGTGTATCTTCCTTCTTAGCTAGGCTTGCCCACCCTTGGATTCTATAGGACAGTGGAGGTGAGAACCAAGAAGAAAGTTTGTACCTCAGGCTTCTCAGAAAGAGTGGAGATGAGTCTTCGAGGTTAATTGCTCAGAAATGTAAACTGCAATAGCGTTTGTTTCTAGAGCTTTTACTAATACTTCTAATTTTTTAATGGTTATGTATGTTGAATATATGTTTACATCTTCCCCAAACAATTTCATTCACTCATTCATTTTTCCAGTATTAAATGAGAGGTTGTGATGTGCTTAGTTGCTCAGCTGTGTCCAACTCTTTGGGACTTTATGGACTGTAGCCCACCAGGCTCTTCTGGGGATTCTCCAAGTAAATATACTGGAGTGGGTTGCCATGCCCTTCTCCAGGGGATCTTCCCAACCCAGGAACTGAACCAGGGTCTCCTGCCTTGCAGGTGGATTCTTTACCAGCTGAGCTACCAGGGAAGCCCAAATGAGAGCCTACTCTCTGCCAAAAGCCTAAGTTGATAGTAAAATCACAAATCACTTGAGTGAGAAAATCTTGATGGTGATTAGTGATTTTAAGATACTATTAATAAATAGGGAGATGAGTGAAAGTTGCATAAAGGGGGTGCTACTTATAATAATCATGAAGGTCCTTCTGAGGAAATAATATCTGAGTTGAGATTTTGCCTATGAAATTATGATAGCAATTGTATCTGACTTTGAAGTTTTTTGTTGAGGATTAAATGAAACTATATGACCATATATATACATACAGACATGCATGTGTATATCAGCTTCCCTGGTGGCTTAGTTGGTAAAGACTCTGCCTGCACGGCAGGAGACACTGGGTCAACCTCTGGGTAGCGAGGTTCCCCTGGAGATGGTAATGGCAACCCTTTCCAGTACTCTTGCCTTGAAAATGCCATGGACAGAGGAGCCTGGTGGGCTCTAGCCCATGGGCTGACAAAAAGTTGGACATGACTGAGTGATTAAACCACTGCCACATATATATGCACATACATTAGCTGAAAAGAATCAGTAGGATTAATATATACAGATAGAGATATATCTTTATATTCCAGCAAGAGTGGGTGTTGTGACTTGAGACTGAAGGTCATCTGGAAGGAGAAGAAATGTCCTTTGCAAGGATCTCAGTCTTTTAAAGCTTTCACCTGACTGGATGAGGTCTATCCACTTAGGGAGAACAATCTGTTTTACTCAAAGTCTACTGATTTAAACATTAATCACATATAAAAGATACCTTCACAGCAATATATAGTCTGATATTGCCAAAAACCCGCATCTTCATCTGGTCAAGCTGATGTATGGGTTTCAGAGGTACAGACTCAGATTCCTGGCAAGCATTCTTGCATGGAGCTTCTTGCATGGAAGCTCCTTGAAAGTGCTTATATTAAATGCCAGTATAAATCATACTTTATTTTAGTTACATGTATTACAATGCATGTACACCACTGTTCCAGGCATATGGTATAACTATTTTTCCTTCAGCTTAGCTGAACAAACAAGATGCTTTCACAAAATAATTTCCCACAAGTTTATTCCAACATAACAGTATCAAAGAGACCCTGGGAGGAGAAAAGTAGTCTTTCCTTTGTGCATATGAAGCTATGGGTTTGGTCATTCATTAAATTAAATAAATATTTTGCAAGTTTGATAAATAAGTTGGTCAAAATAAGGTATCTCAGTTCTACTCCCTGTTTCTGTAACATGATGCCTAGAGATTAAAGTAATAATCTGCAATGTACATAATGACTTATGTACATAAATCTTTAGAATTATAAAATGAACACAAACTAAATATTTAATAGGCAAATGCCTAATTATACTAGAATGTTTTTAAGTCTTTCAAAATGTTTTATGAGTTTTTATAAAAACATGGAAAACTGCTTATAAATTTATGCAATTAAAGTAAAATTCTGTCTATAATACCCCAATTGTGTAAAAAATGCCTAAACTAGAAGGATATTTTCCTTAAAAAATATATAGTTATTATCTACAATGACTATTACCTCTAGATGGAAGTATTATGGATGATTTTATTTTGCTTATTTATATTATTAAAATCAGCTTTTATGCCATATATATACATTTTTATAGTAAGTACAAAATTAGCCTAAAATTAAAAATTAAAAAATCCCCTAGGCATCCCAGTTCCATGTGGTGAGCTTAAGCAGCATGTTTGTAGCATATGATCTCTTTAATGCTCATCTTTTCTATACTAATAAAATAAGAAAAACAGCAACATGCCTAGTCCATTCTATTGGTTATCACACTTATCATTTAATTTAGGGGAGAAATTCGAGGAAAAAAAAATAAAACCATTTCTCAGTTTCGATCTGTACCTCTAGATCTTCACACCAATGTCTTAAAACCACTGGCCAGTGTGTGACTGTGCTCACATTGTTTCCTGGCCTGGAATGCCCACATCTTCTCTCCCTTCACTTTGTTGTGCCTTCAACATCCTCACAAGACACCTCCAGGAAGTTCTCAGATACCTCAAGCCCAGCGTAATCTTTCTTTCTTATATTCAGCACATGTTTTACAATTGATGTAAACTGAACACTTAACTCCACCTCCTCTCTTCATTAATTGCCTTTTATTTCCATTGACCTTCCTTCAGATTTATCATCAAGTCTTCTCAACAAAGCTTACTAAAAGCACCATTCTTGGAATTAGTTTCATTATAACAAGTGTTTATTATAGCAGGCTTCCCAGATGGTGCTAGTGGTAAAGAACCCACCTGCCAATGCAGGAGACACCAGAGATGCAAGTTCGATTCATGGGTTGGGAAGATCCCCTGGAGAAGGGCATGGTAACCTACTCCAGTATTCTTGCCTGGAGGATCCCGTTGCCAGAAGAACCTGGTGGGCTACAGTACATAGGGTTGCAAAAATTTAAACACGACTGAGTGTGCACTTATGATAGCATGATAGCAAGAGTATACAAACTAGAATTAGCCAAGAGAAGAGATAAATAGGGCAAAGTTGGGGAGAGTTCCAAATGCAAAGTTTCCAGGAAAGTGTTAACTTCTCAGAACCAAAATGTGACAATACTCAAAAAGTGTTGCCAACCAGTGTACTTCACCTAAGCTACACTGTCCAAGGTTTTGCTGAGTGTTCATTCTGTGGGCCTGATTAAAAAATTGGCCATGTGACTGAAATAAATCTCCATCCTCTGACCCTCTTCCTTAGCGGTAGGACTAATATCACCTGGCTCAAAGCTCCATTTCTCAACTTGCACAAATGGTCTTTCTGGCATGGCCAGCTTCCCTCTTGAGTCATCTCATTAGCATAAACTATCCAAGAGCCCAAGATTTACCTTGTCAGCATAAACTATCAAATGTGGTTCAGGGCCCCACTCTGGATAACAGTCCTATCACTCAGGAAATTTGAAAGATTAGAAGGTTATTTCTTCAGTACTGCGTACAACAGCCAGCCAAATCCTTTTTCACACAAAATTAAATATACAAGTTTAACAATCTTATTCTTACCAAGCAGAAGAAAATTTGGCTCCTTAGGTTTCCATGTGTGCATTTTTAAATTTAATGAGAAAAAGGTAAGGGTCCATAATTTATCCAAATCTTGACTCAGCTTACATTTATTAAAATGAACAAAACACAATATTGAACAATTAGATATTGTTCATAGCTTAAAGATTTTCATTTGAAACAGAAGGGGAGATATTATTACTGCCTAGCGCTGAAAAAATGTGAACACTTTTTGCTATCTGGATTGAAATCTTGAAAAGTGAAAAGGTAAACAATAAGATTAAAAGTAAGTGAACTTAAAACAGATCAAAGACCTAAACTTAAGAGCTAATACTATAAAACTCTTTGGAAAAAATAGGAAAATCTTCACGACCTGAATTCAGCAATGGCTTTGTAAATATGACACCAAAATCACAGGCTACTAAAGGAAAAAAGAATTGAAATTCATCACAATTAAAAACTTTTGTGCAAAGCAGACTATAAAAAGTGAAATGGCAACCTACAGGAGAAAAACTTTGCAAATCACATATCTAATATAGATGTAATATTGAGACTGAAGAACACCTGCAACTTAATAGAAGAAAAATAGCTCAATTATAAACACAAGCAGGGGGAGGGGAGCTAATAACTAAATGGAGCAGTGTTAAATAAGAGGCAAACAACTGTACCCAGAATATTAGGACTTATAACTAGCTAATATATTTGTTATGCCTAGAAAAGTCAAGAGGAATAGACACAAAATTGTTTAGCAATTGTTAACGTGTTGGTGGACTTCTAATTTCTTGTTCATAATGAGTATGTACTGATTTAATAAGAGGAGGGGCATTTGAAATAAATGAGATGAAAAAAATGGGCAAAGGACTTGGGTAGACATCTCCCCAAAGATATACACACAGACTATAAACAAATGAAAGGATACACATCATCACTAATAATTTGAGAAACCAAGTTAAAACCATATTGATATACTACTACCTCACACTCAGTAGGATGGCTATTATCAAAACACACACACACAAAACAAAAAATATCTCAGAAAATAAGTATTGGCAAGGATGTGGAAAAATTGGCATCATTGTGCACTGTTTTGGGGAATGTAGAATTATGCATCCACTACGGAAAACAGCATGGTGGGTCCTCAAAACATTAAAAATAGATTTAATAATTCATAATCTGATAGTTACACTTTTGGTTTTATACATGTAAAGTTAAAGTAGGGAGTCAAAGATATATTTGTCTACTCATATTCATAGTGGCATTATTCACACATGCAAAAGACAGAGATAACCCTTGTGCATCAACAGATGGTTGAGTAGATAAAATGTGATACATACAATGGAATGTTACTCAGCAACCAAAGGGAATGATGTTTTGATGCATGCTACAAGGAGAGACATGGGTTTTACCCCTATGTTGGGAAGATCCGCTGGAGTAGGAAATGGCAACCCCCTCCAGTATTCTTCCCTGAGAAATGCCAGGGACAGAGGAGCCTGGTGAGCTTCAGTCCTTGGAGTCACAAAGAGCTGGAAATGACTGAGCACACACACATAAACTACAGGATGGACCTTGAAAGCATGCTAACGGAAATAAGCCAGAATCAGAAGAGAAACTATCTATGATTCCGCTTATATGAAATGGACTTCCCTGATGGCTCAGATGGTAAAGCGTCTGCCTACAATGTGGGAGACCTGGATTCGATCCCTGGGTTGGGAAGACCCTCTGGAGAAGGAAATGGAAAACCACTCCAGTACTCTTGCCTGGAAAATCCCATGGACAGAGGAGCATGGTAGGCTATAGTCCACGGGGTCGCAAAGAGTTGGACACGACTGAGTGACTTCACTTACTTACTTGTATGAAATATCTAGAATATGCCAAATTCTTGGGGACAGAAATTGTTACCATTACCTAGGGGCTGGGGTGATAGGGAATCATTGCTTAAAAGGCATAGAGTTTCTATTTGAGATGATAAAGTTCTGAAAATAGAGAGCAGTGATGGGTACACAGTACTGTGCATGTACTTTACACCACTGAATTGTACACTTAAAAATGGTTAACATTTTATGTTATGCAAATTTTATCACAATTTTAATAAGTATGTAAAGAAAAAATAGAAGACTATCATTATTAGATAACTAGATACTAAAAGCAAAGTATATGACAGTGGATAACTACAGAGAGGCTTTTAAACTGGCTTCTACACAGAGTGGAAAAGAAAGTGAGGGAATCAATTCTAAAATAAGAACACAAAAGTTAGCCACCAGAAAACTCTTGAGAAACCATTTCCCCCAATTTAAAGATGGCGTTGGCTCTATGCAGCTGTCTATTGTAAAATGATAATTTAACTTGAATAGTATACTAGGCACAATAATGCCCCCCACCCAAGATGCCCAAGCTCTCGTCCCTCAAACCTGTGAATGTTACCAGTTACACAGCAGACGGGATTTCATAGATATGATTGAGGTTACAATATGTGAGACAGGGAGATCAGCCTGGCTTACAGAGATGTGCTCGATCCAGTCATATAAGCCCTTGAAAACAGAGAAATTTCTCTGGCTGTTGTCAGACATACAACAGAAGAGAAGGGCAGCAGATATTTTCCAGCAGGCAGGTAGCTAGGTATGAGCAGAAAAATGGGGGCAGGGAGGGGCAAAGTGGCAGAAAACCTGGCATCTTATAAACAATGGGGGTCCATAGGCAGACAGGGAAGCAGCAACCTGCAGACTGACAGGAAACTGCACATTTGGGAGGTTAAGTGTCTGCCTAGCAGACAAAACAGGTGGTGAAAGGCGGGAATCTCCTGTGACCTTATTTAGCCTGTTGAGCATTACGTTCTCATTACAGTAGAATCAGACTCAGATGGTAAGAAGTGCCCATCATGCACCAATGCCATGACACTTCTGATCAAAGCTAAATAAGGAAAAAAATCCCTCCCCTTGGGAAATTGAGGCTGGGATGAAAATCAGGGAAAATGACCCCCGCACTCTGCCTTCCCAGTGACTACTCCTCCCCTTCATCTCTATGCCCCTAATTGGCTTGCCAAGGAAAACCAGGGCAATAGCATTTCACCTATCTGCCCGCTCTCCCTGTAAGAGCATATCCTGCTTAAATAAACTTTGTGTCCTTTCTTAATGTCTCTGCTTCATCTCTGAATTCTTTCGCGATGAAGAAAGGACCTTAAGTTCACCGGGAAAGCAGACGAAGCAGAGAAATTTGAAATGTGAGAAGAGCTGGAGACCCTTTGAAGATGGAAGGAAAGTGGTCATAAGCCAAGAAATGAACTCACCTCTAGTGTTACCAAGTCCAAGATTGTACTGCTTGGCACGAAATAGGCTGACAGTCAGTCATGAAACAACACGCTGGGGAAAAGAATATAGACTTTATTCAGAAAGCCAGCAGATGGAAAAGATGGCAGACTAGAGTTCCTAAAGAACCAAGTTCCCCAAGATGGCATTCTGGCTTTTTTCATCCTAAAAGGGGAGGGGATAAGGTCTTGCCTTTGGCCAGACTCCAGAAAGAATGTGTTAATTCATTCCTTTTCCTAACCATCACAGGTGGCCCTGGTCAAGATGCTCCTGTAAGTTAACAAAAAATATTTTAGCTTAACCTTCATTATCTGGGAAGCCAGTTTCCCAGAACTGGGTTATTATGTATAATTTAAACTTATAGGCTGGTGATCCCCAACTTTTTTGGCACCAGTGACCGCTTTTGTGGAAGACAATTTTTTCATGGACCAGGATGGGGGGGGTGGGTAGTGAAGTCTGGGGATGATTCAAGCACATTACATTTATTGCACAGTTTAATTCTATTATTATTACATCAGTTCCACCTCAGATCACCAATAATTAGATCCTGGGAGGTTGGAGACACCTGTTATAGGCAACATCCCTTTAGTGATTAACTTGTAACAGAATCTTCCCTGTTACACAACAGTAGCTCAGCCAACAGCCAGCAAAGGAATGGGAACTTCAGTAGTACAAACCCATGGAACTGAAATTTTGCCAGTGGGTGGATTTTAAAAGGATTTGGCAATGGATTCTCCCCAAGAACCTCTAGGAAAAAGAAAAACAAACAAACAAACAAAAAAACAGAGCCCTGATGGCATCTTGATTTTGGCCTTGTGGGAGCTTTAGTAAAGAAACTAGCCAAACCTCCTGTATTTATGACCCATAGGACTGTGAAACAATGCATTTGTGTTGTTTAAATGGCTTAGAGTGCGGTGATTCTTTATGGTTGTGATAGACTATATACAGTAAATCAGGAAACACTTTGTAAATACATCTACATTTTTTTCCAAACACTATTTAGAATTTCACATCAACATCACCTTTCCTTTCAGATGGTTTCCTGACATTTAATAGTCACTGTAAGTAAGCAACATAACTCCAAGTTTTCTGAAATTCAGTTATTTTTCCCTGGGTATGTCTTGACTTTTTATAAAGGGCACCCAAGAAAATCAAGGGACAGCAAGAAAAATAAAAGAATATTGTTATTTTCTCCTTGTGCATTAGCAAAATCTCAACTCAAATATTGTATATTTGATGTTGAATAATAATGACTCAGGAGATGAATTCTCACCTGCAAAATAAAAAATACTTGAGAGAAAGCAAAACTTCTCTCCACTCGACTTGATGGAACTCTAAGCATTGTTCATTTTGGGATTTGCTCTAAGCCTCAAGGTCGAGATCACTGAGGTAATTGCAGAATCTAGTCTATAGTTCAAGGATTGATAGTGCACACAGATATGGCTCAGATGCAAGTGAATTAAAATAGAGACGTCATTTTCCTTTCTGAAACATTCCTGCCAATCTTGCTTCTCATCCAGGGCATTAGTTTTATATTCTCCACAAGTTACTATGCACCTAGTGGGTAAAAGAATGCATATTTATTACCTCTTAGTTTCTGTTGGTCTGCCATCCTGATACAGGACTGGGTTCTTTGCTCAAGATGTAGCAGGGCTGCAAACAAGTTTCTGAACTGCATTTTCATCTGGCTCAGCTGGGAATATATCTTCTCTTAAGCACATCCAATCAGAATTCATTTATTTGGGGCTGTAAGTCCGAAGGCCCTGACTTTTTCTTGGCTGTCAACTCTCAGCTGAGGTTGCCCTCAGGTGCTACAAATCAAACACCAGTGATTGCTTGACAGGTGGGCTTTCCCGGCATAGCTGTTTACTTCATCAAGCCAGCAAAGAAAAGCTCTGAAGAAACTTGACTAGCAGGACTTGCCTCCATGCCAGTCACTTCAGTCTTGTCCAACTCTTTGCAACCCTATGAACTGTAGCCTGCCAGGCTCCTCTGTCCATGGGATTCTCAGGGCAAGAATATGGGAGTCAGTTGTCACTTCCTTCTCCAGAGGATCTTCCCGATCCAGGGATCGAATCCACATGTCTCACATTTCCTGCATTAGTAGGCAGGTTCTTCACCAGTAGCACCACCTGGGAAGTCCAGTAAGACTTAAAACCATGTGACATAATCTCAGGAGTGCCATTCCATTACCTTTCTTGTATTCTATTAATTGCAAAACAAGTCACAGGTTCCACCCACACTCTAGGGGTGGGGATCTGAAAGGCATGAATACCAGATAGCAGACATCACTGGGGTTACCTTAGGGTCTGCCTGTCATACCCAGATAAAGATTTCATGATTTTATGTTGTTTTTCTAAGCTTAAAAAATGAAAAGATAACCTGACTTGATTTTTTTTTAATTCCTATACTCATTTAGAGGCAAATATGGTGAGCATTGGTTAAAAGCACCGACGCTAGAGTATATACATAGGCTTGGGATCAAATACCAGTGTCAGTTCAGTTCAGTCGCTCAGTCGTGTCCGACTCTTTGCGACCACATGAATTGCAGCATGCCAGGCCTCCCTGTCCATCACCAACTCCTGGAGTTCACTCAAACTCACGTCCATTGAGTCAGTGATGCTATCCAGCCATCTCATCCTCTGTCATCCCCTTCTCCTCCTGCCCTCAATCCCTCCCAGCATCAGAGTCTTTTCCAATGAGTC
>SJYF01001229.1:124843-137527 GCA_006410515.1 Procapra przewalskii
CTATCTGGTCCCCTTAATGGTTTCTGTATATCTGACTTCTCTATGGTATTGATGAATTACATTAATATTCTACCCAGTACAGGTCTGCTAGCAATGAATTTGTTTGGTTTCTCTTTGTCTGAAAATATCTTTTTTTTGCCTTCATATTTGAAGAATATTTAACTTGATTTTGAATTTCATTTGGTGGTTCATTTTTGTTTTTCTTTCAGCACTTTAAAAATGTCATTCAGTTGTATTTGGTTCTCATTTTTTCTGATGAGAAGTCAGCTACCAATATATCTCTATGTAGTGATTCTTTTTTCTTTAGCTGTTTTCGTTTTCATCAGTTTGTGTGTGATGAAATGAGTTATGGTTTTCTTTGCATTCACTCTGCTTGAGGTTTTTTGAGCTTTGTCAGTCTGTCAGTTGATATGGTTTATCAGTTTGGAAAAATCTTGCCAATAATCTTTTGAAATAGTTCTGGCTCACTTTCTTTCTTTTATTCTTCAGGGACCTGAATTACACATATCTTGCCTAACTATTTGATATTGTTCCACAGACCTCAGGTGTTCTTTGCCTTTTTATCTTCTTTGGGTTACACTTTGTATACGTTTTTGTTGACAGGTTTTCAAATTCATTGACTCTTCCTTCTGTTGTGGCCTGTCTTCTGTTAATCCCATAGGGAAACTATTTCTGATGTTGTACTTTTAATTTTCTTCATTTTTATATAGTTCTCTCTGCAAAAACCCATCATCTGTATATGCATGTTGTTCACCTTTTCCACTAGGTATATTTTTCCCAGTTATTTAAAAGTTGCTGTCACAGATAATTCCAGCATTGTAGCTAATTCTGGTTTTGTTTCCATTGTTTAGTTCCTCTTTTCATCTAAGATCATATAGCTTATTTCTTTGCATTCATTATTATTATTATTGCTTTCCATGACAATTTATACATAAGAGACCAAAGTAAATAATATTTGTCTCCATAACTGTATGCTTTTCTTACATCAGCCATCGGTGACGAGGACTAAACCAGCCTAATACATTTTTGACTGTTGTCTGAGAGTTTTGCAGCTTTAGTTAAATTCAGGTAATCCCTGATTTAACATACTTTGGAGAACAGACTTAAAATGCTTCCCTTTAGCAAGGCTTGGGATCTGAGCACTGGTAAGAGTTGGCTACCCTCTTTTTCATTAACATCCACCTTCCAACTTTCTGGGCCATTTGAGAGTTCTCTTTGCTCTCCAGCCCTGCTCCTTGGGAGAACTCTCTGTCCTGCAGCCCAATTCACAGGCTTTGGCACTGGTGCAGTGCTCTTGGTGTAGGGCCAGAGTTTCTCTGAGGGATTTCTCCCTGCTTTCCTGCCCTGTCCCCTGCCTTTGGCATGCTGCGGCAGTGTAGGCGGCAAAAGCTAAAAGAACCTCTGTGAATTTCTCATGACACCCTCCTTAGACTCAGCCTTCAGTGTACAGCTGCTTCACCTTTGGAAAAGGTCCAGGTACCTTGAGGGGTATCTCTCTCAACTTTGCTGCTCTGTCTCTGGGCTTCACTGTACCCCATTATGTGAATACTTGGAGGAAAACTGGGTGGCTGGGTGCAGACTTACGTGGTGACTCAAGTGCTCTGTGATGCTCACTCATCGTACTGACCTACATTTTGCCGTGAAAGTTCATTAAATGTTGGTCAGACTTCTACAAATCTTGCTCTTGTCTCTGAAAGATTTCTCCACTTCTCCCTTTGTTAACCATGAAAACAGATGCCCAAGCACTCATACCTTTCAGGATTTTAGTTCATTTTGGTTTCTTTGCGTAGTCAATTCTCTAATTTTTAAAACGCCTGATTTTGTAGCTTACTTAGGTTGTTTTTATTGTTAGGATGGAGTGAGATTCACTCGTGACTTTCTAGATACTAACTCCATTGATAATGAAAAATTAGTATTATTAATGTGAATTCTGGTGCCCTGGGACACTATGAGATTCATACACAACCTCAGGAAACCCTAAGGAAAAAAATCAAACATGCAAATTTATTTGTTCCCAAGCTTTTCATACTAGGTGTTTGAACATTTCAATTCATTTTTTTTAGTATTCATTTTTGTGCCAACTTTCTTAATTGATTTGAATGTATTCTTCTTCTTTAGGTCAGTTTTTCTTTATATAAGAGCATGTAATACTCCTGATCTTACATCTGAGTCTTAAGGTAATTCTCTTTTCTTTGAAAATCTTTCCTGTCTTTTGGAGGAGGTGAGTGAATAGGTGAGGGAGGTAAAGAGGAATAAACTTCCAAATGCAAAATAAATGAGCCACAGAGATAAAATGTACAGTGAGATGAACATAGTTAATAATAATGTAATATTTTTGTATGGTGACAAATGGCAACTAGACTAATTGTGATCATTTTGTAATGTATAGAGATATCGAATTACTATGTTTTTGTACCACAAACTACCACAGTGTTGCACATCAATTATACATCAAGAACAAACAAGCAAACATATAAACTAATAGAAAAAGAGATCAGATTTGTGTTTACCAGAGGTAGGGGGTGAGTAGAGGGGGAAATGGATGAAGGTAGTCAAAAGACACAAACTTCTGGTTATAAGATAAATAAATTCTAGAGATGTAATGTACAATATGATAAATACAATTAACACTGTTGTGTGTTATCTATGAAAGTTGTTAAGAGAGTAAATTCTGAGTTCTGTTCACAAAGAAAACAATATTTTTTTCTTCTTTTATTTTTTCGCTATATGAGATGATGGATGTTCACTAAACTTATTATGGGCAAAACATTTTATGCTGTACATAAAACAAATCATTATGCTGTGCACCTTATACAAAGAGTGTGTGTGTGTGCGTGTCCATGTGCATGCGTATGTGTGTGTGTGTGTGTGTGTATGTTCAGTCGCTCAGTAATGTCCGGATCTTTGATGCTGCACGGACTGTAACCCGCCAGGCTCCTCTGTCCGTGGAATTTCCCAGGCAAGAATACTGGAGTGGGTTGCCATTTCCTACTTGAGAGGGTCTTCCTGTCCTAGGTATTGAGTCGATGTCTCCTAAGTCTCGTGTATTGGCAGGTAGATTCTTTACCACTGTGCCACCTGGGAAGCATGGTAAAACAGGAAGAAAAAATAAATCCCTTCCCAGCTTTTGGCAACTTCATGAAGTTAGGTACTCAGCACTATTTCTACTGAGAACTTTTGTAAATTAACTTCAAATAATGCATGGCCCCATGGATCTACTATGTAACTATCTTGCTATGATTAATCAACACATATTTTATCAGTTTGCTTTACTTCATTGAACTTCTTTGAATCTACTTACTGAGATTAACAAAAAAGCTGATATGTTCTAGAGAGTTTCTATGTATCCTATTGTTTTGTATTCCTCTATATGTGATAAATATATATTATTTATGCTTATTATATTATATATGCTTATTATTCAATGATTTGTATATTAAGACATTTGTATTTTCAGGATTATTAAGGTGATTAAATATTTGAAGCAACACTGCAAGCATAGACATTTCTTTCAGTCATTATATATAGTTGAAGTATGGAATTGTCAAGATAAATATGAGATAATTAAATCATCTTTTCACTAAGGTTAAAATGTAGCTATACTGAAGAGTTCACACCACTGTACAGAAAGTCTAGATTTTAAAATATAGCAGTGGGATTTAGAGATTAAACTGCACAAAATCAGTAGTGCTGCCTGAACATCTAATGAATGCACTTAAACACATTTTGGAATTTTAAAAATGGATTTTGATTAGGACAAAAAAATACCATGTAATTTCATTCAATAAACTATCACTTAGCTAATTCTTAATCTAATTAAGCACTGAAGTTTAAAGATTCATTTCTCCCATATAGCACTTTATTACCCATTTGCAAGAAGCAAATGATCTAGAAATATTTGATTTGAAAAATATGTGATAAAAATGTGAAATTTGTTTAAACCCCATGTCTGAGCCTCCCTGATTCTTATTCAAATGGGTGTTTCTAATGTGTGTGTTAATCACATAATAGTTCTGAGTTAATCAGAGACTAGGATATCTAGTATAACACCTTTTAATTCTTTAGTTTTCAGAAGAAGGGAGAAAAATCCCATCCCACCATATCACATAGAATACTTTGAGATGAACAGCTTCTTAATGAAGAGTAGAATCAGAGCTATGATGGACTATTATCTAGGGAAATGTCCTAGCAAGGAAAATGGAAGATGCAGAAACATCTGGGTTGGATTTTTGTCATAAGCAACAAAATGTACTCATGAGGAGCAAAACTTCCCAAAGAAAACACGACTAAAGCTGTCTGCTTTTATTAATGTGCCTTACTGGTGAATCCCCAGTGGTGATGGATCACTCTCATTTAAGGAATGATGTGCTGGAAAAATGCATTATTTTCAAGAGTAACAGTGGATTAATGCAAGTGTGTACTGAAAAAAAACTCTCTCATGATACATGCTGATTTTCGGGTGTTCCCCATTTTGCACGGCTGTTTAAGCAAGCACTCTAAATGGAAATGCACTTGACGTTTTTGCAACTGGATGTGATCAAGCAACATTAGAATTTAGCTGATTTCTCAGAAAATGATTAAACCAATTTCTTTCTCATTTCCACTTCTTGCATGGAAGCAGGAGGAATAAAAGACATTTAATAAAATAGATGCCCTAAATGAAACACTGCCTGGGAACAATATAAGGGGTTTGATATCTTTTTTCTTCTTCCTTCATCTATCACTATAGTCGTGCTGCGTACATCATCAGAGGAGAATTGTGATCACCTGTTTCCAGGCCTTGGTAGAGTTATTCACGATAAATGTTCCATAAGGTACCTTGAGACTGAGTTATGATTTCCATTAATACTTATGTCACAAGGGCTTGTTAATACAGAAATATTCTTAAACATTCTGTAATAGATGATTTTGGCCTTCCAGTGCCAGGTAGTAGACAACTGAGCAGTAAATTCTGCCAGGGAAGTAAGCGATAACACAATATGATATGTCTGCTGCACAATATCATAGGCACAAGCACTTATTCTATTACCTGGTACCAGTTAGGGTAGCATATAAAACAGACCGATGACAGCTAGTGGTAATGAACCCCCTTCGCCAATTCAGAAGACGTAAAGAAACTTGGGTTTCATCCCTGGGTCAGGAAGATCCCCTGGAGGAGGGATAGGCTACCTACTCCAGTATTCATGCCTGGAGAATACCCTGGACAGAGGAGCCTGGTGGGCTACAGTGCACAGGGTTGAAAAGAGTCAGACACAACTGAACAGGCTTAGCATGCACACACGCATGTGTTTGCACTTTTTTACCTACAGCAGGATTCTTCGAAATTCTTCTATTGAACATAAAACGATGGATCAATGACTACTTTCGCTACTATGGTCTCATAGAAATTATCACAAACTTAGCAGTTTAAAATGGCACATATTATTTCCTAATGGTTTCTGTGGTCAGGATTCAGGGCATGGCTGTGTCAAAGCCTCTGCCTAGCATCTCACAAGGCTGCAATCAAGGTGTCTACCAGGAACGGAGTTACCTCTGAGGCTGGAGAGAGGAAGGCTCTTCTTGTAAGTTCACATGGTTGCTGGCAAGATTCAGTTCTTTGCTAGCTGTTGGCTGGAGGTTTTCCTCAATTCCTATGCAGGCCTTTTCACAAGACAGTTTGTTTCATCAGAGCCAGCAAAAAACACAGCCAATAGTGAGAGTTTTCTAGAAGATTCTGCCCTATGGGAGGATAGATCACTTTTGCCATATGCTGTTGGTAAAGGCATATCACAGGGGCTATTCTCGTTCAAAGGGAGATGACTACTTTGAATGCTATCCACATTCAAAGGGAGAATTTGTAGGCTTGAGAAATCCTAAGTGATTTCTTTTTTTTTTTTCTGAACTCTTTTTTTTAAAATTTTTATTATTATTATTATTGTTTCCCTACATTATAATACTGTATTTGTTTTGCCTAAGTGATTTCTTAACAACCTCAGATATACAGATGATATCACTCTAATGACAGAAAGTGAAGAGGAACTAAAGAGCTTCTTGATGAGGGTGAAGGAGGAGAGTGAAAGAGCAGGCTTAAAATTAAATACTAAAGCAAACAAACATAAGATCATGATATCCGGCCCCATTACTTCATGCAAATAGAAGGGGAAAATGTGGAAGTAGTGACAGATTTCCTCTTCTTGGGCTCTAAAATCTCTGCAGATGGTGACTGCAGCCATGAAATCAGAAGATGATTGCTTCTTGGCAGGAAAGCTATGACAAACCTAGACAGGGTGTTGAAAAGCAGAAGCATCGCTCTGCTGACAAAGGTGCATATCGACAAAGCTATGGCCTTCTCAGTGGTCATGTATAGTTGTGAGAGCTGGACTGTAAAGAAGGCAGAGTGCCAAATAATTGATGCCTTTGAACTGTGGTGCTAGAGAGACTCTTGAGTGTCCCTTGGACACCAAGGATATCAAAACAGTCCATCTTAAAGGAAACCAACCCTGGATACTCATTGGAAGGACTGATGCTGAAGCTGAAGCTCCAATATTTTGGTCATCTGATGAAAAACAGCCAACTCATTGGAAAAGTCTCTGATGCTTGGAAAGATTGAAGGCAGAAGGAGAAGAGGGCATCAAAGGATGAGATGGCAGGATGGCATCACTGATGCAATGCATATGAACTTGGGCAAACTTATGGAGATGGTGAGGGACAGGAAGGCCTGGCGTGCTGCAGCCCTTGGGGCTGCAAAGTATTGGATGCAACTGGACAACTGAACAACAACAACATGTCTAAATAACTTTGTATTCCTGAAAAGTTTTGTACAAATATTTCTGTGATGGAACATTCATAGGCTTGGGAAATCCTAAGTGATGTATTATTGAATCTGTCTAGAAATTAGAGAACATATATATTTTAAAATTGTTCTTCAGTCTTTGCCAGCTATGTAACATTGGTTAATTTCATAATCCACTATGCTTCAGCTTTGTACATATGAAACAGGGAAATTATGGCTATCTTGTCTACCTCACAGACATATTCTTATAATTAAATGATATAAACAAAAAAAGTACTCTGAACAAATAAGTTGCCTATAACAACTTATTTGATATATGCACACATGACCTAAATTCCCTCAGGTATCACTGGTCTGAGATCCCAGATCTTAATGTAATAATGTCTTGACTGTTTTGATCCTGCATTTAACAAGTTCACTACACCTCCTCCTAAAATTTCTACTTTCAGTTTTAATGTGAGCATCCAAGGGATGGGCTTCCCTGAATGCTCGGTTGGTAAAGAATCTACCTGCAATGCCAGAGACTTGGGTTCGATCCCTGGATTGGGAAGATCCACTGGAGAAGAGATAGGCTACCCACTCCAGTATTTTGGCCTGGAGAGTTCCATGGACTATACAGTCCATGGAGCCACAAACAGTCAGACACAACTGAGCAACTTTACTTTCACTTCCAAGGGATGTCTCTCACATTCTCGTAAACATTTTCAATGAGTTATCAGATGTCATGCACATATTTTTTGCCTTTTCTCCTGCCATGGCCTCCCTATGTAAGGCCCTAGGAACCTGCCAGGTCCATTGCCTTCTTGAGGTACAATGCCCTTGAGCTTTAGAGGTGGCAGACCTGTGAGTTGGGAGCTTATAGAGCCAGTGTAGTACACACTCCCTCCCTGTGATGTGTAGAGTCAGTTGAAAAACAAATACAGGAGCTTGGTAAATATAGTCTAAAATATCAGCTAACTCATCATTAGAGGCTGATTAGAAAACACAGCTTGGGTTTGTGACTGTGCACGGATTCCCTACTAACTCTTTTCTGATCTTGGAAAACTCCTTTTAGGAATACAGGGTTTGCAGGCCATTTCATACCCTCCACCCCCTGAGAGCAGGGGCAGAGAGTGAGACCCAGGACATGAGCCACTAGCCAATGGACGATTATGGACATATGGAACAGAGGCCACCAGAGCCTCCTCATCTCACCAATCAAATCAGTCAATCCTCTTTCTGCAGAGAGGAGAAACTAAGAGGAGAAAGAATCTGAAGGAAGAAACTCACATAAATACGGGGAAATGGAATAGTGTATTCCCTAACATCATGCCGTGCTCTAAGATGAAGTTGGGGACTAACTGGTTTCTCATCTTGAAAGTTTGTTCTAAGATTAAGAGTATAAAGAAGGTACTACTTTAGTCCTGGTGAAGAGTCTGAGAAAAGAGTAGATCAGCCAACGTGTAGCTCTGCTGCTGCTGCTAAGTCACTTCAGTCGTGTCCAACTCTGTGCCCCAGAGATGGCAGCCCACCAGGCTCCCCCATCCCTGGGATTCTCCAGGCAAGAACACTGGAGTGGGTTGCCATTTCCTTCTAGAGAGAAAACATTATTGGTATATTATAATGTTTGGGGCTTCCCTGGTAGCTCAGACAGTAAAGAATCTGCTTGCAATGTGGGATACCTGGGTTCAATCCCTGGGATGGCAACCCATTCCAGTATTCTTGCCTGGAGAATTCCATGGACAGAGGAGCCTGGCAGGCTACACTCCGTGGGGTTGCAAAGAATCAGACATGACTTAGTGACTGACACTTTCATTTTATGATGTTTACTCCCTGTGAAATGGATTGGCGCACTGGCTGGAATTTGACAAAAGTAAACCATCACGATACAACAGCATCCACTTCTTGCTAACATAGGTCTATTCTGTTGATTCAGTTTGCAAAGTCACACACCTTGGCTAGTTGAAAGCCAGTGATCACAGTTAACTGAAAACTTAAAAAGAATAATACATGGCACGGTGCTATTTACTGAGACTAATTTTCCTCTTTTATTATCTAAGTCATAAATGGCTTAATGTGCCTCCCAAGAAGCTTTGAAAAATCACGACAGTGCTAAAGAAGAACAAGCACAAAAACAAAGAGGTGGTTTATAAGCTATTTCCAGAATTCCAGGTTTGATTCAGACAATGAAAACTAAATAATGTTAACCTTTTTTTAAAACAGTATTAAAAGAGAAAATCAATTTCTCTCTGCCATCATTAACTGTACACTGAATGCAAAACTGTTTAAAACCTGTTTGAGGAAGTCACACATAAAACCGGTACAGGGAACTCTTGTGTTCCAGGCTGGTCTGTGTCTAAATGAGTTCTTAAGAAAGCAGAAGTTTTGGTTTTTATTTATGAGATATTCCACTTAGCTATATATCCATGGGGGCCATCTTAATGACTTTGCTCTTGCCCTCCAAGGAAAAGAGGTTTGTTAATGTCTCTTAGCTTGAGTTATTTCCCTGGAAATTTTTAGTATCCTATAAATTTAGGCTTCTCTTCAAGTTTCCAATTTTGCCCAAGAACACCAACAACCTGAGCTCAAGCCAGGACTTGTCTCTATTCTCATTCTCTTTTCCACTTGCCTTTGATAATAACTTGGAAACCTCATGATGGAAATGAAACTGAAATTAGGCTTTAGGCATAAAATATGCCCACTGATCACTTTTTCTAAGTTTGCAGTTGTGGAAGAAGTCAGGTTCTGTCATTTGGATTAGATCACTTTATCTCTATATGTAAATAGGTTGGTATCATCAGATGTTAAGAATTTGTCATAATTTGGCTTATTTTTTTCTTGTAATGTCCAGCCCATGTGTTTTGCTAGGTGGCCACACAATCACAATGGCTCCACTAAACTGAAAGGAAATCTGATTGAACATTTTGCTTTTGAGCAGGGTGATCTTGCATTTGAGATTTAAAATGCATTACATTGCAGGTGTCGACCCAACCCTTGCTAATGCGGAGGAAAGTGCACCCCCATGACAGGAAAAGGAGCTAAAAATGTTTCCTGCTGTGCTTATAGCTCTGTCATCACTGTCCATTATTTTTTATAGATGGATTTATTGGCTGCTTTGCTGCACGACTCTTCTACTAAGCAGTTCTTACCTCAAAAACAACTCAATCATCTACCTGTCCATCACCCATGATGAGTACTGTTGTGTCGCAACTAGATGGAAAATTGCTGAATAAAATGCCTCACTTTTAATATTGAACCAAAGGAAGACAATAAAGACTCTGTTTTTATCTTTCTTTAAAACTGACAGTGCTGATTCAAACTAGCCTCTACAGCAGATACTGCAGCAGCTATGGATGTTTCTACTGAAAGTATAACTCTTCGGGTTGTAGTCCTAATTTGCACCTCTTCTCAAATGCTGGGAGCAGTTATGACTAGAGGAAGTTCATAAAGAATGAGATGTTTTGGCTTGGCTTTCAGAATTTTCACTTATTTCATGTTACCTAAAATCATACCTTGAAAACACTGACATGCTTTCTTTCATGTCAGTGAAACATAAAGAACTGGTTTAAGGATCATTTTTATAAAGTCATTCATGCTAAATCCTTTTTGGGTAAAGTTGGAAAAGACTCTTGAGAGTCCCTTGGACTGCAAGGAGATACAGCCAGTCCATCCTAAAGGAGATCAGTCCTGGGTGTTCATTGGAAGAACTGATGCTGAGGCTGAAACTCCAATATGCGAAGAGTTGACTCATTGGAAAAGACCCTGATGCTGGGAAAGATTGAGGGCAGAAGGAGAAGGGGACGACAGAAGATGAGATGGTTGGATGGCATCACCGACTCGATGGACATGGGTTGGGGTGAACTCTGGGAGCTGGTGATGGACAGGGAGGCCTGGCATGCTGCGGTTCATGGGGTCACAATGAGTTGGACACGACTGAGCAACTGAACTGAACTGAACTGAACTGAAATAAAACATTTAGAGAAAATTGCTGAGAAAGGTAGAAGTATATTTCCAATAACATAAAAAAGTTGTTTTATTTGTAAAAAACTTGAAAAGTCTCCCATTGTTCTTATTTTTAATCCAGATTACAGATTAGAGAATTTGTATGTGTTATACACTCTTTTTGCAAACCTTACTTTCTGAAGAGGATTTATATGAAGACTGTGATTATTAGAGTTTTAGACTCAGTGATAACAGCAGGATTTCCCTGTATACACTCAGTAATTCTTACATTCACTTTTATCACTGCTTTCCTATTTCAGTGTAGTCCATAGAACTTTGCTGGATATGCTGGATGATATAATCAGAACATGCCTCTGATTAGTCAAATTTCTGTCAAGGATTTTGTTTGTTCAAACTTGGGGTATTTCTTAGGTTCATAAAGGTTTGGCCAATGCGAATCTTATAACTGACCATAGCTTTTTTGTTGCAATTAGAAATATAAAAGCCCATCTCTAGAATGTGAGGCAGTCCTTATATGTATTTCAGTAAGTTCACTTTAGTTCAGTCAATCAGTTGTGTCCGACTCTTTGCAACCCCATGAATCACAGCACATCAGGCCTCCCTGTCCATCACCAACTCCTGGAGTTTACCCAAATTCATGTTCATTGAGCCGGTGATGGCATCCAGCCATCTCATCCTCTGTCGTCCCCTTCTCCTCCTGCCCACAATCCTTCCCAGCATCAGACTATTTTCTAATGAGTCAACTTTTCACATGAGGTGGCCAAAGTATTGGAGTTTCAGCTTCAGCATCAGTCCTTTCAATGAGCACCCAGGACTGATCTCCTTTAGGATGGGCATATTGGATCTTCTTGTAGTCCAAGGGACTCTCAAGAGTCTTCTCAGCACCACAGTTCAAAAATATCAATCCTTTAGCACTCAGCTTTCTTCACAGAACAAGTCTCATATCCATACATGACCACTGGAAAAACCATAGCCTTGACTAAACGGACTTCTGTTGGCAAAGTAATGTCTATGCTTTTCAATATGCTATCTAGGTTGGTCATAACATTCCTTCCAAGGAGTAAGTGTCTTAATTTCATGGCTGCAATCACCATCTGCAGTGAATTTGGAGCCCCCCAAAATAAAGTCTGACACTGTTTCCACTGTTTCCCCATCTATTTCCCATAAAATGATGGGACCAGATGCCATGATCTTAGTTTTCTGAATGTTGAGGTTTAAGCCAACTTTTTCACTCTCCTCTTTCACTTTCATCAAGAGGCTTTTTAGTTCCTCTTCACTTTTGGCCATAAGGGTGGTGTCATCTGCATATCTGAGGTGACTGATATTTCTCCTGGCAATCTTGATTCCAGCTTGTGCTTCTTCCAGCCCAGCGTTTCTCAGGATATACTCTGCATATAAGTTAAATAAGCAGGGTACAATATACAGCCTTGATGTACTCCTTTTCCTATTTGGAACCAGTCTGTTGTTCCATGTCCAGTTCTAACTGTTGCTTCCTGACCTGCATATGGGTTTCTTAAGAGGCAGGTCAGGTGATTTGTTACACCCATCTCTCTCAGAATTTTCCACAGTTTATTGTGATCCTCACAGTCAAAGGCTTTGGCATAGTCAATGAAGCAGAAATAGATGTTTTTCTGGAACTCTCTTGCTTTTTCTATGATCCAGCAGATGTTGGCAATTTGATCTCCGGTTCCTTGCCTTTTCTAAAACCAGCTTGAACATGTGGAAGCTCATGGTTCACATATTGCTGTGCCTGGCTTGGAGAATTTTGAGCATTACTTTACTAACATGTGAGATGAGTGCAACTGTGGGGTAGTCTGAGCATTCTTTAGCATTGCCTTTCTTTGGGATTGGAATGAAAACTGAACTTTTCCAGTCCTGTGGCCACTGCTGAGTTTTCCAAATTTGCTAGCATATTGAGTGAAGCACTTTCACAGCATCATCTTTCAGGATTTGAAACAGCTCAACTGGAA
>SJYF01001229.1:149626-160118 GCA_006410515.1 Procapra przewalskii
TTTTTGGCTTTCACAAATACGCATTGGTAAAATGAAGACTTCAAAGGGCCTTCATTAGGGCCTTAGAAAGAAACCGTGGGAAAGTTAATTACCTGGAGCCAAAAATCCTATTTTCCCTTTAACAACCCAGGGCTGCACTTTACAGGCAATCAAATGGAGTGATGTTTGGCAAACAGTCAGCCTTTCTTGAAATGCAGAGTGTAATTAGATGCTCTCCTGTCTGTCATTAAAGACAAATTGTTTGTAAATGGTTAACATTTGAGTACTGCACTGTGTCTTCAACCTTTATCATAATTATATTTCCTATATTGACTGAAATATTCTAAACTGAGAAATGGGAGCTTATTGCAAGGTTAATTGCTTGATAATAAATTACTGTTGCTCTTAAGAATACTCGCATTATTTATTTTGCCTTCATTTTCTTTAGAGGTTTTGACACTTGCATTTTAAATATACTCAGAAGAAGTCTTCTGTGAAAAGAATCATCCATCCCCTGATAGTAGCTAGTTTTGTTCCTAATTGGGGCTCTGAACCATTCAGAGAAAAAAACTCTCAACCCTGTCCAAAACCCACTGGCTTGAAAGAAACTCAGATGTCATTAGGGTTGTCAGTGTTCCCTGATGAGAGTGAAGGGTGAATAAAGTAGTTTTGACTTGCAGAGAATGCTGTGATTGTAATGTCATCAGCTTCTCCCATGCTTGACAGCAGTTTACCTCATTATACTGTATTTTAAGTATTCAAAGCACTTTTCTAACCTGTTTATTCAACTACACTATTCTTATTCAATCACTAGGCCCCTTACATAAAACTAGGGAGTTTAGACAAAAGGATATGAGTCAGCTTCCTCAGCTTCTGGTGATGCCAATTTAGACTCCTCTGCTGGAGAAGGCAATGGTACCCCTCTGCAGTACTCTTGCCATGAAAATCCCATGGACGGAGGAGCCTGGTAGGCTCCAGTCCATGGGGTTGCTGAGAGTCAGACATGACTGAGCGACTTCACTTTCACTTTTCACTTAGAAGGAAATGGCAACCCACTCCAGCGTTCTTGCCTGGAGAATCCCAGGGATAGGGGAGCCTGGTGGGCTGCTGTCTCTGGGGTTGCACAGAGTCGGACATGACTGAAAGGACTTAGCAGCAGCAGCAACAGCTGGTTTCAAAACTCAGAGTTGCTGTTTCTAAGTGGTTTGTTCTGCTGCTCAGTTGCTAAGTTGTGTCCAGCTCTTTGAGAACCCATGGACTGCAGCACACAAGGCTCCCCTGTCCTCCACTGTCTCCTGGAGTTTGTTCAGATTCCTATCCATTGAGTCAGTGATATAATCGAAGGATATCATTCCTCTGCCGCCCTCTTTGCCTTTTGCTTTCAATCTTTCCCAGTATCAAAATCTTTTCCACTGAGTTGGCTCTTTGCATCAGGTGGCCGAAGTATTGGAGCTTGAGCTTTCAACACCAGTCCTTCCAATGATATTCAGAGTTGATTTCCTTTAACATTGACTGGTTTGATCTCTTTGCTGTCAAAGGAGCTTTCAAGAGTCTTCCCCAGCACTACAATTTGAAAGCATCAATTCTTTGGCACTCAGCCTTTTTTATTTTCCAACTCTCACATTTGTACACGACTACTTGGAAAATCATAGCTTTGACTAGATAGACCTTTGTTGGCAAAGCTTTTTAATATGCTATCTAGGTTTTTCATAGCTTTCCTAGCTGCAGTCACCATCTGTAGTGATTTGGAGCCCAAGAAAATAAAATCTGTCACTGCTTTCACTTTATTGCCTTCTATTTGCCATGAAGTGGTGGCACTAGATGTCATGATCTTACTTTTTTGAATGTTGATTTTCAAGACAGATTTTTCACCATCAAGAGGCTCTTTAGTTCCTCTTCAGTTTCTGCCGTTAAAGTGGTATCATCTGCATGTCTGAGGTTATTGATGTTTCTCCTGGCAATCTTGATTCCACCTAGTGACTCATTCAACCCAGCATTTCACATGACATACTCTGCAAATAAGTTAAATAGACAGGCAACTATAAACAGCCTTGTTGTACTTCTTTCCCAATTTGGGAGCAGTCAGTTTTTCCATGTCCAATTCTGTTGTGTTTCTTGACCCACATACAGGTATCTCAGGAGACAGGTAAGGTGGTCTGGTATTCCCATCTCATTAAGAATTTTCCACAGTTTGTTGTGATCCACACAGTCAATGGTTTTAGCATAATCAATAAAGCAGAAGTAGATGTTCTTCTGGAATTCCCTTGTTTTCTCTAAGATCCAACAAATGTTGCCAATTTGATCTCTGGTTTCTCTCCTTCTTCAAAACCCAGGTTGTACGTTTGGAAATTCTCAAATTATATACTGCAGAAGCCTAGCTTGAATTATTTTGAAAATAACCTTACTAGTGTGAAATGAGCCCAATTATACTGTAGCTTGAACATTCTTTTGTACTGCCCTTGTCTGAGATTAGAATGAAAACTGACCTTTTCCAGTCCTCTGGTCACTACTGAGTGTTTCAAATTTGCTGACATATTGAGTGCAGCACTTTAACATCATTAACTTTTAGGATTTTAAATAGCTCACCTGGAATTCCATCATCTCCACTAGCTTTGTTTATAGTAATGCTTCCTAAGGCCCACCTGACTTCATACTCCAGGATATCTGGCTCTAGGTGAGTGACCACACCATCATGGTTATCCATGTCATTATGATCTTTTTCATATAGTTCTTTTATGCATTCTTGCCACCTCTTCTTAATCTCTTCTACTGTTAAGGCAATTTATTATGCCCATCCTTGCATTTATCATGCCCATCCTTGCATCCTTGATATCTCCAGTTTTCTTGAAGAGATCTCCAGTCTTTTGCATTCTTTTTTTTTTTCCTATATTTTTTTGCATTGTTCATTGAAAAGCCCTTCTTATCTCTCCTTGCTATTCTCTGAAACTCTACATTCAGTTGGGTACATCTTTCCCTTTCTCCTCTGCCTTTCATTTCTCTTCTTTCCTAAGCTACGTGTAAAGTCTCCTCAGACAACCACTTTGCCTTCTTACATGTCTTTTCTTTGGGATGGTTTTGGCCATCACTTTCTATACAGTGCTTCGAGCATTGGTCCATACATCTTGAGGCATACTGTCTATCAGATCTAACCCCTGTACCTGTTTGTCACCATTGGATAACAATAAAGGATTTGATTTAGATCATAGCTGAATGACCTAATGGTTTTCCCTGGTGTGCTGAGTGCAAAGTCACTTCAGTTGTGTCTGACTCTTCACAACACTATGGGCCATAACTCGCCAGGCTCCTCTGTCCATGGCATTCTCCAGACAAGAATACTGGAGTGGGTTGCCATGCTCTCCTCTGGGGGATCTTCCCAAACCAGGGATGGAACCTGTGTCACTTACGTCTCTTGCATTGCCAAGTGGGATCTTTACCGCTAGTGCCAATGGCTTTCCCTTTTTTTAAATTCAAGCATAATTCTTGCAATAAGGAGTTCATGATCTAAGCCACAGTCATCTCCAGGTCTTGTTTTTGCTCACTGTATAAAGCTTCTCCATCTCTGGCTGCAAAGAATACAATGAATCTCATTTCGGCATTGACCATCTGGTGATATCCATGTGTAGTGTCATCTTTTGTGTTGGGAAAGGGTGTTTGCTATGACCAGCATGTTCTCTTGACAAAACTCTGTTAGACTTTGCCTTGCTTCAGCTGTATTCTAAGGCCAGACTTACCTGTTACTCCAGCTATCTCTTGTCTATTTTTACATTCCAATCCCTTATGACAAAAGGGACATCTTTGTTTGGTGTTAGTTCTAGAAGGTCTTGTAAGTCTTCACAGAACTGGTCAACTTCAGCTTCTTCAGCATCAGCAGTTGGGGCATAGACTTGGATTACTGTGATGTTGAATGTTTTGCCTTAGAAACAAACCGAGATCATTCTGTCATTTTTGAGGTTACATTGAAGTACTGCATTTCAAACTCTTTTCTTGACTATGCAGGCTACCCCATTTCTTCTAAGAAATTCTTTCCAACAGTAGTAGATACAATGGTTATCTGAATTAAATTCACTTGGTCTGATCCATTTTACTTCACTGATTCCTAAGATGTGGATGTTCACTCTTGCCATCTCCTGCTTGACCATGTCTGATTTACCTTGATTCATGGACCTAACATTCCATATTCCTATACAATGTTTTTCTTTACAGCACTGGACTTTACTTTCACCACCAGAGATATCCACAACTGAGCATTGTTTCTGCTTTGGCTCAGCTGTTTCATTCTATCTGGAGCTATTAGTATATAATTGCCCTCTTCTTTTTCCCAGAGGCATATTGGACACCTTTTGACCTGAGGGGCTCATCTTCTGGTGTTATATCTTTTTGCCTTTTCATACTGTTCATGGGATTATCATGATAAGACTACTGGAGTGGTTTGCCATTCCCTGCAACAGTGGACCAAGTCTTGTCAGAACTCTTCCATATGACCTATTTATATTGGGTGGCTTTACACAGCATGCCTCATAGTTAATTTGAGTTATGCAAGCCCCTTCACCACAACAAGGCTGTGACCCATGAAGGGGTTCTAAGTGGTAATCATCATGATTAAAACAGAATGTTTTAAAATGCAGATGTCAAATCTATTTTAGGATACCAGTAGAACCAAATGTTCATTTCACTATTGTCTGTCCAGTAAAACCTCTATTTACTAACAAACGATAAATTCTAAAACAATAACTTGTGTATGTGTTCACTCAATTATGTCTGATTCTTTGTGATCCCATGGGCTGTAGCCCACCAGGCTCTTTCGTCAAAGAACAGGCAAGAATACTGGAATGGTTTACCATTTCCTACTCCAGGGGATCTTCCCCACCCAGGGATTGAACCTGAATCTCTTGCAGCTCCTGCATTGGTAGGTAGATTCTTTACTTAGTATGCCACCTGGGACACCACCATAAAACAATAATTTAGCCATTAGTTATTTAGAAGTTACTTTATGCTTAAAGAGTATGCTATCTTCTTCAGTATATTTTTCATTTAATTTTCATAACAATCTACTTCCTTTGTAGCTCAGTTGGTAAAGAATCTGCCTACAGTGCAGGAGACCCAGGTTCGATTCCTAGGTCAGGAAGATCCCCTTGAGAAGGAAATGGCAACCCATTCCAGTATTCTTACCTGGAGAATCCCATGGACAAAGGAGCCTGGCAGGCTACAGACCATGGGGTCATAGGAGTTGGATGCAACTTGGCAACTAAACCGCCACCACCACCTGTGAAATAAATTGTATCATTTCCCTTTTATAAATGAACAAACTGAGTTTTGGAAACATTATATTCCCATAACTAGTAAATGACAGATCCAGAAATCTGAGCAATATTACTGTTTTCAAAGCCATGTTCTTTCAAATGACAATTTTCTAATAACCTTAGCATTATATGCTATCATTTTCTACCTTGTCAAAAACAACATTATAAATACTACAGAAATACAATATTGAAGGCTCTTGACAGACTAAGTATAGGAAACTAAGTAAAAACTTGGTTCACAAAATGAATCTTAACTGCATCATCTATATTTAATGTATGTCCTGAACTTAAAGTAAAAGCCTAGAGTGGGGTCTGCAAACTACAAACCCCTAGTTGATGACTGTTTTTGTAAGGAAACTTTGATCAGAACATAGCCATCTCCACTCACTTGCATACTGTCTATGACTGCCTTTGTTATAAAACTATCAAGGGTCCTAGAATTTAGGATTGTGGCATAAGGATTATATAGAGCTGAAGACACTTGAGAATCAATGGATAAAGGAAGAGGCTTTCTCTGAACTCCCTTTGTCTGCTTAAAAGCAGAGTCTCCCCAAAGAATTCAACTGTCATAAAATCCCTCTCTGTAGTTTTACAACCAGGGAAGATTGACTCCTATCACTAGAAAGAAGTCAGCAATGGGAATAAGAAATAACCAGAAATGGTCACAAAACTATCATATCTCCTATCTGTTCACCTAAGGGCCCATTGATCTTTCCTAAAAGTCACTTGTTTTCCCACAAGCACCCTCTCTTCTCCACCTCTTCACCTGTTGAGATGGTATGTAAATCCCCAATTCTGTCTCTCTCTCTCTGAGACATATCTTTTGTTTTTTGTTTTTTGTAAGCCTGTGGGTAAACTTCTTTTCTCTCTTGCTAATTTGTCTTGTGCCAGTTTAAGTCACAGGGGTCCACGTGATAAAGCAAAGAGGGTTGAGGAGTTTCTCCTCCCTGATGACTGCAATGTCAAGTTGCAACAGAGACTCTATGGCCTACAAAGTGTAAAGTATTTTCTATCTGGCATTTAAGAGTATGTTTGCTGATCCTGGTGAGCCTGAATGATTATTCAGAAATGGAATAGAGAACTTCACAATATTTCAGCCAGCTTCACAGTGAATCTGAAGCTTATGTGAAAGGACACAGCCATATTATCTACTTACAAATAATAATATATCAAATAATCGCAAATGATCATGATGAAGGAAATATATAAATTTGTTTGCTGCCATGTTGCTTGTGGGGTCACCAGCAATGAGAACCTAGGAAACTATTTCTTGTCCTAAAGGTTATTGTATAATTGTAAAAATTTTATCAACTGTGTCTAATTTAAATTCCACTCAGATATATAGTGTGTGGTATGTATGTACCACCTGAAGAAAGCAATGGCACCCCACTCCAGTACTCCTGTCTGGAAAATTCCATGGAGGAGGAGCCTGGTAGGCTGCAGTCCATGGGGTCGCTGAGCTGGACATGACTGAGCGACTTCACTTTCACTTTCATACATTGGAGAAGGAAATGGCAGCCCACTCCAGTGTTCTTGCCTGGAGAATCCGAGGGACAGGGGAGCCTGGTGGACTGCCATCTATGGGGTCGCACAGAGTCAGACACGACTGAAGCAACTTAGCAGCAGCGCAGCATGTATGTACCACAATAAATGTTCAAATACAAATAATCTCAAAAATCACTGTTGTTTAATTTCTATTTTGAAATTTTTATAGTTTCATTATCTAGTAATACAGCTATGCCTGATTCCTCTTCTGTGAATTTTCTGTTCAAATTTTATTGATATTCTCATAAATATTTATAAACACTAGATATACATGAGTATTTGCTTTTAATACTATATTGAATAAAAGTAGTGAGAGTGGGCATCTTTGTTTTGTTCCTAATCTTTGAGGAAATGCTTCCCACTATTTACCACTGAGTTGATGTTGGCTGTAGATCTGTCATGAAAGTGGCAGTTGCTCAGTCGTGTCTGACTCTTTGCCATCCCATGGACTGTGTCCTGTGTCCATGGAATTCTTCAGGCCAGAATACTGGAGTGGTTTGCTGTACCCTTCTTCAGAGGATCTTCCCAAGGCAGAGATGAAACCCAAGTCTCTCACATTGCAGGCAAATTCTTTAGTGTCTGAGCCACCAGGGAAGCCCAAGAATACTGGAGTGGGTAGCTGATCCCTTCTCCAGAGGATCGTCCCGACCCAGAAATTGAACCAGGATCTCCTGCATTGCAGGTGGATTCTTTACCAGCTGAGCTACTGGGGAAATCCCAGATCTATCATATATGGCCTTTATTATGTTGAGGTACATTCCCTCTATACCCACTTTGTTGAGAACTTTTATTATAAATAAATGTTGAATTTTGTCAAAAGTCTTTCTGCATCTTTTGAGAAGATCACATGATTTTTATTCTTCAGTTTGTTAATGTGGTATATCACATGTATTGATTTGTGGATATTGAAACTTCCTTGCATTCATGATATAAGTGCTGCTTGATCATGGTGTATTATCCTTTTAATGCCTTTGTGAGTATGATTTGCTAATACTTTGCTTAGGATTATGGGTCTATGTGCATCACTGATATTGGACTGAAATTTTCCTTTATTGTGCTGTCTTTTTCTGGTTTTGGTATCAGGGTTATGCTGGCTTCAGAGAATGAGTTTGGGAGCATTCCTTCCCCTTAAATTCCTTAGGATAGTTTGAGAAAAGTAGGTGTTAACTTGTCTTTAACTATTTGGTAGTATTCAGCTCTGAAGCCCTCTGTTCCTGAACTTCTGTTTGTTGGGAGTTGTGCATTTTGTTTGTTGGTTTTTTTAAATGCTGATTCAGTGTCATTACTGGCAATCAGTCTATTCATATTTTCTAATTCTTCATGATTCAGTCTTGGGAAATTGTTAATTTCTAGCAATTTATCCATTTCTTCTAAGGGTGTCCATTTTATTGACATGTAACGGTTTATGGTACTCTCTGTGAGCTTCCCAGGTAGTACTGTGGTAAAGAATCAACCTGCCAGTGCAGGAGGTGCAAGAGATGTGGGTTTGATGCCTGGATCTGGAAGATCCCCTGGAGAAGGAAATGGCAACCCACTCCAGTACTCTTGCTTGGAAATTCCATGGACAGAGGAGCCTGGTGAGTCAGATACGACTGAGTGACTAAGCACTTAGTGTACTCTCTGATGATGCCTTTTATCTCTGTGGTGTGGGTTGTAACTTATATTTTTCATTTCTGAATTTTTTGACCTGGGCCCTCTCTCTTGCTCTTGATGAATTTGGTTAAAAGTGTATCGATTTTTTGTATCCGTTCAAAGAACCAGCTCTTAGTTTTATTGATCCTTTCTCTTGTTATTTAGTCTTTATTTCATTTATTTCCCCAGTGATCTTTAGTATTACTTTCCTTGTACTAACTTTGGGTTTTGTTTGTTCTTTCTTTAGTTCCTTTAGGTACAAAGGTTAGATTACATTATTTGAAATTTTTGTTTCATAAGGTAGGCTTTATTGCTATAAACTTTATTCTTAGAAATGCTTTTGTTGCATCCCACACATTTTTGGTTATTGTGTTTCCATTTTCATTTACCTACAAGGTTTTTAAAAACTTATTTATTTGCTTTTGGCTGTAATAGGTCTTCATGACTGGGTGGACTTTCCTCACTGTGGTGCACAGATTTATCATGGTGGCCTCTCTTGCGGTGTAGCACAGGCTCTAGGTGCTTGGGGCTTCAGTAGGTGCAGCTCCTGGGCTCCAGAACACAGGTTCAACAGTTGTGGAGCAACTAAGTTGCTCCAAGGCATGTGGGATCTTCCTTGACAAGGGATTGAATGTGTCTCATGTACTGGCAAGCAGATAGATTCTTTACCACTGAGTCACCAGGGAATTCTTACGCCCCCCCCCCTTTTTTTTTCTTTTTTGATTTCTTCAGAGACTCATTGGTTGTTTACCAACATTGTGTTTAGCTTATACCTGTGTGTGTTTTCATCCTCTGCATCTCTCATGGATCCTTCTTTATGTCTTTAGCTGCGGAAAACCTTTTTTGCCAGCCTTCAGGTTGTTCTCATAGATAGTTGTTTTGTAAATAGATGCAAACTTGGTGTGTCCCTTGGAGAAACTGAGTTCAGGGTCTTTCTACTCTGCTATGTTTTCCATCTCTTGTTCACTGATTTTATTTTTCCAGAAATATATTAGATAATTTAGATAACTAGGTAAGCATTAAATCATATCAGAGATCACAATTTTCCAAATGTTTCTGTTAGCATAACAATGATCATAAAATGTTGCCCCATTGAGGAATACTCAAGGTGTCTCCTGCCCTTTCTTTGGCCTGTTTAATTTTTGGTGTGTGTTTCCCAGGTTGTGCAAGTGGTAAAGAATCCACCTGCCATTGTATGAGACTCTAGAGACATGGGTTCAGTCCCTGGGTTGGGAAGATCCCATGGAGTAGGAAATGGCACCCTACTCTAGTATTCTTGCCTGGAAAACTCCATTGTCAGAGGAGCCTGGTGGGCTACAGTCCATGAGGCCTCAAAGAGTCAGACACGACTGAGCAACTGAGCATACACACATATTTTTGGTGTACTGCCGACAGTTTATATTGGACACTTCCAATGGTGATAACAAAATTGCAGATGATGTGCATTACTTCAGTGATTTTTGCTCTCATGAAAGTAAAGCAGGAAGCTTATATAAAACTGGTAGTAAAAATAGATACTTCAGCACCACCCTCAGCTTGATAATCACGACTAGTATCACATGTTTATTACTGGGAAACAAGAGCTTAATTTTAGAAATAAGAATAGGAGATACTCAAATGTGAATATTAATTTTTTTTTACTGGTGTATACCAAGAATCCTATATGTAAGTGTCCAATAAATGTGTGTGGAATAAATGGAAAACTGGTAATATATTCCACAGAGTTTATTAAATCATTGATATAGAAGGTGAACTGCAGGTTTATCCTCTCTACTCCCACTGATAGTCCTGGACTTATGTCTCTTGATCTTTATTCTCCTTTCTGAGACAATACAGACAAGTATAATCCCTCTTCCACATGTAGTCTTTCATATAGTTATGACAGTTTTAATTTCCTATGGAAGATATTCCTTATTTTTAATATGTAAACATTATGTGAATAGTATTAAGTTTATTAAAGGTGAGAGCCAAAATGTTTGATACATAGTAGATACTGAATAATTTGAAGAATAAATTTTATATACATATAGTATTTC
>SJYF01001229.1:167713-179913 GCA_006410515.1 Procapra przewalskii
CTTAGACCTTTAAAAGAATGATCTGACAGAATGAAATAAGTAATGATGAGATGGTGCTTTCAACTGAAATTGAGTGATGATTTATTGGTAATGTAAATATGAAAATTATTCTATTGGTCCTACAGTGAACACAGTTATTAATAAACTGCATGTCCTTAACCATTAAGAGCAAATAATTTAGCAGAGGAAATAAAAATCGTAGTTCACTTCAGTTCAGTTGCTCAGTTGTGTCCGACTCTTTGCGTCCCCATGAATTGCAGCATGCCAGGCCTCCCTGTCCATCACCATCTCCCGGAGTTCACTCAAACTCATGTCCATTGAGTTGGTAATGCCATTCAGCCATCTCATCCTCTGTTGTCCCCTTCTCCTCCTGCCCCCAGTCCCTCCCAGCATGAGTCTTTTCCAATGAGTCAACTCTTCTTATGAGGTGGCCAAAGTAGAGGAGATTTAAAATGTGGCACACCATAATAAGATCCTTATACAGTGATGCAAATAAGCCATAAGAATTAGGGAAGAAAGAACTTAATTCTGAGTGGAGGGTACCTGGGAAAATTTTGGTAAACATATAGCTTTGAAGCAGAATATTAAAAGACACATAGAAGTTATATTGGAGAAGGTAATTGCAACGCACTCCAGTATCCTTCAGAGAAGGCAATGGCACCCCACTCCAGTACTCTTGCATGGAAAATCCCATGTACGGAAGAGCCTGGGAGGCTGCAGTCCATGGGGTCGCTAAGGGTCGGATACGACTGAGTGACTTCACTTTCACTTTTCACTTTGATACATTGGAGAAGGAAATGGCAACCCACTCCAGTGTTCTTGCCTGGAGAATCCCAGGGACGGGGGAGCCTGGTGGACTGACATCTTTGGGGTCACAGAGTCGGACACGACTGAAGTGACTTAGCAGCCTGTATCCTTGCCTGCAGAATCCCATGGACAGAGGAGCTTGGTGGGCTACAGTATCTGGGGAGTGAAGACTTTCAAAACACAGACCTTTGCTTTTTACCATTAATTTATTAATCAAATTTCATGGAGTGTTCTATGTCAGATCCTATGTGAAATGCTGGGGAAAAGGAAGAATAAGGTGTGGTCTCTACCCTCAAAGAAATAATTGTGTGATTCATTTTATGAAAGCAGTTTATCTTTTCTCCTTTTACTTCTTATAGTATAAATATATCAATGCAAACTTTTAAAAAATTGTGTTTAACTTATAAGTTGTAAGGGGAGATGATAAGATAAAGAGAAAAGACATTAAAATTAATCAATCAGAGCAGGTAACAAATAAATATGATAAAATGGGAAAAGCCAACTTAATTCTTGATCTTCAGCACCAGTGCTATGATAGACCTAGCATACTAACATTTTTTTTTAACATTTTTAAACATTTAACATTTTTTTAACAAAATTGTTTTTAGTAATAATTATGTAGCATTTAATAATTATTTTTATTTGTCCTTTATTAATTAAAATAATAATTTAAGAAGAGAAATACTTTCAGTTTTAAAGCTATTAAAATTAACATATTTCATGTGTGAGCTAAAATTGTACCTAACCAATTGCAGCTTCCTATAGCTACTATAACTAATCATGAAAAACTTCATGACAACACAAATTTACTGTCCTATAATTCTGGAGGTCAGAAGTTTTATCCTAAATGGGTTTCATGAGACTAAAATCAAGCTGTTGACAGAGCTGTGTCCCTTCTGGAGGTGTGGGAGAGACTTTCTTTACCTTTTCCTGTTTCTAGAGGTTCACTTCTTCAAATCCAGCTATTACATCACTCCCACCTCTTGGGCCCTTATGATTACATTGAGCCCACTCCATTTCAAGGTCCTTAATTCAATCACATCTGCTAAGTTCTTTAGCTGAGTTAAGGTAATGCTTTCACAGTTTCAAGGATTCTGATATGGATATCTTAGGGAAGGGGTTATTATATTGCCTACTACTCAAATAAAAAATTATTATGACAGGGTTTGCTCTTTCTTTCATGGCTTTTTATCTTAAACACAAATACACCTCCAAATGCTGACACTGAAGCCATGCAAAACCCTGCCCGACTTTCTCAAAGCCACCCCCCCACCTCAGCCATGGCCCCTTCCTCTTATTCCTTTATTACAAATAAAGTGTTAGCCTCCTAGGCCTTCCCAGAGTTCCAAAGAGCAAATTTAATCAGAGAAATGCAGAATCAAGAGAAAACAGTTAAGCAAGACAAAATAATAATTAAAAAATAAAACAAAGTCAAGGACTTTCAGTTCCTCCCTAAGGAATATATCTTTGAGTTTTTTTGCAGATACTAAAACACCTACCAGGTGGAAGAAATTAATTGCTGACCACTAGGATATAGTACTCTTGCCTGGAAAATCCCATGGATGGAGGAGCCTGGTGGGCTGCAGTCCATGGGGTCACTGAGTTGGACACGACTGAGCAACTTCAATTTCATTTTTCACTTTCATGCATTGGAGAAGGAAATGGCAACCCACTCCAATGTTCTTGCCTGGAGAATCCAGGGATGGGTGAGCCTGGTGGGCTGCCATCTTTGGGGTTGCACAGAGTCGGACACGACTGAAGCGACTTAGCAGCAGCAGCAGCAGCAACAGCAGGATGTAGTAGAAGGAAAGTTATGACTAACCTAGACAGCATATTAAAAAGCAGAGACATTACTTTGCCAACAGAGGTCTGTCTAGTCAAGGCTATGGTTTTCCCAGTGATCATGTATGGATGTGAGGGTTGGACTATAAAGAAAGCTGAGCACCGAAGAATTAATGCTTTTGAATTGTGGTGTTGGAGAAGACTTTTGAGAGTCCCTTGGACTGTGAGGAGATCCAACCAGTCCATCCTAAAGATCAGTCCTGTGTGTTTGTTGGAAGGACTGATGTTGGAGCTGAAACTCCAATACTTTGGCCACCTGATGTGAATAGCTGACTCATTGGAAAACACCCTGATGCTGGGAAAGATTGAGGGCAGGAGGAGAAGGGGACAACAGAGGATGAGATGGCTGGATGGCATCACTGACTCGATGCACATGAGTTTGAGTGAACTCCAGGAGTCAGTGACAGACAGGGAGGCCTGGCGTCCTGCAGTTCATGGGGTCACAAAGAGTCAGACACAACTGAGTGACTGAATTGTACTGAGGATGTAGACCCCAGACCAGTTGGAACCAGAAGGTTGATGATGTTGGCTCCCAAAATACCACCCTGTCACCTTACTATCAATCATTCAGAGAACGGTACACAAGCAGAGCACAACTTTGTGACCCTCTCCCTCACTGTCTTTAAAAATTCTTCTCGGAAAACCAATAAACACTGTAGTTTCCTTTGCCACAAACCTGTGTCAGTAGATTGGCTTTACTGTGCACTGGGTGAGCAGACCCAAGTTTATTTCAGGAGCACCATGCATTGATTGACAGAAGCGCAGGAACGCAAACATTGGGTTTTATTTTGTTTGTTTGCTTTTTCAATCACTGTGCTCTACTGCAGTACCCCTAGATAAGGAACTGGCCCATGGTCTGTTAGGAATCAGGCTGCACAGCAGGAAGTGAGTGGCAGAGCAGGCAGATCAATGGACCTCCTTTCACCATCTTTGCAAAGGAGGCACTATTCCTGCTGTTCCACTTTTGGTTTGCCACTGAATCAATAATATTCTTTCTCGGTGTACTTTTTTTAAAATATCTGCTCATCAAAATCTAATCTGGCTATTTTGGGTACAGTAAGTGACGCTATAATGAGACATATATAGGCCTAAAAATCACTATAAAGAGTCTCAATATTGTGACTTCATTAAATTAACAATTGTTAAGTAAAGCCCTGGGTATCTGATGATATCTGAAGGGGCTTCCCTGATAACTCAGTTGGTAAAGAATCCACCTGCAATGCAGGAGACTGATTTGATTCCTGGGTCGGGAAGATCCCCCAGAGAAGGGATAGGCTACCTACTTCAGTATTCTTGGGCTTCCCTTGTGGCTGATCTGGTAAAAGATCTGTCCACAACGTTAAGACCTGGGTTTGATCCTTGGGTTGGAAAGATCCCCTAGAGAAGGGAAAGGCTACCTACTCCAGTAATCCTGCCTGGACTCCTGTACCGTCCATGGGGCTGCAAACAGTCGGACATGATTGAGTGACTTTTACTTTTACTTTTCATGTGATGGTAAACTATGGTTCAATAAAAGACTCCAAAAAAAAAAAAAAAACTGAAACAGAGAAATGTATTGCTCACGGATCCTGTCAGAGGAAAAGGCATTCCTCAGAGACTTCATGGTGAAATCAAGGCAGAGTGTGGGCAAAGAGAACAGCTAGGCATGGGACACATGTCTTCAGTAGGGTCCGTGGCCAGAGTGCTTTGGGATTCCATGGCTAAAGCCAAATCAGCTTTGAAGGGGTCTTATCCAAGGGGAAACTTATCCAAGGCATAAGGGGAGGGCCCTGGGATGTGGGGAGACTGCTTATCATGAGGGCAGATGCTGGAAGTCATATCAGCACATATATTTACTTGAGACTCTGCAGTCTACCATTCAGGTATGACTTAAATCAAATCCCTTATGACTAGGTGGTAGTGAAAAATAGATTCAAGATATTAGATCTGATAGACAGAGTGCCTGAAGAACAATGGACAGAAGTTTGTGATATTGTACAGGAGAGAGTGATGAAGACCATCTCCAAGAAAAAGAAATGAAAAAAGGCAAAATGGTTGTCTGAGGAGGCCTTGCAAACAGCTATGAAAAGAAGTGAAAGGCAAAGGAGTAAAGGAAAGATACACCCATTAGTACTTCCCTGGTGGCTCAGACGGTAAAGCATCTAACTACAATGTGAGAGGCCCAGGTTCAATCCCTGGGTTGGGAAGATCTCCTGGAGAAGGAAATGACAACCCACTCCAGTATTCTTGCCTGGAAAATCCTATGAACAGAGAAGCCTGGTGGGCTACAATCCGTGGAGTCACAAAGAGTCCATCAGGACTGAGCAATTTCACTTTCTTTTTCTTTCTTTCTATACCCATTTGAATGCAGAGTTCCAAAGACAGCAAGGAGAGATAAGAAAGCCTTCCTTAGTGATCAATGCAAAGAAATAAAGGAAAACAATAGAATGGGAAAGACTAGAGATCTCTTGAAGAAAATTAGACATATCAAGGGAACTTTTGATGAAAAGATGGGCTCAATAAAGGACAGAAATGGTATTGACCTAAAAGAAGCAGAAGATATTAAGAAGAGGTGGCAAGAATACACAGAAGAACTATATAAAAAAGATCTTCATGACCCAGATAATCACGATGGTGTGAACACTCACCTTGAGCCAGACATCCTGAAATGTGAAGTCAAGTGGGCCTTAGGAAGCATCACTATGAACAAAGCTAGTGGAGGTGATGGAATTCCAGTTGAGATATTTCAAATCCTAAACGATTATGCTGTGCTGGGTACACCTGTGGCCAATGCATGTCAATGTATGGCAAAACAAATACAGTATTGTAATGTAGGGAAATAACAATAATAATAAAAATTTTAAAAAAATGTATTAAAGGGAATATAAGTGATGGATTGGAAAGAAAGTTGCATAATCACTCTTTCTATAGCAGGACCTGAAAGAAGTCTCCTAAAAAAAAAAAGAAAGAAAGAAAGAAAGAAAGTGCTGCCCTCAATATGCCAGCAAATTTAGAAAACCCATCAGTGGCCACAATTATATTCATCTCACACACTAGTAAAGTAATGCTCAAAATTTTCCAAGCCAAGCTTCAACAGTATGTGAACTGTGCACTTCAAGCTGCATGTTCAAGCTGGATTAAGAGAAGGCAGAGGAACCAGAGATCAAATTACCAACATGCACTGGATCATCGAAAAAGCAAGAGACTTCCAGAAAAGCATCTACTTCTGCTTTACTGACATAAAGCCTTTGACTGTGTGGGTCACAACCAACTATGGAAAATTCTTAAAGAGATGGAAATACCAGATCACTTGACCTGCCTCCTGAGAAATCTGTATGTAGGTCAAGATGCAGCCATTAGAACTGGACATGGAATGACAGACTTGTTCCAAATCACGGAAGGAGTATGTCAAGGCTGTATATTGTCACCCTGCTTATATAACTTATATTCAGATTATATCATGAGAAATGCTGGACTGGATGAAGCACACACTGGAATCAAGACTGCCAGGAGAAATATCAACCTCAGATATGCATTTAACAGCACCCTTACAGCAGAAAGCAAAGAACCTCTTGATGAAAGTGAAAGAGGAGAGTGAAAAACTTGGCTTTAAACTCAATATTCGGAAAACTAAGATCATGGCATCTGGTCCCATCACTTCATGGCAAATAGATGGGGAAACAGTGGAAATAGTGAGAGACTTTATTTTGGGGGGCTCCAAAATCACTGCAAATGGTGACTACATCCATGAAATTAAAAGATGCTTGTTCCTTGGAAGAAAAGCTGTGACCAACTTAAACAGCTTATTAAAAACCAGATATATTACTTTGACTGCAAAGGTCCATCTATTCAAAACTGTGGTTTTTTCCAGTGTTCATGCATGGATGTGAGAGTGGGATGATAAAGAATGCTGAGTGCTGAAGATTTAAAGCTTTTGAACTTGTATTACTGGAGAAGACTCTTGAGAGTCCCTTGGACTGAAAGGAGATCCAACTAGTCTATCCTAAAAAAAAAAAAAAAAAAATCAGTCCTGAATATTCATTGGAAGGACTGATGCTGAAGCTAAAACTTCAATATTTAGGCCACCTGATGCAAAGGACTGACTCATTTGAAAAAACCATGATACTGGGAAAGACTGAAGGCGGGAGGAGAAGGGGATGCCAGAGGATGAGATGGTTGGATGGCATCACCGACTCAATGGACATGAGTTTGAGTAAACTCTGGGAGTTGGTGATGGACAGGGAGGCCTGGTGTGCTGCAGTCCATGGGGTTGCAAAGAGTCAGATACAACTGAGCAACTGAACTGAACTGCAGGCTATCCAGGGCATGTTATCGAGGGTGTGGCTATTGTCATTTCAAAGTACCTGAAGGCTTTTTGCCACATAACACAGATGCTGGATGTCAAGACAGTAATATAGTTAATGGTTTAGCTAAGCTCTTAACACTGATCAAGATTATAGGAACAATGGGGTGAGAGTCACAACACTAAAAAACTTCTTCAGTGGCATTTTAAAAAGATAAGAATCTAATAAAAAATGTTAGAACAGTTTTACACATTTTAAATTGTTAACAAATATATAAGCAATTTGTATGACACTTTATCTTGACAGAGACCTAAAGTTTACTTGGAAGGGCATTTTAGAAGGGCTGCAGCCTTAGAGTTATTGTGAAATAGCAAAGGGAGTGTTATCTGAAATCAGTTTGAAATTTGTAATGGCAGCTGTGGGTAGGTATGGCTTATAACACACCAGATGAACTAATTATTAAATATTTGAGGTGTGTGCATTGAGTTTATTATATACATTTATATAGGTCTTACTTCAGCAGGGCAGTTTTTTGCCGTCACATAGCTTTTCTCACTGATGAACTTACACATAAGCAAATGTGAAATTTACATGATGCTCAAAATGTTCCTTAATAAATCAATCTCACTGGCACGAATATATGTTTTCAAAGCAACCATTATAGCAAAGTCCACCATAATGTCACTTCAACTCTGAGTGGAATTATGGAAAAATACAAAAATGTTTTCCAACTTGCAGATCAGAGAAGAGGCCTGATCTTGAGAGACCAAATGATTTCATGTCAAGTATATGTCACCTATGACAAACTCCTTCCATTCCCATTTTCTCAGTTAATACTGTTAGATCCCTAGATCCTGGTACATATCTCTTTTGGGCTTCAACTTTACCTTGGAATCTTTCTAAAGACACAGTTCCAGAGATCCACTGCCAATCAATTGAAATTTGTCATCAAGAGTCAGGAAACTGCTTTGCCATACTCATCAACAGTGAAAAAAAGGAAGGGCTATGAAGTCTTTTTAAGCAGGGTGACAACATAGAGCCTTGACATACTCCTTTTCCTATTCGGAACCAGTCTGTTGTTTCATGTCCAGTTTTAACTGTTGCTTCCTGACCTGCATATAGGTTTCTTAAGTGGCAGGACAGGTGCTCTGGTATTCCCATTTCTTTCAGAATTTTCCACAGTTTATTGTGATCCACACAGTCAAAGGCTTTGACATAGTCAATAAAACAGAAATAGATGTTTTTCTGGAACTCTCTTGCTTTTTCCATGATCCAGTGGATGTTGGCAATTTTATATCTGGTTCCCCTGCCTTTTCGAAAACCAACTTGAACATCTGGAATTTCACGGTTCACGTAATGCTAAAGCCTGGCTTGGAGAATTTTGAGCATTACTTTACCAGTATGTGAGATGAGTGCAATTATGCGGTACTTTGAGCATTCTTTGGCATTGCCTTTCTTAAGGATTGGAATGAAAACACCTTTTCAAGTCCTGTGGCCACTGCTGAGTTTTCCAAATTTGCTGGCACATTGAGTGCAGCACTTTCACAGCATCATCTTTCAGGGTTTGAAATAGCTCAATTGGAATTCCATCACATCCACTAGCTTTATTTGTAGTGATGCTTTCTAAGGCCCACTTGACTTCACATTCCAGATGTCTGGCTCTAGGTGAGTGATCAGACCATCATGATTATCTTGGTCATGAAGACCTTTTTTGTATAATTCTTCTGTATATTCTTGCTACCTCTTCTTAATATCTTCTGCTTCTGTTAGGTCCATTCCATTTCTGTCCTTTATCGAGCCCATCTTTGCATGAAATGTTCCCTTGGTATCTCTAATTTTCTTGAAGAGATCTCTAGTCTTCGACAAGCTGGAATTAAGATTGCCAGGAGAAATATCAATAATTTCAGATAGGCAGATGACACCACCCTTATGGCCAAAAGTGAAGAGGAACTAAAAAGCCTCCTGATGAAAGTAAAAGAGGAGAGTGAAAAAGTTGGCTTAAAGCTCAACATTCAGAAAATGAAGATCATGGCATCTGGTCCCATCACTTCATGGGAAATAGATGGGGAAACAGTGTAAACAGTATTGGACTTTATTGTTTTGGTTTCCAAAATTACCACAGATTGTGACTGCGGCCATGAAATTGAAAGATGCTTACTCTTTGGAAGAAAAGTTATGACCAACCTAGAGAGTATATTCAAAAGCATAAACATTACTTTGCCAACAAGGGTCCATCTAGTCAAGGCTATGGTTTTTCCTGTTGTCATGTATGGATGTGAGAGTTGGACTGTGAAGAAGGCTGAGCACCAAAGAATTGATGCTTTTGAAGTGTGGTGTTGGAGAAGACTCTTGAGAATCCCTTGGACTGCAAGGAGATCCAACCAGTCCATTCTGAAGGAGATCAGCCATGGGTATTCTTTGGAAAGAATGATGCTAAAGCTGAAACTCCAATAATTTGGCCACTTCATGTGAAGAGTTGACTCATTGGAAAAGAGTCTGATGCTGGGAGGGATTGGGGGCAGGAGGAGAAGGGTTCGACAGAGGATGAGATGGCTGGATGGCATCACCGACTCGATGGAGGTGAGTTTGAGTGATCTCCGGGAGATGGAGATGGACAGAGAGGCATGGCATGCTGTGATTAGTGGGGTGGCAAGGAGTCAGACATGACTAAGCGACTGAACTGAACTGAACTGATGAAGTCTTTTCTTGGATCCAGATGTTCGCTCATGGCTCTGTCTTACAAGTTGTGAGTCTTGAAGAATTACGTAGACCCACTTAGGCTATGGTCTCTGAACTCTAAAACTGAGTTCAAGTTGTTGTGGTGAGAATGAAATAAGAGCTAAACAAAGTACCTATTTGAGTGTCTGCATTTGTCTGTCTCCAGTAGTTTTCTTAACTTCTCCTTGGACAAATAAAGAAGGAGAGAAATACATCTTGATTGGGGGTTGAGGAGAAGATGGAACTAAAATTTATTACAAAACTTACAAACCAAAATAATCATCTTACTTTTAGGGTTTCATGCTTTCTGTGCCCTTTGCATGAAAACTAAGTTGAATGAAATGTTACCAAAGCACAGATACATGGCATGTATATCCTGGGATCACATAGTTATCCTGGGCAAAATACAGATCCTCTGAAATATTGCTTATCACTTCTTGTCATCTGCTCTAGTCACTAGGCAATGCTTTATAGAACTGAACTTTAAACAGATTATCCTGGCTGCTCCTCATGGTTGGCAGGTGTATGTGAGATGGACTTTAAAGCTAAACCCAAAGAGAAAGGTGCCAATGAAGGGTGCTTGGTTCTCCACTCTCTAAAAATGTTACAGATTTACGATATGAACTCAGGTGCACTTGATCGAAGAAAAAAACAAGGTTTCAATTCACCATCATTTCCTAACGGTACCACAAAATTTAAGCACGAAAACCAGGGAAATTCTTGGTTATATTATTCAAAAATAATGAAATAGTTTGGCATTACAATAATTGTAAAAGCTGTTGATAAAAGGCAATGAGTCTATTTCTTTTAGCTGGTAAAATACAGACCATTATATACTGATTACAATCTGCCAAAAACAAGCGGGTACTATTGCTCAAGGACGTAAATTGCCCGGCTACAATTTTCGCTATTAAAGGCACCACATTCTAAAACTTTAGTCCTCATTTCAGAGGCAGAGACCTGCTTCTTTTGTATTGTAATATTTAGACAAGAATATCGTTGTTTATGCCTATCAACATGCATAAAAATGAAGCTACCCAGGACAGATGAAAAGGGGCCTCTGGCAAAGCAGGCTGTTGTTTCTGCCATGGCTGGGCCAGTTACATAATTCCTACTGCAAGTTGCTTTGTTGGCTGAGGCATTATTTCCTTTCAGAAGAATTTAATACCAATGAGATTTCATGTTCTGGTGTACAAGTGGAGATGCTGAGCTAAAATTAAGTAAAAGTCAGATCTCCAGGAAAATAGAAGGGGAAATAATTTCTGCTCCAAGCTATTGCTAAGGATATACAACAAATTCATGCCAAATTTAGCCTGAATTTAGACTGAATAGGGTGTCAGATATGTTTTCATTTGGTAAGAATACAATACTGATGGAGAATTTTATACATTAGGAATATACATTATATACTTTATGAAGAAGTGAAGTGAAGTGAAGTGAAGTTGCTCAGTCGTGTCTGACTCTTTGTGACCCCACAGACTGGAGCCTACCAGGCTCCTCTGTCCATGGGATTTTCTAGGCAATAGTACTGGAGTGGATTGCCATTTCCTTCTCTAGGGGATCTTCCCAACCCAGGGCTCGAACCCAGGTCTCCCACATTGTAAACAGACGCTTTACCATCTGAGCCACCAGGGAAGTAATACATTAGGAATTTTATACATGAGGAATTTTATTACATTTTACTTTCACAGTAAAATAATAGAAATACTTCCCATTATTATAGACAATTATTGGTGGTTGGAGAGATGATTGGAAGATAGCATCACCAACTCAATGGGCATAAACTTGGGCAAACTCCAGGAGACAGTGATGGACAGGGAGGTCTGGTGTGCTGCAGTTCATGGGGTCGCAAAGAGTTGGATAAAATTTAGCAACTGAACAACAACAGCCAACTATATTGCAGGAGGTAAAGGGAATATAGTATCACTTTTTCTTCAACCTGGTAAAAAGTTGTGAACTGTGTGTTGGATGCTATAGAAAAGATGCATTCTAAACTGTTAAACCAATAGTTCATTTACAACATGGACAATTAATTCACAATGCACATCTCTGTTTGAACAGTTACAGGACAGGACTTTGCTTGGAAGCTGGGGTGTTTTGAAATAAATCTTCAGGAGCTTACTGTTTGAATATCTCAATCACTGCCTAAGTTTTTCTATTTTCATTGTCAGTGGCAACAGGTCTAATGAGAAGCAAGGAGATAGCATTGTAGTATATCAAGGTGGCATCAGTGTCCAGTGAAATTGACTTCCTGAAGGATGATGTCACTTAATATGGATTTATCTAGACTACCCACCTAAACCCAGTTGACTTGCCATCTGCTCCACAGTGAAACTGGCACAGTTTCCAAGAGGAAAAACCTCCTGCCATCCTATATAGTGGACCTTGGTATGGAAAGCCAATTGACCATGATAAGTTAAGTTGATTAATTGTTGATGTTAAAATTAAGATTGCATGCCAAAAAATGAAAAAAACAAAACTGTAAGACTCTAGTTCATTCTGATTATTTTTTTCAGTCTGAATTTTTATGCTGAAAAACATTCAGGTTGT
>SJYF01001229.1:180086-193909 GCA_006410515.1 Procapra przewalskii
TGAATACGCTAAAGCCTTTGACTGTGTGGATCACTACAAACTGTGGAAAATTCTTAAAGACATGAGAATACCAGACCACCTCACTTGCTTCCTAAGAAACCTGTATGGAGGTCAAGAAAAAAACAGACATGGAACAATGGACTGGTTCCAAATTGGGAAAGGAGTACGTCAAGGCTGAATATTGTCACACTGCGTATTTAACGTCTATGCAGAGGACATCATGTGAAACACTGGGCTGGATGAAGCACAAGCTGGAATCAAGATCACCAGGAGATATTCAGATAACACCACCCTTATGGCGGAAAGTAAAGAGCAACTAAAGAGCCTCTTGATGAAAATGAAAGAGGAAAGTGAAAAAGCTGGCTTAAAACACAACATTCAAAAAATGTAGATTGTGTCATCCAGTCCCATCTCTTCATAGCAAATAAATGGGGAAACAATGGAAACAGTGACACTTTATTTTCTTGGGCTCCAAAATCACTGCAGATGGTGATTGCAGCCATGAAATTAAAATTAAAAGATGCTTGCTCCTTGGAAGAAAAGCTATGACAAACCTAAACAGCATATTAAAAAGCAGACATATTACTTTGCTGACAAAGGTCTGTATAGTCTAAGCTATGGTTTTTTTTCCCAGTAGTCATATATGGATGTAAGAGTTGGACCATAAAGAAGGCTGAGCACTGAAGAATTGATGCTTTTTAACTGTGTTGCTGGAGAAGGCTGTTGAGAGCCCCTTGGACCTCAAGAAGATCAAACCAGTCAATCCTAAAGGAAACTAATCCTGAATATTCGGTGGAAAAACTGATGCTGTAGTTGAGGCTCCAATACTTGGGCCACCTGGTGTAAAGAGTTGAATCATTAGCAAAGACCCTGATGCTGGGAAAGATAGAAGGCAGGAGAAAAAGGGGACAACAGAGGACGAGATGGTTGGATAGCATCACCGACTCAATGGACATGAGTTTGAGCAAGCTCCAGGAATTGGTTAAGGACAGGGAAGCCTGGCTTGCTGCAGTCCATGGGGTTGCAAAGAGTGGGACACAACCGAGCAAATGAACAACAGATCTTGATACAGAATGCTAATTTTGTAGTTTTTTATAAACTCCATGCAGACTCAAGACACAGAAGCATGCATGCATATCTGTATTTGCACTTAACCATACTATATTATCTGAACATAATGTATTGTCTTCATAGGCAAATTTTCCTCTGCTACAAGAAAATGATCTCAATGTTTCATAACACTTATCAACTCACATCAGTGTACTCCTCTCAAAATAGTTCCCCCTGAAAGGGATTACTTGTCTGAACTGGCATAGTCCCAAGAATACAGAACATGCTTAGTGATTATCATTTTTATTTGACATTACTTAAACTTATGAACTTCTAAGCCTGTATTTCAATGACATTTGGTTCTGCAGCCACTAGAGCTGTTGTTTTTCTTAGTGTATGTTCTTTACATGTGATGTGCTGTTGCATTCAAGTCTATGTCTCAGAGTTTATCAATAGTTTGCAGTTATTCCTATCTTACAGCTTATGCCTTTCTCCAGACTGCAGTTTAAGTCTATGCTCACTTTATAGGTATATATGCCCATGTATAAGTAAGATCAGTTTTTAGTTTGCCTATATTATGTTTAATTAGTCATACTGGTTTCTTTATGAATTTGTTTTCATAACTTGTTTGATTTTTTCATGAATCCATATTTCATCTCAATGATTGGTAGACTCGTGTTTAGCGTAGGAGGCAGCTCTGCTCTGCAGGAGCAACAGAGAGACTACAAAGACAAATCTGGATGGCCCTTGGTCTGACATGGGCAGGTGCACCAATCAGCCCCACAGTGAGAAAGCTATAATGATGAGATATGTTATGGACTTGTTGGCTTCAACTCCATCAATCGTGGAAAACAGATCAATTAGATTTGACATTGATACACCTTCAATACTCAAAACTCTGAGGGAAAGAATCCCCCTGCCAACTGCTTTCCAAACAAGATCTTTAACTGTCTGTGTAAAATGTCTGGCTCCTTAAAGAGTGAAGGTATCCAAATTAAACCTAAGCAAGGGGGCTCTGTTAATTCTGCACTGAAGCTTTATTCTAGGCAAGAAGGCAAATGGAATTTGGAAAAGAATTGTAAGATGATCCCTGAACATCCTTTGCACTTTTTCTTTCCAGATATGTAGAAAGACATTTATAAACCTTAAGGGAGGGCAAACCATGTTGGCAACTTATCAAACTGCTCTTTTGGTTTTACCAGTGCTTTTGAGCTGCTTGTGGAGTGTGAAATCTTCCATGGTTTTCTTGTATTTGTAAAGATACAAATATTTCCTATTTCTTTACATTACAGAAGATTTTGAAAATTTATATTTGGAGTATTCACAAATGTGTAATACAGATATATTGTGGAATGAAGGCAAAACAAACCAGCCAATCAGCTTTGGTAAGTGCTGGTGTTATGCACAGTATTTAGGTTTAAACATTGCTATGAAGACAATGTAAAATATTTCACATACTGAATATATTTTAGTAATCCTAGCTCTTAAACATTTAAGAAACATCTATTTCTAAAAGCAAATCTAAAAGAAAAGAAAAGAAACATTCTAAGAATTACTTCATTTTGCTCTTTGCTTAAGATTCCTAAGATAAATCATATTATATAAATGGTTGGAAGATGATTCTAATTGTCTTTCAAATATACTTTTTCTTCATTGTTTAAAAAACTGCTATGTCATTTCTATTGGTCAAAGCATTTGAAAAGGTGAATTTTTTTCCCTATGTGATCATAAGTTATTAAATAAAATGCAATTCAAAGGTATTTGTTGACTTTTTTAAAAACAACCTAGGGACAAACTGTATAAAAATGAAAATCTTTAAGACCACCTGATCTCTGCTCCACAGCCAAAATGACATATGTGAAATTGGTTTCTAGCTTATCATTAAAAAAAAAATCCTAAGTCAATTCAAGTTATTGCACCTTCAAGATCATTTTAGGAAAAAGATATCAAGACAAGAAAAATATTCTTAGCCAGCGTATTTCTCTTCTCAGGGTGGAATCCCTGGGAGCAGGTATATGGGATCTTTCACACACTCTCCATAGCAGTCAATACAAAGAAGACTTCCTGTTTGTTCCCAAAGAAGGGCTTCATACCTCCCCTGTCTCCACCTATTTTTATTTGTTGGTTTAGGTTCGATTAGATAGTTTATTAAATGCAGTAATAAGAGCAAGATAGGAATTTATTACTTTCTTATACAAAAGAAGGCCTGTTTGATTCTAATTTTCTGCTCCTAGTATGATGATATCATGTTAGTGTCATTACATTTGAATTTCAGGCCCCAAAAGGGAGAAAACAAAAGGCAAAAAGGGATTCTCAGAAGAATTCAGAGAAATAGTTCACTGGAAATAACTTTATGTCTAAAGATATGTGGTATACTACATTAACCTCTTTCACTAAACTAAAATATTTATGAAAATGTATATTAATTTATAGAAAGTAATTTTCTAGAACTTGACAGCATTGATTTCTTTTCCTTGTCTAGATTTATTAAAATTATGTGGAGAGCATGGATATATATAGTTGTAGTTTTCTATATATATTTATGCTTTTGTGACATAGATGAAAATCAGTTCATTCCAAAATGACAGGTCAGTTTCCTAAGTTTTGAGTTTTTCTTTTTTCCATTCCTCATGCAATAGTGATTTGAGAGAATCCCATGCAAGTGTAGGAAAAGGCGCTGTGGGCACTGGCTCACTGCCCCAGTGATCTGACTGGACTGAGAAAGTGAGCACCACTTTTCAGTGATACCTGAGAAAAAATATATTTTTTAATTAGGTGCTCTCACAAATGTAAGCACTTCTTGTCTTTTTTTTTTTCCCCTGCTTATTTCTGAAATTTGATGTACAGACAGAGGCAGCGCATATTTATGTTACTTCAAAGACCTAGGGAGACTCTCTGAGAGCATATTCAAATTTAGGGGTTTGCTGTAACATAGTTTCCCTAAGAAATCTGTTGAGAATCAAATTTACATGAAGAAAGTCCATGGCGGGGTAGGGGGCTGTCAAAACTAATCTTTCTTTCCTTCTACATCAGTTATAGGAAAATCCAAGATGTGTTGATCTAGCTAGAAACTCTGTTATCTAAGACAACAGCATCCCTTCATTTGACCCAAATACACAACTGGAAAAGAGGGCAACAATTCATGTCAACAACTTCTCAGTGACAGAAAGAATTTAGAACTGATATTACATTGCACAAATAATTAATCTAACTATTCCCACAAGCAACCAAATTTTGTAAAAAGAATTATTTTTATTCACATAGTTCAACCCAATTATATGTTAAGGAATCATTATCACTAAAGAATATCCTTATATGTACAGTGCACTAGAATCCTGAGGGCCAAGGCTTAGACTTCTGACATCCTATGAAAGTGTAATTCCAGAGAGTTTAATGTACAGCTGCACTGTGAATGCACTGTAAATACTGATGCTTGCCCATTGTATTAATTTTGTTAAGTCAGAAAATCTGTCCTTTGTGGATAGAGGCAAGTGGACACAAGCTTATAATATTTGCAGAAGCATCAGTTGTATTATGTGCAGCTGTGAAAGAAGGTTGGGTGCATTTCATTAGGTTATTTGCCGTATGTTGTTCAACCAAGTGGATGCTCGTTTCAACATTCCACTTTATTATTTTTGCAGATCTGCATGGATGTCTGGGCTGAATTAAATGTGAGGCATATAGAGCAGAACTGTATACTTCAAAATGTACATTTTTATTGCTTATCCAGAATTTCTGTTAATCTAGGAAGACATAAAATTTATATTTATCATTTGGACTTGACTAAAATGTATGTGCATTCCCTTAATATATAAATTATGAAAAGTCAAATTGTATAAGGGACTCATTACTGTGCTCAATTAGAGGCATTTTACCATGTTTTGCTTGCTTTTTAATTTAAATTTATTTATTTTAATTGGAAGCTAATTACTTTACAATATTGTATTGGTTTTGCCATACATCAACATGAATCTGCCACGGGTATACACGTGTTCCCCATCCTGAAACCCCTTCCAACATCCCTCCCCATCCCATCCCTCTGGGTCATTCCAGTGCACCAGCCCCAAGCATCCTGTATCCTGCTTTGAACCTGGACTGGTAATTTGTTTCTTATATGATATTATACATGTTTCAATGCCATTCTCCCAAATCATCCTGCCCCCACAGAGTCCAAAGGACTGTTCTATACATCTGTGTCTCTTTTGCTGTCTCGCAAACAGGGTTATCATTACCATCTTTCTGAATTCCATATATATGTGTTAGTATACTATATTTGTGTTTTTCTTTCTGGCTTACTTCACTCTGTATAATCGGCTCCAGTTTCATCCACCTCATTAGAACTGATTCACATGTATTCTTTTTAATGGCTGAGTAATACTCCATTGTGTATATGTACCACAGCTTTCCTTTCCATTTCATCTGCTGATGGACATCTAGGTTGTCTCCATGTCCTGGCTATTATAAACAGTGCTGCGATGAACATTGGGGTACACGTGTCTCTTTCAATTCTGGTTTCCTTGGTGTGTACACCCAGCAGTGGGATTGCTGGGTCATAAGGCAGTTCAATTTCCAGTTTTTTAAGGAATCTCCACACTGTTCTCCATAGTGGCTGTACTAGTTTGCATTCCCACCAACCGTGTAAGAGGGTTCCCTTTTCTCCACACCCTCTCCAGCATTTATTGCTTGTAGACTTTTGGATTGTAGCCATTCTGACTGGTGTGAAATGGTACCTCATTGTGGTCTTGATTTGTATTTCTCTGTTAATGGGTGATGCTGAGCATCTTTTCATGTGTTTGTTAGCCATCTGTATGTCTTTGGAGAAGTGTCTGTTTAGTTCTTTGGCCCACTTTTTGATTGGGTTGTTTATTTTTCTGGAATTGAGCTGCAGGAGTTGCTTGTATATTTTTGAGATTAGTTGTTTGTCAGTTGCTTCATTTGCTATTATTTTCTCCCATTCTGAAGGCTGCCTTTTCACCTTGCTTATAGTTTCTTTTGTTTTGCAGAAGCTTTTAATTTTAATTAGGTCCCATTTGTTTATTTTTGCTTTTATTTCTAGTATTCTGGGAGGTGGATCATAGAGGATCCTGTTGTGATTTATGTCGCAGAGTGTTTTGCCTATGTTCTCCTCTAAGAGTTTTATAGTTTCTGGTCTTACATTAGATCTTTAATGCATTTTGAGTTTATTTTTGTGTATGGTGTTAGAAAGTGTTCTAGTTTCATTCTTTTACAAATGGTTGACAATTTTTCCCAGCACCACTTGTTAAACAGATTGTCTTTTCTCCATTGTATATTCTTGCCTCCTTTGTCAAAGATAAGGTATCCATAGGTGCATGGATTTATCTCTAGGCTTTCTATTTTGTTCCATTGATCTATATTTCTGTCTTTGTGCCAGTACCATATTGTCTAGATGACTGTGGCTTTGTAATAGAGCCTGAAGTCAGGCAGGTTGATTCCTCCAGTTCCATTCTTCTTCCTCAAGATTGCTTTGGCTATTCGAGGCTTTTGTATTTCCATACATATTGTGAAATTATTTGTTCTAGCTCTGTGAAAAATACTGTTGGTAGCTTGATAGGGATTGCACTGAATCTACAGATTGCTTTGGGCAGTATCCTCATTTTCACTATATTGATTCTTCTGATCCATGAACATGGTGTATTTCTCCATCTATTAGTGTCCTCTTTGATTTCTTTCACCAGTTTTTTATAGTTTTCTATATATAAGTCTTTAGTTTCTTTAGGTAGATATATTCTTAAGTATTTTGTTCTTTTCGTTGCAATGGTGAATGCAATTGTTTCCTTAATTTCTCTTTCTATTTTCTCACTATTAGTGTATAGGAATCCAAGGGATTTCTGTGTGTTGATTTTATATCCTGCAACATTACTATATTCAACTGTTTAGCTCTAGTAATTTTCTGGTGGAGTCTTTAGGGTTTTCTATGTAGAGGATCATGTCATCTGCAAACAGAGAGAGTTTTACTTCTTCTTTTCCAATTTGGAATCCTTTTATTTCTTTTTCTGCTCTGATTGATGTGATCAAAACTTCCAAAACTATGTTGAATAGTAGTGGTGAAAGTGGGCACCCTTGTCTTGTTCCTGACGTTACGGGAAATGCTTTAAAGTTTTCACCATTGAGGATAGTTTGCTGTGGGTTTGTCATATATAGCTTTTATTATGTTGAGGTATGTTCCTTCTATTTCTGCTTTCTGGAGAGTTTTTATCATAAATGGATGTTGAATTTTGTCAGAGGCCTTCTCTGCATCTATTCATCTATTGAGATAATCATATGGCTTTTATTTTTCAATTTGTTAATGTGGTGAATTACATTGATTGGTTTGTGGATACTGAAGAATCCCTGGCATAAAGCCCACTTGGTCATGGTGTATGATCTTTTTAATGTGTTGTTGGATTCTGACTGCTAGAATTTTGTTAAGGATTTTTGCATCTATGTTCATCAGTGATATTGGCCTGTAGTTTTCTTTTTTGTGGCAACTTTGTCAGGTTTTGGTATTAGGGTGATGGTGGCCTCATAGAATGAGTTTGGAAGTTTACCTTCCCCTGCAATTTTCTGGAAGAGTTTGAGTAGGATAGGTGTTAGCTCTTCTCTAAAATTTTGGTAGAATTAAGCTGTGAAGCCGTCTGGACCTGGGCTTTTGTTTGCTGGAAGATTTTTGATTACAGTTTCAATTTCCATGCTTTGTGATGGGTCCGTTAAGATTTTCTATTTCTGCCTGGTTCAGTTTTGGGAAGTTGTACTTTTCTAAGAATTTGTCCATTTCTTCCATGTTGTCCATTTTATTGGCATATAATTGCTGATAGTAGTCTCTTATGATCCTTTGTATTTCTGTGTTGTCTGTTGTGATCTCTCCATTTTCATCTCTAATTTTATTGATTTGATTTTTCTCCCTTTGTTTCCTGATTAATCTGGCTAATGGTTTGTCAGTTTTACTTATCCTTTCAAAGAACCAGCTTTTGGCTTTGTTGATTTTTGCTATGGTCTCTTTTGTTTCTTTTGCATTTATTTCTGCCTTAATTTTAAAGATTTTTTTCCTTCTACTAATCCTGGAGTTCTTAATCTCTTCCTTTTCTAGTTGCTTTAAGTGTAGAGTTAGGTTATTTATTTGACTTTTTTCTTGTTTCTTGAGGTATGCCTGTATTGTTATGAACTTTCCCCTTAGCACTGCTTTTACAGTGTCCCACAGGTTTTGTTGTGTTTTCATTTTCATTCATTTCTATGCATATTTTGATTTCTTTTTTGATTTCTTCTGTGATTTGTTGGTTATTCAGCAGCATGTTGTTCAGCCTCCGTATGATCTTTAAGTATAAAGGGCTCTGATTGTGTACAGATGAGTTGAGTCTTAGCTAGCCAAAGAATGAGATGGAGACTGATTAAGAGATGATATCTCAAGATAATTTGGGATCTGATCAAGTAAAACCTTTTAAGGACATAGTAAGGACTTAGAAATTCATTCTAAATGTGTAGCAAGTCGTGGGAGAATTTTGAGCAAAGGAGTGATGTTTGATAAGCATTATGTACTTAAAGGATTTATCTGATTGTGTGTGGAGTAGGAACTCACTATTCATAGGAACTATTTATGAATATTGCTTTTTTCCCCTAACATAATGGTATAATTAATTGTACTGATGTATTTCTGATATTAAACTATATGCATTTCTGTAGTAAACTGAAATTTATATAAATCCAGGTGACTTTAGGTTGTTATTATTTTATTTAAATTCATGAATGAGGTTTATTTTACAAGCTTTGTAAGGAAGTTGAGAGAAACGGAAGCAGTTTCTGTTAAATCAAAACGTTTTAAACTGGGCATCTTATTGATATATGTGAAAAGTACCTAAAAGAGTCAGAGAAGGCAATGGTACCCCACTCCAGTACTCTTGCCTGGAAAATCCCATGGACGGAGGAGCCTGGTAGGTAGCCTGGTAGACGGAGCCGTCCATGGGGTCGTTGGGGGTCAGACACGACTAAGCGAATTCACTTTCACTTTTCACTTTCATGCATTGGAGAAGGAAATGGCAACCCACTCCAGTGTTCTTACCTGGAGAATCCCAGGGATGGGGGAGCCTGGTGGGCTGCTGTGTATGGGGTCACACATAGTTGGACATGACTGAAGCGACTTAGCAACAGCAACCTAATAAAGTGATCAGAAAAGAGCTTGCAAATGTAAAATTATATTTGGATTAGCAAGGTATAATTTGAAAATGAATAGGTTGGAAACAGTATTAACCACTCTTTGCTATTAGATAGGAAGGAAGAAGTCAATCTAGCATCTGAAGCAATACAAAAGGTTTGATTAAACAGCATTTTACTGATTTTGATGCTTTTATTATTTAGTGGAACAAAGGAATAAATGAATAAATGAATGGATGAATAAATCACCACTATTTGCATAGTACTTTCCAGAATACAAATCTCCTTACTTACTTACTTGGGTAAGGAGAAAAAAAAAATCTAAGAAGTGAGTTATTCCAAGGTTTTAAGAGAAGTGATGCATTAATGGTTAAGAACACCCAGAATGCCAGGGTGCAAGTCCTCTCTGTGCCTCCTATCACATGTGTAATTATCTAGTAAACAACTTCTTTGCTCCCAGTTACCACATCTGTAAGATGGAAATAATAATAAAATTTTACAGTTTTATTGTTAATATGAGTAACATTAAATGAGTAAAACATTTAGAACAATGTCTGCAGAATAGTATGTGTTTAATAAATATTTACTTTAAAAGATAGTAAAGGTAATAATTGCATGGACTAGACCTTGCCTCAAAGAGATGTTTCAAAGTAGCACTCTTTCCATTAATAAAGTAATAAAAATACAGTCATGAAGGGCATGCTAAATAATTTGCTGTTTCAGCTCAACAGTCTCATATAAAAGAGATAATGAATATTTAGCATTTGCACATTAACTGGCACATAAGTGTCATTGGTTACTATAAGTGCATTTAGCCAAGTTGACCTAATTATTGTAAGGCTAAAACATTTATATAAATATAGAGTGTTGTTATAGAACCAGTAGTACACTACACACTAGTCAGAGATTTGCTATTTGTCCCTGCTAACTATAGACAGCTCTTTTCAAAGAACAGCTTGTTATGTCATCCTAAATGCCACTCAACCCGATTTTCCTCGAGGTGTCCATATGGGCGATGGTATTTTGCAATGTTACTCATCTATTAGGAAACAATGTCATTTTCAGAGATTAGAGATGACTATGTTATCTGGCCAGGGCTATTTGTCACACCCCTACATTCATCAGTAAACATGGCAAGAGATGATTTGCATACAGTGCCACCTGTGTGTTCAAAAGCTTTATTCCCCTTTAGTCTGAGTTTGCCCAGTTTGGAAGCATGACCAAACTCTAAAAGTCATATACCAGCTGGGTGGGAGGAGAAATAAAAAACAGGCCAGAAAAATTCTTCCCAGACCACCTGAAGATGTATTTATAAACATATCACCAGACCTGAAAATGTTCTATCTGAAATGAATGCATATATTACCAAACATCAATGAATATATAATATCAATAATTTTTTTTCATAGTGTAATAAAATTAAATACAGGAGTGTGAATAGTTGGTTCTGTTTATGCTATCATCTCAAATATCTGGCAGTGATCACTAAGAACGTGGCATTTGACAAGCTTTTGCTATAATAGCTGTAGTGCCTTTGTGTGTGTGTTGTCAAATAATAGATGGCCATTTTAGCTGAACATGTAGTAGTCTGCAGAAGTTTGCTTTTCTTTCTCTCTGTTTTTTTTTTTTTCCCTCATTTTTGGTGTTGAGGCATTTTGCCTTTTATGGTAAGTACTATATAATGTACTCTTGGAGAAAACACAATAGCCTTATTACTATGCATTCATGCTAAGTGGCTTTAGTTATGTCTGAGTCTTTGCTATGTTATGGACTGTAACCTGCCATGTTCATCTGTCTGTGGGATTCTCCAGGCAAGAATACCAGAGTGGGTTGCCAACCCTTCCCCCTAGGGGATATTCCCAACCCAGGTATCAAACCCACATCTCTGTGGCTTCTGTATTGCAAGTGGGTTGTTTACTGCTGAACCACTGGGGAAGCTCTTTTATAACCCTATTAATAGTAATAAATGCATTTTACTTAAATTAAGAAAAATGGAATTTCAAATAGAGAAAGATTGAAGGCTTGGGATTTTGGGGGAGAGATATAGAAGCTAACATTTCTTGGAATTCATATCCTCATGAAATACTTCAGTTATATCTTCCCATTATTCTTCTCTGTGAAATAATTTAACCCATAAGCCCTTCTGCAAATAAAAAGTCTTCTGTTCCTGCTATTTAGTGAGTTTGTTTTTAAATTTAGTTACTCCTCTTCCACCTTTAACTGTCTTTTGTTAAAGTATTAATAGTTTTAATCATGAGGAAATTGAACTCATGACTAAAATTCTTTAGAGAATAGTCTTAAATGTCTGGCATCATATTTCCCAAGCAGTCTCTCTGCATCAGAAAATGATTTATTAACCAGAGTTCACCTGCTTTTTGCTTTTGCTGTCTATGACAAAAGGCATGTTTAAGCATGTTAAACTGGCTTAATATAGTGGACAGAAATGATGGTTTACCATAGCAGAATTTGCTGCCAATGCATATTTCTTCTTTGTGTTACGTATATGGAATAGTTAATCTGACCTCAAAGAAAAGAAACATATGCTCCCCTAGATAAGGTTCTAGAGATGAATGAGTCTGTCTGCTATACTGCATTTGTTGGTCAGAGAGAAGGGAGAATAAAGGAGGGTGGAAAATAAGCAGAAAATGAGACTCACCAAAGGCCTGATTCTAAAGGGGAAAAGTGAAATAAAACAGAAATGACACATAAAATGGAATGGAAGTGGGGTGAATAGATGCAGAATATAAAATAAGTACAGATATGTTGGCAGTTAGCAGTCTCTCTGGGTCATATTTGTTATTTGTCCGAGCAAATGATTTTGGAATGTTAACACTCAATGTGCCTGTTTCTAATGAATTAGGCTGTCAAAAAGAACTAAATAAACTCAATATGGGGACTATCATCTATCAATTATATAACTCTAACAGGCACAACCATTATCAAAATTCTATGTTGGGCAGCATTTCTATGTACTGAATGAATTAAGACTGCAGTCTTAATTGGCCCAGTTTTGTGTGGCTCATGTAGCTGGAAGCTGAAAGTGGTGGTATCACCTCCTTCATACTACTGGGCCAATGCAGGATGGTTGTAGTTAGTTCCACAGCTGCTGTCCCATCTATGACACGGTCTCATTTTGTTCCTGCTTTTCTTTTACCCTTTTCTCACTCTTTTCTAGTCTACTCATTTTCCAAGTTGGTTATATTTTATTTTGTTGTGAATACTTATGCCAGGCTACTTCTCCTTGATCTTTCAACATTATTCCATTTACTGAACACCAATTTATCCTTAAATTGATCCTTTTATTTTCAAGATGCCTCACTCACCTGGTTCTCCTTCTACCTTCTGACCACTTCTTGTTTGCTTTCTTTCTTTCTCTCCTTCTTTCAAAATGTTTATAAGCCAATAATAACCAGTGAGAAAAGTGCTATTTTGTTGAATAAATTTGGAAAATACTACAAATTATACCTTTTTCCTGGTAACTTAGCAAAGCATATTAGACTCTTTTACAAGTCCTGGAGTAAAGAACCTTGTTTTTGTTTAACTTAACATCTAGCATTCTTCCTTGTTTCCTGTTTATTACTATACTTTAAAGGATCATGTATCTGCAAATAACTGTGTATAATGGGTCTTGGTTTCTATGTCAAGCATTAATCCATATTTCCAGTTACATGTTTAATAGCTTGGATGGAATCTTATGCCAGAACTTTGAATTCAATATTAAAAGGCACATCACTTTTCCCCTTAATTAAAAAAAAAATTATCAGTTGGCTTCAATGGGCCAGGCACTGGTAGGTGCTAAAGATGAAGTAATAAACAGAATGTAGTTTCTGTGATGGAGATAAGTAAACAGAAAGTGGGGTGGGGTTTGAAAGAGATGAGGGCAAGAAGGGCAACAGAACTAAACTGAGATCTAATCATGAAAATAAAATAAAATCATGAAACTCCATGCTATGGAATTTGAAGTATTTCTTGACAACAAAAGGCAGCCCATGAAGAATTTTAAGGCAATCAATGATCAGATTTTTTTTTTTAGGACCAATATGATTCCAGGATGAGGTATACAGTAAAGCAAGGCAAGGCTGAAGTCTATGAAATCAGTTACTGCAAGATAAGGCAATTATGAAATTAATCAGAATCTGCCTTTTGTTATTCTTAGGTGTGAACACTTTTCTATTTTCTCAGTTTGATATCCTTAAGGACAGTAGCTATATCTTATTTAGTCGTGTACACTTACCCGTCTTTAGCATGCTTCTTGCACATCCTAGATGCTTTCTTAATGATTGCTTGGTGAGTAAATATATACGAACTTGTTACTGTTTAAAATATGTTGAGAGGAGAAGAGAAAAAGGGAACCCTCTTACACTATTGGTGGGAATGCAAACTAGTACAGCCACTATGGAAAACAGTGTGGAGATTCCTTACAAAATTGCAAATAGAACTGCCTTATGACCCAGCAATCCCACTGCTGGGCATACACACCGAGGAAACCAGAATTGAAAGACACATGTATGCCAACGTTCATTGCAGCATTGTTTATAATAGCCAGGACATGGAAACAACCTAGATGTCCATCAGCAGATGAATGGATAAGCAAGCTGTGGTACATATACACAATGGAGTATTACTCA
>SJYF01001229.1:241268-253900 GCA_006410515.1 Procapra przewalskii
CTGTGGCCAATGCATGTCAATGTATGGCAAAACAAATACAGTATTGTAATGTAGGGAAATAACAATAATAATAAAAATTTTAAAAAAAGGAAAAAAAATAAAATAAATTTCCTTCTTATCAAAAAAAAATGATGAATTCTAATACATAGTTCTTATGTAGATTTCTTAGTAAACAACTATATAGGTGTGTGTGTGTATGTTGTGTATCTCTGCATGTGTGCTCAGTCATGTCTGACCCTTTGCAACCCGTGGACTACATAGCCCACCAGGTGCTTCTATCCATGGAATTCTCCAGGCAAGAATACTGGAGTTAAGTTGTCATTTCCTACTCCAGGGGATTTTCCTGACCCAAGGATCAAAATGGCGTCTCTTGAGTCTCCAGCATTGGCAGGTGTTCTTTACCACGGTGCCACCTAGGAAGCCCATAACAAGTGTGTACATGTATGTGTGTGTGTGTGTGTGTGTGTGTGTGTGTGTGGCTAATTGGAAATTTAAGAAACAACAACAAAAGGAAAAAAGAAAGAAGAAAATTTCTGATAGGAATTATCTTAAGCTTAAAATTAGTATTGCTTGATAATTTAAGCTTTAATTTGCAACATGAAGATAAAGACAAGAAAGAAATGTCAGAATGGCTAAAGAAATACTTGCAAAAGGTAAAATGTTCCTGCAATGCAACTGACCCACTGGGGACAGTTTTTACAGAAGCAAAATGTCTTCCTGAGCCCAGCTGGAGATCAGTTTATGCCCTGAAGCATGATTATAATGTTAACCTTGAAAGGTCCTAATGAAATGAGTTTGGTGGTCTCAGCCTATATATTTTTATATGCACTGGGGCATGCCCTGGAACATATCTTGATGGACTGTCTGCAGAATGGCACAGCATGTATTTGGGATTATGGTGTGACCCACAGTCTCCACACCATAACTCCTATTTTTTCCCACATGATGCATCTCTCAAAATTCAGCCCAGGAGGGAGAAATGACTACTTAATGACAGTCTGTACATTATTGATGGGGCAGTAAGGTGGTAAAGAGATAACCCTAGGTGTCTTGTTTGCCAGTTGATTAACCAGAGTGAGTGCATTCCCTAGGGAAAACATGCTTTGCAGTAAACCAGTTATCCATTTAGTCTCTCACTAATGACAATAGTGCAAAAATTTGACACCCTTCTCTTTCCTCAAAAGCTTGGTGGAGTATGACTCTTTAAATCAGACTGCAAATTAAGACATAAAATGAAAATTGAGATGCATGCACATCACTTGGGTCAATGAAGTACTATTAAGAGCTTAGGTTGAGGTAAATGATTGAGTTATATTATTCATATTTCATTGTAAAGATGACTAGTCTCCTGGGTAATCTTTCTATGTTTTAAGGCAAGATATCTTTATATGTCTGGAAGGGATATGAGATTGTTGTATGTATTAACATTTGATTCAAATAAAATATTTAGAAGTAAGCATATTATAGGTTAAAGTTTTAGTATTTTAAGGAATGTCTGGTGAAGTTCTAATGGGATGGTGCCACTCTTTCGTAAAACAGGGGTGATCAACTTGTACCTGTCCAATCTTCTTATTCATTTTGGAGCCAGTTTGCTAAAGTCAGCAGTTTATTTACAGTATCCTGGAAAAAAAAAAAGCATTTAACTTCTCTTGAATCCATTGCTTCCTGACATACACCAGCTCAGGATGCCCTCCTGTTATATATTGGATAAAATTTAGCAGCAAAACTTTCACAACTGAAAACTTTGTGTGTCTCACTCCTTTGAACATGCGTGTCAGGCTGATAAATAGCTTGCATTCTTTATATTTAACTTCTTTAAATGGAATTCAAATTTTTTGCTCTGAGGACATTAGGAATTTATGAACCATTTTTCTTTTCTGTAGTCTTCAGAGAGGAATCTACTTGTACAAAGGCAACTCCGAGGCATCTGTCATTTCATACAGTGAGACCATTAGTGGTTATTGAGTGTGGCCCTAAGATCATAGGAGTTCTGAGGAACTGTGGAACTGGGACACACGTGGTTAAAGAATACAGTCTAAGCACAAACATCTTATTCTCCCTCATTGAGCATCTTTTCTTGTGTGTCTTACAGAAAACTCAAATTATAAAATTATTCAGATGTTAGCAATTTCTTTGAAAATTTCCATTAGTTATCATGTTTTAGTAGTGCTATCTCCACACACCACTACTGTTTTATTACTCTTCACATTCTTAAGGAACGTTAGGTTCAAAATCCCCTGTGACTCCAGCATTCCTCCTCCTGGCTAATGCAAGAAACTCAGATAAAGACTGAAATAAAAGAAGGAGATGAATTATTTAGCCAGCAGAAGACTAAGTGGGTTTGAGGATCATTAAGGAAATTTAATGATCGTTTTCATGTATAGAACAGATATTATTCAGAGATTGATGGCTAGCTATTCTCTGCATTTTCTGAAACTGTAAGAAGAAGTAAAATAGGAGTGACTAAGGCAACAATGAAGAAACATTTCCTGATGTTGAAATTTGTTGGTTATGAATATGTTCAGTTATTCATTCAATATTTATTAAATTTCTACTATATGAGGTCATACTTGCCTGAGATGGAATTATTTACTTAGGTCTTTTTAGAATATATTTACATTATACTTGAAATGACTTATCTGGCCTTGTTTAGAGACAGAGAAGCAAATCATTGGTTTTATGATTTTTGTAATTCCTTCGAAGACTCATAATAGGAAAAATAAGATGCTGATATAAATGTTCACACTAACGTAGCATGGATTTTTCCAACATCCATCTTAAGAAATATAGAAAAGTGTAATTAAGTATAAGCACCCATCAATGTAATCACCAGAGCTCCAATACCTTTAAATCCCCTTTTTAATCAGGGTCTAATTATGGCTGATTAATCTCTTTACCCTCTTCATGGATTGAGCCTTGTTGTGGTAAAGGGGATTGCATAAATCAATGAAGCAATGAGCCATGCCATACAGGGCCACCCAGGATGGATGAATTATAGTGAAGAGTTCTGACAAAATGTGGTCCACTGGAGGAGGAAATGACAAAACACTCCAGCATTCTTATTGTGATAACTCTATGAACAATATGAAAACACAAAAGATATGACACCAAAAGATGAGCCCTCAGGGTCAGAAGGTATCCAATATGCTGCTGGGGGAGAGCAGAGGGCAATTCCTAATAGCCCCAGAAAGAATGAAGTGGATGAACTAAAGTAGAAAAGACGCTCAATTGTAGAAAGGAAATTCCCATGCTGTAAGAACAACAGTGTCAAGATAATATGCTGGCCATAGCAAACACCTTTTTCTAACAGCCCAAGAGATGACTCTACTCATGGACATCAACAAATGGTCAATGGCCAAATCAGATTGATTATGTTCTTTGCAGCCAAAGATGGAGAAGCTTTATATAGTCAGCAAAACAAGCTCCAGAGCTGACTGTGGCTCTGATCATGAGCTCTTTATTCCAAAATTCAGGCTTAAATTGAAGAACATAGGGAAAACTACTAGGCTTTCAACTATGACCTAAATCAAATCCTTTATTATTTTACAGTGGAGGTGGTGAATAGATTGAAGGAGTTAGAGCTGATAGACAGAGTGCCTGAGAACTATGAACAGAGGTTCATAACACTGTACAGGAGGCAGTGACCAAAATCATCCCAAAGAATAAGAAATGCAAGAAAGCAAAGTAGATGTCTGAGGAGGCTTTATGAATAGCTGAGGAAAAGAGAGAAAGTAAAGGCAAAGGAAAAATATACCCAATTGAATTCAGAATTCCAGAGAATAGCAAGAAGGGATAAGAAAGCCTTCTTAAATGAATAATACAAAGTAACAGAGGAAAACAATAGAATGGGAAAGACTAGAGATATCTTTAAGAAAACTGGAGATAGTAAGAGATCATATCATGCAAGGATGGGAATGATAAAGAACAGAGACGGTAAGGACCTAAAAGAAGCAGAAGAGATTAAGGAGAGGTAGCAAGAATATATAGAACTATACAAGAAAGGTCTTAATGCCTGGATAACCATGATGGTGTGGTCACTTACCTAGAGCCAGATATCCTGAAGTGTGAAGTCAAATGGGCCTTAGGAAGCACTACTACAAACAAGGTGAGAGTTAAGTGATGGAATTCCAGATGAACTATTTAAAATCCTAAGAGATGATTTTGTTAAAGTGCTGCACTCAATATGTCAGCAAATTTGGAAAACTCAGCCGTGGCCACAAGACTGGAAAAGATCAATTTTCATTCCAATTCCAGAAAAGGGCAATACCAGAGAATGTTCAAACTACTGTACAGTTGCACTCATTTCACATACTAGCAAGACTATGCTCAAAATCCTTCAAGCTAGACTTTAGCAGTACGTGAACCAAGAACATCCTGATGTACAAGGTGTGTTTAGAAAAGGAGAGGACCAGAGATAAAGTTGCCAACATCCTTTGGAGAGTAGAGAAAGCAAAGGAATTCCTGAAAAACATCTACTTCTGCCTCACTGGCTACACTAAATCCTTTGATTGTGTGTATCATTATGAATTGTGGAAAATTCTTAAGGAGATGGAAGTATCAGACCACTTGGCCTATTTCCCGAGAAACCTATATGCAGATCAACAAACAGTTAGAACTGGACATGGAACAATGGGCTGATTCAAAATTGGGATAGGAGTATGACAAGGCTGCATATTGTCACCCTGTTTATTTAACTTCTAAGCAGAGTATATTATGAAAAATACTGGGTTGGATAAATCACAAGCTAGAATCAAGATTTCTGAGAGAAATATCAGCAATCTCAGATATGCAGATGATATTGCTCTAATCACAGAAACTGAAGAGGAACTAAAGACCCTTTTGATGAAGGTGAAAGAGTAGAGTGAAAAGTCTGACTTAAAACTCCACATTCAAACCATAGTATCTGGTCTCATTACTTAATGGCAAATAGAAGGGGGAAGAGTGGGAGCAATGACAGATTTTGTTTTCTTGGGTTCCGAAATCACTGTGGACAGTGACTGCAATCATAATATTAAAAGACACTTGCTCCTTGGAAGGAAAGCTATGACAAAACTTGACAGTGTATTAAAAATCAGAGATATTACTTTGCTGTCAATGGTCTGTATTGTCAAAGCTATGGTTTTTCTAGTAGTCATTTATGGATGTGAGAGTTCGACCATAAAGAAGGCTGAGTGCTGAAGAATTGATGCTTTTGAATTGTGGTGCTGCAGAAGACTTGTGAAGAGTCCCTTGGGCTGCAAGGAGATCAATCCACTCAATCCTAAAGAAATCAACCCTGAATATTCATTCAAAAGACTGATGCTGAAGTTGAAGCTCTAATACTTTGGCTACCTGATGCAAAGAACCACCTTATTGGAAAAGACCCTAATGCTGGAAAAGATTGAAGGTAAAAGGAGAAGGGGATGGCAGAGGATGAAATGCTTATCAAAATAGCATCACAAACTCAAATTGACATGAATTCAAGGAAATTCCTGGAGACAGTGGAGGATGGAGGACCCTGACGTGCTGCAGTCCATGGGGTCACAATGAGTCAGAAACAACTTAGTGTCTGAACAACAACAAAGCTTTTGTATTCCATTAATTTTCTCTTGGATAGCAGACTATATGAAGTCTCACTGCTTTGTTGATCTTAGTAGCATTTTAGTGGGTCCCCCTAAATAAAATGATGACTGACTTGGGCTAAAATACTTATCCCTGTGGTTTGCTATCAATGCCACACTAAACTGGCCGTTACTCAACTCTAATTTATCTCTGATAGATATCACACTTCTCTCCATGTAAGACATTTATCCTCTGACCTCAAGTCTACATTTTATCATTAAAGTTAAGAAAGGTCTCTTCCTCATTAGAAAACTCATCACTTAAGCTCCTAAGTGGTGAGGATGTGTTCTTTCAGTCAGGACATTTTCTACTTTTTTCTGAGTTGAAGGAAAATACATGAGTTGCAGTACTTAATGTGGACATAAAACTGAAAAGCCCAATTGACAATTTAGCAGTATGTAATAACTGATTTCAAACAAAATTTACTTTGAATGAGTTCCTGCCGCCCAAGGCACCCACCCCTTCTCATGTTTGCTATATTTTTGGTTGTCTCCATTGTTAAGAAGTATCTCAAGTTGTGGATCCTAGGGCTGTCAGTTACAAAATCATCTTACCATTTTCCAGTTACAAATTAGCTCAGCTTGTAAATATAGCACCTAATTACCAGTTTTTAGTTGTACTTTTGCATAGTCTTATCCCTCCCATTTTATTCAAACAGGTAGAAGTATTGAATTTAAAAGATCTGATTATGGTTATAAAAATAAAAACACACACAAAATATTTGCTTTGTCATATGATCCTCCTAAATAACTTGCAGCCAGGATATAAATAAATAGCATATGTCTAGGCCATGTCAGGGAGAAAATGAGGTAAAAAAAAAGTGTGCTTTTTAAAAGCGGCCCCAACTCATAAATGTGATTCTACCCTTATTGGAGAAATAAATAAAGGTTTATTAAGTCAGAGCTAAAATTAAACAGTTTCAAAACCTAAACAGTCACTGAACAGTATTTTCATCTATTGTAGCCTGACAACACATAGGAAGCTGACAAACAACTTAAGGGAAAAACCAGAGGAGGTCCTTTCCATAGGAATCTGAAGTATAAAGAAGGTATACAGCTTGCCCAGGGCACACCCTGAGTAGCAGAAAGGAGATCCATATATGCAGGTCTAAGTCCAAAATCCATACTTTTCCTTCTTTACAAATCAACTTTTACAGTGAATATAAAATGATCTTACTAAATCATATAATGCTTCAATTCGAAATTGTAAATGTGTTGATAGCTTCAGTTTGTTAGGTAGTTAGAATAGGAAAAAGGGGTCCAGAATGAAGGTGGCTAAAAGACACAGAAGGGAAAAGCCCAAGAAAATAGAACAAAGGATGATCTGAGGACCAGAGTGAGGATGATCTGAGGACCAGAGTGAGGACCTCAAGTAAAACAAACAGCACTCCTGGCTAGTCCAATTTACATAGGGCAGGCCCAGGGGGAGGAGAAAAACATATAAAAAGAGGAGCCAAAATTAAGCTGGAGGCTTCTCTTCTTTTGAGTCTTTTGGGTTGACTTGCCCTCATGCCTCGAGGATGTATTTTCCTTTGCTTTCTAAATAAAACTGAGCTACAACACAGGGCAGTAACACTGATCCATCTGTTGCTTCAAATTTTTGCTGCATTGGGACAGAACCAAGAAAACTGCACACTCCCTTGAGTGTGATGTCATTATATATGGTGCCATTTCTCAGATTTAACCTGGCTGAAACAATCTGGTTCGGCCCCTGGGAGGTGGAAGCCAAGCACAGCAAAAGCCCAACTTGGTGAAAGCTCCTGTGGTGGAAGCTGAAGGCAAAAAAAACCCCAGTGCAGAGGAAGTGACAAGAAGCCCAGCGTGCTGGAAACCGGAACAGCAAAACAAACGGCAGAAAGCTCATGTGGCTCAGTCTCAGATTCCAGAAGACCTTCGGTTAAGGTATGAGGTCCTCGCTCCTATGGCTGGAAGAACATATGGCTAGCAAAGTCTTAATTCCTTTACAATCGGAACCCCCCTTAAACAGGTGAGCGCCAGTGTGAGCAAATGAGGGACTCTGGCAGCGGGCTTGGTAGCTGTTGCCCAAGGGGGTTGAGCTTCCTCTGTCCTTAATCTTCTTTGTGGCAAGGATCAGGCCAATGAAAACTGTGAGCACAGATCAGGTATTTAGCAGATTTTCTGACAGGTTATGAAGGGGATTCCTCAGCACATTTTGCCCACTTCCTTTTCTTCCCGTTCTTCAGCTCCTCTCTCCCAGGACTTGAGCCTGGCCAAAACCCATGGTGTCTGGCCTCAGGACCTAATGGAGCTCAGGCTCTTGATGTCTCATTGCATTAAAAAAAAAAAATTCAGTAACAGACACAGTGATAGGTGAAAGGTGGATTTGTTCAGATTTAGAGAGAAGCACCCTGCAAAGGGTGTGGGCCATGGCAGAGGGTGAGTGTGGTGGCCATGGAATGTGGTGTGGCTAGTTTTTGCAAGCTGAGTGACTTCCTATGCAAATGAGTGGGAGGATCATTCCAACAATTAGGGAGCCACCCACTCCTCTGTCTTTTGACAGTTCCTTTTAGAACTGTCCTGGAACGTCTGGGTGTGTCATTTAGCTTATAGATTGAAGATCAAGGTCTAGTTGAATTTGACTTGTCATCTTGCACCCATTTGATTATAATTGGTTTATGTTATGCCCTTGGGCTATGACATTCTTTCAAAAGGTGTGCCCTGCCCCCTTCCCTCCTGTTTCATGCTCTTTTCCTGAGCCCCGTCTGGACCCCAACAATGTTGCCTCTACAATCTTCTGGAGGGACAACCAGAAAATAGCTAGCCTTTGGGAGAGAAATGCTGTACAATATCCCATCTCTAGATATTCAGGCCTTCATCTTCCAAGTTTCCTACAGCATGTGCAACAACAGCATCTCCCAGTGAACCCGCTAGGGTGGGTGACAGGCACACAGTGTCTGCTAGAAGTCCATCTGTTGGTGGCACCCCTTCAAGGGCTTTTAGGGATAATATTTGCCACTTTGGGAGTTAGCCCTGCAGGCTGTTTGGGCCCAACCCCTTGCCTTCTCCTAAAGTTACAAACACCCCCGAATCAAATCTTCACTTTTAAGAAACATCTGGTCTGTTGCCTCTTATCATTTTTTTCTTAAGCCACTTACTAACTCCTACAACCAGAACCCTTTCCCCTTGGAGGCAACATCACTCCACCCTACTTCTTATTTTTAAAAATACTCCTAATGCCCCTAAGAGAATCAGATAATCTGCTCCTTTGTCATTACTTCTGTTATTACCTAAAGTGAGTCTATGACAATGAGATGTTTACCACTGGAAACACCCTAAGTTGTTCTTGTGGAGGACTAGGGGAGGAAATCAGTGACTTACATTCCCTCAGAGCAATAAGAGGATAAGGCTTATGGCTGTTTCACCAGGTTCCCAGTCTCAGGGCACAGGCTTAGATTGCTTTACATCATGGTATCTATTCCCATCTGCAGTGTACAAATCAGCAATGAGTTAGGATTCAGTTCAGTTCAGTTCAGTCGCTCAGTCGTGCCCGACTCTTTGCGACCCCATGAGTTGCAGCACGCCTACAACCCCTTAATCCTACCCAGTACTAGTCATGCTGGAGACCTTGGGGATGTCCAACTCCAGCCTGCAGATCCCAAGAGGAAAACCTGCCTTGACCTGCCTAGGGATCTGGTCCTCAGAAGGTTGTCATACCTCAACTTGCTCAGGGATCTGCCAGTCCAGGGGTCCTAGGAGATCAACCTGCCTCTAACTGCCTGGGGATTCTATCTCCAGGAGGCTGTCATTCCTCAGCCTGCCTGGAGATCTGCACTCTGAGCCGGGGATGCCTGGCTCTCAGGTTGCAACAGTACTTGGTATGATAAGCTTCAGAAAGATTCACCTCTAAGGAAATCCACCCATGGAAGCAGAAGGAAGCTTATTAGTTGTGGGACTGTGCCTGGTCTCAGCAATAACTCAGGAGTCCAATGAGAGCCCTATTGTCATTCTGGAAAGTCTGAAAGAGGCCCTCCAAAAGTTTACCAATCTGGACTTAAACTCTTACAAGGGACAGGTGATTTTAAAGGACAGATGTCAATGTGCATCAGACATCAGGATAAAGTTACAACAGCTCCAGCAGCAGGACCCTGATGCTTCTTTAGATGAGATGGTCCAGACAGCCACAAATACCTTTTATAACAGAGAACAGGAGAGGGAGGCCAAGGCTCAGGAAAGGGAGAAAAGGAAGGAGACAAGGCATACCCAGCTGCTGGCCGCCCTCCAGGGAAGCCCTATGGTAACCCTGAGTCCTTGAAGGACAAGGCACAAGGCAAATGCCTAATCTGTAGACAGGTGGGACACTGGGCCAAAGATTGTCCAAACCATGACAAGTCTCCTAAAATGGCTTGCTACAAATGCCATCAGTTGGGACACTGGGCAGCACTCTGCCCTGTGGAATCAAGGGCAGAGTGCCAAGCCTCAAGGTTAAGTGCCAAGACTTCCCTCACAATGGTTCAACAGGACTGAAGTGGCCCACTTCAGCCTGCCCACCTGTCACAGATAACCATCACGGGGCTGGAGCGAAGGGTGCAACTGGATGTGGCAGGTAGGTCTGAGAATTTCTTGGTTGACATAGGGGCTACCTATGCTCTCCTGACCTCCTTCTCCAGAGCATTCTCCTCACAAACCCGTACCATTTTGGGTGCTACAGGAAAAACAATTACAAAAAGATTCACCTGAGCACTTCTTTGTTGCTGGGATGGACAAATATCTCCCCACAAGTTTCTGGTCATCCCTGAGTTTCCTACTCCCTTGTTGGGAAGAGATATACTCACTAAATGGAGCCACCCTTGTGATGGGATGCTTTTCAGCCTCTAGAACCCTACAGCTTCTGGTTACTACTAAGGAATCCATTAACCCTCTCCAATGAGGAGGGACCAAAAACTGTGGGAAGACAAAATTAACCCCCAGGTGTTGGATCAGGGGACTCCTGGATGAACCCACCAAGCTGAATCAGTCGTCATTGTCCTCTGAGATCCCATTCGGTTTCCAAACCAGAAACAATACCTTCTCAGAAGAGAAGCTTGGGAAGGACTACAGCCTCTAATAAATTAATTCCTTGCCTGTAGGCTATTGGTCCCCACCAGTTCACTGTGTAACATCCCGATCCTCCCTGAAAAGAAAAAGAATGGGACCTGGCCAATGGTTCAAGATCTCTGGATCATAAATGAAGCTGTAGTCCCCCTCCATCCACAGTACCTAATCCCTATGTAATCTTGAGAGAAATCCCACCCAGTGCCAAGTGATTTACAGTCCTGGATCTCAAAGATGCATTCTTTTGCATACCACTGGCTAAAGAACCCCAATATATTTTGTCTTCAATTGGGAGGTCTGTCTAGTCAAGGCTATGGTTTTTCCACTGGTCATGTATGGATGTGAAAGTTGGACTGTGAAGAAAGCTGAGCAGAGAAGAATTGATGCTTTTGAACTGTGGTGTTGGAGAAGACTCTTGAGAGTCCCTTGGACTGCAAGGAGATCCAACCAGTCCATTCTGAAGGAGATCAGCCCTGGGATTTCATTGGAAGGAAAGATGCTAAAGCTGAAACTCGAGTACTTTGGCCACCTCATGCAAAGAGTTGACTCATTGGAAAAGACTCTGATGCTGGGAGGGATTGGGGGCAGGAAGAGAAGGGGATGACAGAGGATGAGATAGCTGGATTGCATCACAAACTCGATGGATGTGAGTCTGAGTGAACTCCCAGAGTTGCTGATAGACAGGGAGGCCTGGCATGCTGCGATTCATGGGTTTGCACAGAGTCAGACACGACTGAGTGACTGAACTGAACTGATCTATGTTTGCTGATGGTGCTGCCTACTATTTGCTCCGTTCCTTTTCTTTACTCCTGTGCTAGAATTCTTACTAATTGCTCACATACTCCTGCTAGTAACTAACTCAAAGTCTTTGCTGGGGCTGTTGCCACTTTCTCCAGAGAGCTGCACGGCTCACTCCTATATCCTTCAGCACTACCTTGTGTGTCAGTTAATGAGGTCTTTGACTACTCCTATCCTCCCATTCTTCCTTATCCTGCTGTATTTATCCCAAGCCACTTGTCACTTTCTAAAGTACTATATAATTTAATTACTAGGCTCACTTTTTACATTTTTGTCCCTCCTCACTAAAATGTAAGCCCCGCAAAAGAAGTTTTTCTCATGCTTTGTTGTTGAATGAATTCCCATAGCATGGGATGATATCTGTTGCAGTTGGAGTCAGTATTTTGAGAGAGAAATGAATGAATAAATAAAAACAGAAAGTAAAGCAGAAAGAAAAAAGGAAGGAAACTAAGAACAAAAAGTTTATTACTATTATTATGGAATCTATATATTAACTCTTATGATGATAGCTCACTATGTGATTAAACTATGGGAATTTAAAACTTTGGAATAATAACATAGTATCAGTTCAGTTCAGTTCAGTCGCTCAGTCGTGTCCGACTCTTTGCGACCCCATGAATTGCAGTACATCAGGCCTCCCTGTCCATCACCATCTCTCAGAGTTCACTCAGACTCATATCCATCGAGTCCGTGATGCCATCCAGCCATCTCATCCTCGGTCGTCCCCTTCTCCTCCTGCCCCCAATCCCTCCTAGCATCAGAGTCTTTTCCAATGAGTCAACTCTTCGCACGAGGTGGACAAAGTACTGGAGTTTCAGCTTTAGCATCATTCCTTCCAAAGAAATCCCAGGGCTGATCTCTTTCAGAATGGACTGGTTGGATCTCCTTGCAGTCCAAGGGACTCTCAAGAGTCTTCTCCAACACCACACTTCAAAAGCATCAATTCTTTGGTGCTCAGCCTTCTTCACAATCCAACTCTCACATCCATACATGACCACAGGAAAAACCATAGCCTTGACTAGACGGAACTTAGTCAGCAAAGTAATGTCTCTGCTTTTGAATATGCTCTCTAGGTTGGTCATAACATTTCTTCCAAGGAGTAAGTGTCTTTTAATTTCATGGCTGCAGTCACCATCTGCAGTGATTTTGGAGCCCCCCAAAATAAAGTCTGACACTGTTTCC